>CM039124.1:6154982-6698857 GCA_022036555.1 Microstegium vimineum | reverse complement strand
GGACCTGATTCCTAATTCTCCCAGATAAGTACTACCACAAAGCCCCGACCGTCTGTGTTGGGCCCGTCTGTGTTGGGCTTTGCCCAAGTGCCCCAACATCGGCCTTCTTTGCTTCCGCACACCTGGGCCCATGGACTCAATGTCCCTCGTAGTAAAGGCATGAAAAGGCCCACGAGTCTCACGACGGAGCCGGAAACACACTTCCCAGAATCCCCAGCCGGTGAACCGCTCGCCTTCTCGCCAAAATTATTCTTGTTACTATTATTAAGAGCCCTTTTGTTAATTATTAACAACCAATAATAATAATAAAACCGCCCTTGAATGCCCGATGAAAGCTAAAAATCCTTCCTTACCAGCGATGGTGGAGCTTACTCCGCGTTCTTATTAGATGCTTTTTGATATGGGTCCCACATACATGTATACTTTTCCTCTTACATGGGGCACATGCATGCTGCGAGCCGGTTCAACAAATTCAACTCATTTTCTCTCGCTGCAAAAAGTATGCATGCAAGTGGAGTCTAGTCAAAAAAGCAACCAATTAGAGGTCTCAAATAAGCTATACCCAAGGTGGTATTGCAGTTCATCCCGACCGACCGATCCTTTTGGCCGACACGCGCTCGTAAATGAGCAACAGTGAGCCTGTGGATCCGGCCAGGGCCAGCGCCCACGGACGGGCCAGGGCGATACACCGTCAGGACACACCGGTGGCTGAGATGGATGGAGTCGCCGTCCTCCATGTCACTGACTACTCGTAGTATGTGATGAGGGGGAGGTAACCGGCCTCCACCTGACTCGTGTGCGCTGCCACCGGCCCACCGCTCCTCCGCGCGTCCGTCTTGGCCCTCGTCCTCGGCCAAACGAACAAATGGCGGAGTTCCCAGCGAGGCAACGCGCACCGGCCGGGTTGCCGACTTGGTCCGGCACGCGCCCGCGCCTTGATTTGTGGCGACGAGTCCGATTGCCCGCGTCGCTGTCGTACGTCGCGCCTTTTGGACTTGATGATCGCCTGCTCGTTCGAACGCTCGGCGGGGAGTTGCAGCTGCATCGGCTGCTCCACCGTTCGCGCGCGGGGCGCCCGCCCTTGCGGATGGCACGTTCGTCCGCTCGCGTCGCCCGCCACCCCTTGTCCGGGACGAAGGAACCTTCGATCCAGCTGGTTTACCCCCAGACTATCGAGGAGGCATGTGCAGGGTAGGCCTCAGTTTGTCATGGTCCGCGTCGGCCCCGGCACCGGTATCCATCACCGTCGTGCCCCAAGACAGACTTTCATAGCGTGCCAGTGCCATCACCTCTGTAACTCTGGCTGCCTGCTGCTTGATGAGGCTTCTGTTCCAGCGTCACGAGACGAGGTGTCACTCTCACTCACCTTGTGCTACAGTAGTAGTAGTTGCAGTGATCTGCATCCAGGGTTTTAACCAGGTGCAGAATCATGGTTCATCGAGTACTACGTAGCCGTCCGGGCCGGCCATGGGCTCCACACGGTTTCTCAAAAGGCAACCTTTTCCTCTGGTGCCCTTTGCCTTTTCCAACGATGAAAGTAATGTGCCCCGCTACTGTACCGGCCGTGCGCCCAGAATCCTGCGTCCCCGGCTCCTTCTGATCCGCTGAATGTGGCTTCCATTCCACGGTACTGTCTGTCTGTATGTTCTCATTCGGTCATTCGCCCCCCAACAGGTTTAACACAGTGAGGTGGTGTGAATGGGGCCAGTTGAATTGCCAGAACAAGGACAACTTTGGGTACACATCTTTTGGATCGGAGCCCGGCTCGTGTTTTTTCGACAAAGCCGGCCGGATGCCAGAACAAGCTATGTGTTTGCAATGTGCTACTAACCTAATGTTGGAGCTTTGCCGCACCATCGGCACGTGATCTGTCGCTCAAGAGACTCTCAAAGGCCACATGGAGGCACGGCCGAATACATATGGAAACTAGACTAGTCAGCTATTTTGAAGAAAAAAAAAGGCGAATTAAACATGATGCAAACTCTTCTTCTCTACTACGTAGTTATTAATTGGACCACCAAAGTAATTGCCTAACTTGTTGCCTTGTTGGAGTTGTAACAAGATGGTTTGAGCTCCAATATGGAATACAGTAACCCGGACCATGGAATAGATAATAGCCTCCTCAGTTGCACTACTTGCAATGCTGCTGCAAAAATACTGCACTATTCGTCTGATCGTTTCGGTGGCTGATAAGCTGGTTCATACCGTTTTTGGATGTTTTATTGTGAGAGAAAAACACTGTTTCGACGGCTGATAAACCAAGCGAACAAAGCTGAAGGTGCAAAGCAAAGCTAGTAAGCTATAGAGTACTTTTGCAGCAGCCACAACACCTGCAACACACACATAACCTAAGTACCATGAGGATATATGATCGGTTTTCTTCTAGATTATTAGGTTCATTCAAATGAACTAGCTAGTAATGATTTCTGAGCAAGAAAATGAAGACGAAATAAACTAAGCGAGAAACATAACTATCAAATGAGTGTATCTGCTTGATCAACCGAATCAAGGCGCAAGATTCTTTGGTCCCAATCATCGATACTAACATTATGCTTGCTCTTGCCATAATCAGCTTCGTCGAGGAGCACTTAGTAACCTGGAATCCTCAGAGGGAGCATTATTGGGAGTTTAAAACTCTTGTGATGTTAATGGCCAAGTAGTTCATCAGCACATCCCGCGCGCCATCAGAAAGGCACACCAGTAGGTTACTGTTTGTAACTGGATACTAGTTTGACTTCTCACTTTTCATTAGTTGACGGCGTTGGCGCATCGTTGCAAATATAAAGAATGTAAATTACTATCTTTGTCTTAAACAGTTAAACCAAACTGCTGTGTCTTATTTTTAATTTAAAAGGAATTAAAAAATTATTATAGAGAAAAGTATGAGCTCTTATTATGACACCAAAAAGGAACATTAATATAAAAATGCATTTCACTATCAATTTAATGATACTTAGGGCTTGTTTGGTACAACTCTGCTTCACTAGTGAAGCTGTTTTTTTTAGAAAATAACTTCATGAGCAACTCTCTAGGTGAAGCTGAGCTGTTTTGAAAAAAAATGTTTGACAAAAATAGCTTCACCAATAACTTTATGCATGGATATGAGAGTGAAAAGAGAGAGAGAGTTATGATAAGCTACTATTTTCAGCTTCACCCTACTTCATATCTTTGTGAGAGGGGAAGGAAAACAACTTTATGGGTGAAACTGTTTTGAATATAGGTGTTTAGCAAATAAAAAAAACTCACAAACAGCTTGACGAAGCTGTTGTGAGTTGTATCTTAAATATGGGTAACTTTTATAAAGAAAAAATGGGATAAATTTGAAGATGTTCCACTCAAAATCAAAAATCAGAATTGTACTTTCTTTTGAATGGAGGCAGTAGTACAAGTACTACAGTAGTACCGCAGACCGCAGTGATGACCGTTGACAAACGTAACTGATCCACACCATAGTGTTTGCTGTGCAGAATTCTGCTGTTCTACGCTACGCTCCGTTCTTTACACGCAGCTCGATCAGGTCCCATTTTTCACGTGGCATGTACTCACTGTTTCTAAATATCTTTTGTTCTCGCTGTTTGAGAAATAACTTTGACTAAATGTATATTTAAAAATATTAATATTTATGGTATATAATTAGTATTATAAAAAATAGATTTAAATCTAGTTTTTATTAAATTTATATATATATATATATATATATATAAATATTACACGTATTTTTATAAATTAAATTAAACTTACAACACTTAAATAACAGTAAGAGTTATTTAGAGAATTAGGAGTAAAATGACGTACTATCTGTTGCGTGAACATCCAAAATTCCCCCGGGCGAGCAGATCGAAGATGATGCTACGGCTGCTACTGCTGCCGGCGCGCTGCGAATCCCGGAAAGACATGGGCCTCAACCCCACGCCACGCTGCCAAAAGGCTCTCTCTCTCTCTCTCTCTCTCTTGAGCGTTCGGCAACCAGCAATTAAATACCATCACGGCATCATCACCCCACCCTTCAAACCGCGTAGAAACACCGCGCGAGAGACACAAACCCGATCGGGAGCCAGCCAGCCACCGCCACCCCCACCGCACCGCACCCACACGCAGCAGCTTGTGCGCGCGCGACACGGTCGGCGCGCGGCCTCCTCGACTCGACGGTCGACATGAACACCACGAACGGGCACGGGCTGATGCACCAGCACCAGCACCAGCACCACCACGTCCAGGCGTCCATGCCACCGGCGCAGCATCACCAGAAGCAGCAGCGGCCGGGACTGCCGCCGACGCCGCCACCGCCCGCGCACGCGGGGGCAGCAGGCTCCCACTCTCTGCACGCCGCCGACATGTGCATAGACGACAGCTCGGCGCCGCCGGGGCGCGCGGGCGGAGGGCTGCCACCGCGCAAGGCGCACCGCAGGTCCCGCAGTGACGTCCCCTACGGCTACTTCCAGACGCTGCCGCCGCCGTCGCCCAAGATGGAGGCCGCCGGGGCCTGGGGCCTTGCCGCCGCCGCCACCGCCGCCGGCGGCGGTGGCGCCGGCGACGACCTGTTCAATGCGTACATGAGCATGGAGGGTATGGACGGGCTGAACAACTCCGACGGGGATAGCAGCGGCATGCGGACCAACGGAGCTGACAGCAGCGAGAACGAGTCGGAGGACTACGGCGGCGCCGACAGCCAGTTCCTCCTCTGGGGTGATGGTCGAAAGAAGAAGAGGAATGCCTCCGGAGATCCCGCCGCCGCCGCGGCGCCACCTCCGGCGAGGCACTCCAGGAGCCATTCCATGGACAGCCTCATGGGGAAGGTCAGCTTCTCCGCCAATGGGGAACCCGGCAAGTTCAGCCTCGAGTTCGGTGGCGGCGAGTTTACCCCGGCCGAGATGAAGCGGATCATGGCCGACGAGAAGCTCGCGGAGATGGCCCTCGCCGACCCCAAGCGCGTCAAGAGGTAGGCACCGCACCGCACCGCACCGCACTGTTTCTTAACAAACAAATTCTATCCTGCCAGTCTACCACTACCATAAAAGCCCGGATCCTTCAATTACTGTACAATTTATTACAATCCAGAGACCGCAAATGCAAATTATCTTAATAAATAATCACAATGTCGTGATCGGCAGGGTTCTGGCTAACAGGCAGTCGGCGGCGCGGTCCAAGGAGCGGCGGATGCGGTACATCGCGGAGCTAGAGCAGAAGGTGCAGATCCTGCAGACAGAGGCCACCACGCTGTCCGCGCAGCTCACTCTGCTACAGGTATGAATTATGATTGAACGTGCCGCGCGCCTACTGAATTCCCAGGGAGGGGAATTCAAAAGTTCAGAGCTTGCTTGGTGTGCTTAATCAGTTATCGTTCTGTTGGTCGCAGCGGGACTCGGCGGGGATGGCCACGCAGAACAACGAGCTCAAGTTCCGGCTGCAGGCAATGGAGCAGCAGGCGCAGCTGCGTGACGGTGAGAACCAATTCCGCTTTCTTGGATCGCAGTAGCAGTTGTTGGCATTGCATGGATGGTAGTAGTGCTCTGTTCAAAATTCCAGCTCGGTTGCCCGTTTGCTCTGAGTTTCCAATGTGATCGTAGGATCGTAGTGCTGGACGTGATCGCCGCACTGCCATTCGTAGTTTCGGCATTTGGCGCCTACGCATTGGCAGTTAGTCGTTGTCATGAGCTGCCGATACGCTTACCAGTTCGCCTTGCAATTGCTTGTTTTTTTTTTTAATTTAATAGGAACCGTTGTCCTCTGATGCTGTTAGTTGCTGGCATGTCGTACAAAATCAGAATGTGTTAGATAAATGATCACATTACGCGGCGACTTCGTCAGGCATGGCGACATCGCCTTTGTTTTGGATTCTCGTATCAATAACATATATAGTATATAATAAATAACCAAGTGTTTGTCAATGCAAACTGACACCGCGTTGCCTAGTTCGTGGACCGATGCTGGTGGCCACTACCCCTGTCACAAGAGGCCGGCCGTCTTTGGATAATACTCTACAAGCAGCAACTGCCTTTTTATTAAGACTGTCAGTAGCATTGTACCAATACCGAACTAGTTCTTACATATACAGCTTACATCAATCATGTGAACCATATAGATAGGAAGCAATTTGTTTATCAAGAATTCCCTCAAAAAAAATTTTGTTTATCAAGAAGAGAATTTTGTGCTGACCACAATTTCTGTTTTACTGAACAGCTCTGAACGAGGCTCTAACAGGTGAAGTCCAGCGCCTGAAAGTCGGCGAAACAAGCTCGTCCGGCAATCTATCCCAGCAAATGCAGCTCCGTTGCCAGAACCAGATGGTGGAACTGCACAAGCAGCAGCAACAGGGTGAGCAGATACCGTTCTATCAGCTGGAGCAGAACGGCGCGCCGAGGAACCACGAGCCTAATAAGTGAGGATGTGGTGCCTCAACTACCTGCACTGGGTTACACAGAAAAACCTTAGTCCCATAGATGATATGGATTACGTTTCCTAACCCATTTATCTTGAAGCTGTGATCTCGTTTATATAGTATACTATGTTTGATGGGCCGGCAAGGACCCCGTACGTTTCTGAATGTTTTATGTTCTTCTCAGAATCATGGTTGTCGCTGGAGTTGTCATAGCAGGTGAAAAATGTAATGAATTCAAATTCTTTTGTACTACTGTCATTTATGAATTCGTTTGGGCATTACCTGCAGCTGTGTAGAAACCCCGTTATCTATATCCATGATAAAAAAAAATCGCTATAAATTCCCACCTCAACACGCAATAATACATCTATGTTATCTCTCACTAACTATTCATATCATTTTTCATTAATAGTTATATTATACCACTAACTCTTAATACAATTTATTCACGTCATCTCTACTTAATTTCACTCTAATTTCTTCAAAATCTCGCAGCAACGCGGGGAATACCTTGTACTCCTTCCGTTCCAAATTATAAGACGTTTTGGCTTTTCTAGATTCATAGCTTTTGCTATGCACCTAAATATACTTTATGTCTAGATACATAGCAAATGTTATGAATCTTGAAATGCCAAAACGTCTTATAATTTGGAACTAGTTCTTTTTAAAAAAAAATGACATAACCACATAAGTATTGTGAAAGGATCAAGATGTCCAAGAGGGGGGTGAATTGGGCTTATTTCAAATTTCTAAAGCAAATATGAAATTCTATCAAGTGTCAATCACCCCGCGCCTAACGATTAGTGTGCCTTAGACTATGAAAGCGGTAGCAAGACAATGAAAGTAAGAACGATGCGGAAAGTAATGCGGTATGAAAGAGCTAGGGATAGAATTCTTGACACGACGACGTTTTGCCGAGGTATCCCCCCTAGTCCTCGTTGGAGCACCCGCGCAGGGGTATTGCTCTCCCTCTACCCGCGCAAGGGTAGAGTGCTCTCTACGGGCTGGTTCTTCGCCACTCCGGCTCGGTGAACCGCCCACAACCGATCATAAGTCGATGGAGAAGGGCCGCTGACAATCTTCCGGCAATCACCTTCCTCCCAAGCACCACCGGACCGTCTAGGTGATGTCGATCACCAAGAGTAACAAGCCTCGATCTTCGCTTGACTCACTCAAGCTTCACAACTAGAGGATGCACACTTGAACTCTTGGATGAACTAGAGGAGAGGATGGATGGATTCGCGAATCACTCTCTTTCTAGGGCTCTTGCTCTCTTCCCAACCTTCTCAAGAACTTCAGCAACTGAAATGAGCAAAGACAAGGTGGGAGAGAAGGGGTGGGGCTATAAATAGCCCTCACACAAAACTGCCTCGAGCTAAAAAGATACATCTTTTAAGTTGGCGACAGACACTCCAACGCCTAGGCGACGGACGATCCGTCGCCCTGCCCACGGACTCTCTTCCTAGCGTCCGACGCTTCTCTCTGGCTCGGGCTGAAAGAACACCCTTACTGGAAGGCCAATGGACAGCGTCCGTCGGACCCCGAAACCCTCAGCCAGAAAACATGGCCACTAGAAGGCCGACGGACGCAGTGGACTCAAACCACTAGCGTCCGACGCCTTTGTCCGGCGCGACGGACAGAGTCCGACGCCTCCATCAGGAGCGTCCGTCGCCCAGAGAACAGGCCTCTCAACTTCGTTTTTCGTCGCGATGAATACGGAAGCTGTTCTAGGCTATCTTACGGTCACCATAGGCTTGCTTAGAGCTAAGGAAGTCAAGTGTGCACCACACCTAAGTCATGAAGCTTTTCTAAGTCAAGCTACTAGTCTCAACCCCTCTTAATAGTACGGTCAAAGATCAAATAGAAGCCCTATCTATTTCTAAGTGTCCTTCATCTCCTTATGACACTTAGCCTATCATTCGAGGGTCTTCATCATGTCTCTTTGAAATCCGAAACGATATCCATCTTGGGGGCTAAGTGATAACCATTGATGCCCATTCATGTTGATCACTATGGTTAAGCTACACATAGTCTCTGCAAAACACACATTAGCCATAATAATCTCTCTTTGTCGTTAATCACCGAAACCAATAGAGTCATGATTCTTCGTACGGCTTTCCCCGATGTTGAGAGTGGATCACGGCACGACTTTTTGTATGGCCCAAAACACATGTCACAAAAATAATGTTGGGTCATGTCGTGTCTAGATCTCACTATGTTGGATGGCATAGTAGGACTATATTGAACTGTGCTTAAGTCGGCATGAATTGTCTGCATGATACTTGACACATAATGCAATCTCTTATTTTGAGAGATATTATAATAAGAGCCATGTTAGACCAGCACGACACCAAGGTGTGCTAGAAAAGCCCAAAGTGTCTCACAAGTCACAAGTCTAGAGGTCATGACCGAGGGCTTGAGAAGTGCTGGCGCAGCCCGTCCAAGGTCACAATCTCTACTACCATACTTGGTAACGGCAGTTGGGCTGGAGAAGCTATGGTAGCAACCCAACAGCAAGAAACACACGTCTTGCTCAGCGAGCATACGTGTAGGCTTCTCTTTTTCTTTCGCACATTAGACTTGAAGAAATGCAAAGAACTTTCATTTTTTAAGGGTCTATTTAATTCTCATCTCCTAAACTTTAGTGAACTAAAATATTTTAATTATCTTTTAGTACCTCTTGAATGACTAAAACTAAAATGTTTGTCATCTTTTAGTCAGTTTGTTTGACACTTTATTAGTTCCTAAAGTGACTAAAATTTAGTCTACTAAAGTTTAGGAGGCGAAAACCACACATGCCCTAAATATAGCTATCTCTACTTTCACAAACAAAATACGACTACAGATTTTTCTATTTTCTTTTTAAGATTTAAGCTGCCAATGCGTAGGCGCCAAATGCCGCATCCTAACAATATGAGATTTTTAGGATTTAAGCTGCCAATGACTGTGCTTTTCATTCTATTTAGGATGCGCCAAATGCCGCATCCTTTAAGATTTTTCTTAGAAATTTCAGGAATTTTGATTTAGGTCAAAGCCCACCTAAATTACAACACAAGAAGCGTTGGTCGTGCCTTTCGTGCGCAAGTGCAGCTTGTGCACTCAGCTGATTCCATTAGGACCATTGCCGTCCAAATCCAAACAAAGACTGTGATTTGATTCATTGTTTACAGTCCCCACATATTTTTCAAGACAAATCTATTGATATAATTTTCAAAATTTCAAACTTAACAACTTAAAAATTATTCATGATTTATATTCCTAATGTTTGACTAAAATCTTGTCCTAAACATTATTCACAACGTCTCAAAAAATGAAAATGAAAA
Organism: Microstegium vimineum; assembly: GCA_022036555.1. NCBI lineage: Eukaryota > Viridiplantae > Streptophyta > Magnoliopsida > Poales > Poaceae > Microstegium > Microstegium vimineum. The sequence continues at coordinate 6,689,155 of CM039124.1, read as the reverse complement.
TGAAAGTTACAATAATTTTTATATAAAACTAAAATTACAACTAAAGTTACAATCCATATTGTGTGACCTAGTCACAATCCATATTTACATGAGTTAGAATCATGGGCATTCGTGAATCCAACGACTGCATAGCTAGGGTTCGATTTCAACGTACTAGGATAGATAACGTTTCCAACTCGTAAGCGGTGATGTTTCCAGTGGCCTAGGTTAGTTACTGTTGCAGCACGGTGAACACATTTTTGCTAGGAAAGATAGACGTGTCTTTTGAAATAAACGTTTGCGTTGTAAATAAACTTGATGGGCTGGCCTTGTGTGAGTAACGAGCTTGGTCTTGTCGGTCCGGCCTAGCAGATTTTTTGAGTACTAAACCAGCACTACGAAGGTAAACAAAATTCGTCTCCGTCGCTAGCTCTCGTGTTCTTCTTTACCTCTGCTCGTTCCTCCTCTTCTGTGCTCCAATTTCATAATTCAGCTATGGTTATTCCCATAATTTGTGGCAAATCACTGCAGGATACATACATACTAGCACAAAGGGGGGCGCTGCCGCAGCGCCGGTTCTGGAAGGAGAAGAGACTTCACGGAAAAGAGGAAAAAGCAAAAGTTAAAGAAATAGAAAAACAATGAACAATAACATTATGAACAATGCTAAGAGTCATTTTATTTAAAATATCATAGAACACTTTTTTTGGACGTGTCTATGTAGCGGTTGCTAATGTTTTTTTACCCTCTAACACTTGGTTGTTGGGTTAGATACAATCATCTTTTATTTAGGTTGTGCCTATGTAGCGGCCAATAGTGTTTATTGAGCCTCATCCATTCGGTTATTTGGCTGAGGCACAAATATCAAATATATCATATACTACTATAAACAATTTTGTAACGACGATAAACCCACAATTTTGTAATTTTGTAACCATAAATACTATTGTCATGACCATAGGATCTTGATCAAATGGATCAAATAAAACTTATGAAAGCGTTAGAAAAATATAAAATAAACAAAACAAAAAAAATCAAGATTATTCAAAGTGGAACCAAATAAAACATTAAAAAAACTCAAAAAATTAAAAAGATTCGATAAATGTTTGAATAATTAGACTATATTATCTATGAATAATTAATTTGTACAAGCTAAATACAAAACTTACGTCTAAACAAAAAATAGCAAAATATAGTTTAATAAAATATAATATAGCAAGCTTCTCCCAATAGAATCGGACGCCGTGTAGAGTAAGCAGGCAGCGTGCCTAGGCACATGTCATGGCTGCAATTTTCATGCATGAAGATGTCAACATTCAATGATTCGCATAACCTTTAGGCTCTCAAAGTCGATAACTGGCGCGATGAATAGGTAGCTACCTATAAACATAGCTCTGAACCACAACAAAGCCTTGATTCACTCGCTCGCAACAAATAAAATGTCAGAGAGACCAACACATGTCAAATCATATGGACATAAATAGTGTCCAGACCTCGTAGAACATGCTAGAGCTGCGGCTTTAGGACGCGTGGGTAGGCCGGTTGAGCAGCAATCTATTCATCACTAATGAACTAATGAGTATCTATACTGTAGATATAATGGTATAGAAAACGTTATCCGTTATGTATGCTCATAATCCATGTAAATAAAAGAAAAAGAAAAATTAGAGAGGAAAATTAAAAAAAAAAAAAATAAAATAAAAGTTAGAAAATAATAAAAGAAAGTCACATCTACATTTCTTTGTATATAACCGTTCTTCCTTTTATGCTTGTGTTGTATTATATTTTTCATTTATATGGGATAAATTATTATTAACTACTCCTTCCGTTTCAAAATATCTGTCTTTCTCACTTTACGAGAAAAATCTCGTATTAATTTTATATAAAAAATATTAATAATTATGATACATAATTGATATCATTAGATAGATTTTTTGATCTAGTGTTTTAATAAATTTATTTAGAGGCACAAATGTTACACGTATTTTATATAAATCTAGTCAAAGTTGTGACACGAAAATCCAAAACGACAATTAATTTGAGATGGGGGAGTAACATGTACGTATTTCTTTGATTTCTTATATTTTTATGAACATTTGGATTTCTAAATGCACAGTGTTTTTTTTTTGATACACTGTCCCCATTGATGCTATAGTGGGTGGAGACAGTAAGTTTTTTTTTTACTACGAATACTACCAAGGGAGCCTACCAAGGGGTGGAGACGGGAAGCTGGAAAATACATCTACAACAATAATCATTTTTTCCCGGGATGAAGCGCCTGTTCCATGAGTGTTACAGTACTGAGAGTCTGAGACTGTAGTGACGCGTGCCTAGCACGACAGTTCAGCAATTCATTAGCGGGTGAAGAGTAGGGCTTTTTGGTACGGTACTCCGGAATGAATATGGATCGTTCATTTATTCCGATCCAACGGTCACGATCATCTATTACCTTCTAGGAGGTAATAATATTTATTGAATTTTTATTTTATAAAAATAGGTTGCCGCCGTCGGCGAAGGAGCAGCCTTTCAACGGTTAGCGGGGCAGTTCGTGGCGGCGGAGCCTCCCTCGGGCTGCGTCGAGCAGGCGGCGGCGCGTACGGAGCGTCGAGTGGCGGCGTCAAGGTGACGTACGACGCGTCCAGGAGCGGGGGTGTCCGGCGGCGGAGCCTCCGGATGGCTGCGGCGGCGTCGCCGTGGTCCGGCGGTGCCGAGCGGGGCAGTTCGTGGCGGCGGAGCCTCCCTCGGGCTGCGTCGTCCAGGCGGCAGCGCGTACGGAGCGTCGAGTGGCGGCGTCAAGGCGACGTACGACGCGTCCAGCAGCAGGGGCGTCCGGCGGCGGAGCCTCCGGATGGCTACGGCGGCGGTGCCGAGCGGGGCAGTTCATGGCGGCGGAGCCTCCCTCGGGCTGCGTCGTCCAGGCGGCAGTGCGTACGGAGCGTCGAGTGGTGGCGTCAAGACGACGTACGACGCGTCCAACAGCGGGGGGTCTCCGGCGGCGGAGCCTTCGGATGGCTGCGACGACGTTATTACTGGCCGCATGGTGTTTTATTTTTTAGTTTTTTATTTATTAATTTATTTAGTAAATTATTAAGTTTAGAAAAATCAAGGGTCCAATTTGATTTAAGATATTACCTCCTGAGGTAACCGGAGTACATGAGCATTGGCACGAAGAGTAATCTCTATGAGAACAGCAGCCTAGACCGTTGCGAACGCGCGCCACGCAGGGTCCATCGCGCCACGCCGAACGCGACGTGCCGATCGACGCCCAGCACTGCCACCTCGTCGTCTTCTTCCTCAGCTGCTGACACTGACGCTGCACCGTACGTGACAAGGCAATGGAATGGTGCTGAGATTCTGATCCAAGTTGTTCGATGGCCACCGTTCACTGACGATTATCCTTGTTGTGATGGTGACGGGGATTAGGATTGACTAGAGAGGTGGACTAGTTACTATTCTGGATGAACGTGATCTGCCCGAATCACGGCCCGACAAGAGTCGCCAGGAGGCTGGACTTTGTTGGCCAGGCCAGGAAATTCGGCGTCACGATTGACGGCACGGCACGTTCCAGGCCACTGGCCACCGGCAACGTACGATGGCGCCAGCACTTTCGTCACTAAGGTCCCATTCCATGCCCGCGCAAGGATTCTTTGTGGACTCTGCTAACCATTTCACGAGCACATTTCACATATCTGTGCCTGAGATTTTCTGTGCTTCATGAAACTGAGCACTTATAGGACAGGACTCTGGAGTATACAAGCAAAAAAAAAAAAAAAGAAGAAGAAGAAGAAAGAAGCAAAATTATTGTAGGCAGCTCTTGTAACAAGACAACTACTACTGTTGTACATTTATTAAGCACGCCGATAGATGATTATTGACGGAAGAAGCGAAACTGAGTGACAGAACGGATCGAGATGAGCTCATCGACACGTAGTAATAAGTCGATCCGACGAAACGCTTGCTCTCACTTCACTTGGACCTGGAGGCGTACATAGCGAGCAGGGTGTGCAGGAACGCGAGCACCTTGTCGACGTCGTCCGGCACGACGCCCTTAGCAACGTCGGCGGCGCGGAACCGGTCCTCCCACTTGGCAAGCAGCGGCGTCCTGGCCGGGTCGATGAGCCTGCGCCCGATGATCTTGCCGACGGCACCAAACCATCCTAAATACCCGCCGAGCACGACGTCCACGAAGCCGATGCCGTCGCCGCCGAAGAAGGGCTTGGTCCCCTCCTCGGAGCAGTCCCGGAACGCGCCCTCCAGCGCGTCGAGCGCCTCGCCGGCGCGCGCCACCGCCTCCGCCCGCTCCTCCTCGTCCTTGCACGTGAACAGCATCCCCAGCCACGCCGACATCACCTTGTCGTCGATGTAGGCCGCCCAGAACCGCGCCGTCGCGCGCTCGTAGGGGTCCGACGGCAGCACGGCCGGCCCCGTCCCCGCCCACACCTCGTCGATGTACTGCAGGATGACCTGGGACTCGTTGATGGGGCGCCCGGCGTGGAAGAGCACCGGCACGCTCTCGTGCACCGGGTTGGATCCCACGAGGAGCAAGCTCTTGTTGCCGAGGTCCTCCTCCACGTACTCGTACGCTAGGCCTTTCAGGTTGAGCACGATACGGACGCGGATCACGAACGGGCTCGTCCACACGCCCAGCACCTTCAGGTCGTCGTTGGCAGCTGCTCCCGCCATTATTGGGAGCTCGAGCTTTCGACGAGATGCACCGCGCACGCAGAGGATGAGGATCGGTAGAGTGTGTTGTGGTTATTAACTGTGCCAGGCCCATGGGCTTTATAGAAAGAATGTGAGCGGTGAGTGGTTGCCATTTGTTTTTACTGTTCACCGGAAGCTTCGTTTGAGACCTGTGCAGCATCTGTACCTGGCCATCTTGACGGGTATGTTGTGGCTCCGGTGATACATATGCGTCTGGAGCTCTTGATTTCGCTTTATCGATTTCGCCAGCATAGACGTCACTCGACAGTAACCTTGTTCGCCCCGGAAAAAGTAGCAGCCACAGCTACCAAGATACTAATAACCATTATTAGTGTGATGTTCTTTCATGGACGAAGACGCATCGTGGTTGTCCCCGCCCTTTTCTTTGCCAGGTTATGTAACCAACTACCCACTTGACCGACAACACGATACGAGCATGCAACTCTTGCTTAATTAGTCGGAACTAGTCTTATTCATTTCTGAAACGATTTATTGGGTTTATATAGAATGCGATCTGGGGCCTTCAGGTTTTTGTTTGATTGGAATGCTGTATGCGTTTCACGACTTGCCGTCTTCGATCATGTGAACGTTCGGGGTCCATCGTTTCAGGTTCAGGTGATACAGGTAGTACGCTGCATTGATCCGTGCCGCCAGCACGGTCGTCAGTCAATCAGATAGCAGCCATGCCTTGTTCGTCCTAAGAAAAGTAGCAGCAACAGTTACCACGACACTAACCATCTCCTCTGGCTCTGGGGAATTCGTTTTTGAAAAGTACGTAGTGCTGCTGCGATGTTCTTTCTTTGACCAAGATGCTCTCCCGGCCCTTTTCCGACTACGGTGTCAGTATGTGCGCCCAGCTTCTCCATCGCCCATCGGTGTTCATGATTAGTTAGCATATCTGAAACGAGTTCTTCACTTTTCCGAAGGACATTGCTTAAAAATAATTCATGCATGCAAAAGCTGACGCACCCAATGACCTGCTGCACCTGCACATAAAAGGTTCGACAACTTCCATTAATATTGTGTCATCTCTGATCTCTATCACCAACCGAGTTGTTTCCACAGCCAATCCAGATAAAATACATTATAAAAGTATACTGTTTGCTAAAAAATTTCTGGCTCATCAATAAGACTAGCAACTTTTGATAACTTCACCTAGTTAAGAGCATCTCCAACAATTTTCTAAAGCCACTTCTAAACTCTTTTTTTTGGTAAAAAAAAAGGAAAAACCATCCACCAATAACTTTGTATGGCAACTAAAGATGACAATTTATACCTGGAATCAGATGAATAAAAACCTTATTAGGACAAAGGTATGGCTAATTTTTTTACCCCTGGATAAGTTAATGGAAGAAAATCCTTACCCAAAGGTAATGTGGGTAAGGGTATGTGATTGCACTGTCCATACCTGTTAATCCATGGACAAATTGAACCCGATTTAAATGCAGGAATCATGGGCCAAAAGTTACACCCCATAGCCCAAACTTAGTAAAATTGTATATAACGCTATATAAAACTATAAAACGCTAGTCTTTCATCTTCCTATCCACTCATATGCTTCCCCCCTCCCCTTGCGGCAGCCGCACCACACCGCACCGCACGGGAGTCGTGTCAACTCCAACGGTTTTGTATTTTTTGTTTGGCAAAATTAGGAATTTGTCAAATCCTAAATGAATATGGAAAAGGTAAAAAGAGTCAATCTCCAACGATTTCTCATTATTCACTTGGTAAAACTAAAAATTGTACGTGGGAAATATCCCGCGGGAGTAGCACGCGGGGCGATTGCCAAGCGAACCGCAGTTTGACATATATGTCAAATATCACCCGGTGTTTGCCAAGTTAACAAAAATGTCAAATTCATTTGTCAAACCGTTGGATATGAGATTTTTTAGACTTTTTTGTAAAAACAAAAATGCCAAACCCATTTACAAAACCGTTGGAGTTGCTCTTAAGACCACCTCTCTGTGACCACGACACTGTTGAAATTAGAAACATATCTATTGAATATATAATTTTAAATTGCAAACATTCTTGCCCATGGGTAACCCACGAGTACCTGTTACCTGTATGGGTAAAGGTATGTGAAAGAATTTTTGCCCGTGCATGGATATGGGTAAATTAGTGGGTAAAATATTTCTTCGTGGGTAAGGGTATGGGTAGCAAATATCCAGCGGGTAATTACCCTTTGCCTACAATCGTGGAAAAAGAAAAAAAAAAGTTGGAGACGGTCTCCATGGAGTAACATAGACACCCACCGTTGATTTGCCATACCTGTCCATGCTCACGCATTCAACAAATGAAATTGTTGGCTAGATTTAGAAGAAATAAGTGGAAAGAAAAAACTACTCCCTTCATCCTAAATTGTAAGTCATTTCAAAAATTTTAGAGAGTCAAAACATCTCAAGTTTGACAAAAAATTATAGACAAAACTATAAAGACTTATAACATCAAATAGGTATACTATGAAAATATAATTGATAATGAATCTAATGATACTTATTTGACATCATAAATATTATTATATTGTTATATAAGTTTGGTCAAACTTGAAAAACTTTGACTCTCCAAGATTCTTGAAATGACTTATAATTTGGGATGGAGGGAGTACATCACTTACACGTCGGATGCATGCCCATTGTTGCTCCATGGAACTGTGTCGCATAGTCGCATTTATTGCGCATCATTCCGCGTACGGCCAACACGCTCCCAATCACGTAGGTGGGTGTTTTTCTTTCGAGTTGTTTTTTTTATCTCAAGCAACTTGCCGTCATTCTCCCTTCTTTTAGTTTTTCATTTCAGAAGCAAATTAAAATATTGGAGAAAGAAAACAAAATCCCTCCCTAGGCGTTAGAATAATCATAGATTTGACAAGTGATTTTCTAGGAAACGTTGGAAATGCTCTAATGAAGTTCACGTACAAGCAAAGAATAATAGCCGCCCGTGAAGCTATAATTACTTATTTCCATTATCTAATATCTAATAAAAGCAAAATAAACCAATCTGTAATAGGCAACTACTCCGGGCTTGTTTGGTACAGCTCACAGTAGCTTCATGAGGTTGTTGTGAGCTGTTTTTTTTGTCAAATACCTCTTCTAAAACAGCTTCACCCATGAAGTTGTTTTTATTCCCCTCTCACAAAGATATAAAATGGGATGAAGCTGAAAATAATAGTTTATCACAGCTCTCTCCCCCTTTCTCTCCCATATCTATGCATAAAGTTGTTGGTGAAACTATTTTGCCAAACATCTTTTCCAAAATAGCTCAGCTTCACCTAGAGAGTTGCTCATAAACCTATTTTTTTTAAAAACAACTTCACTAGTGAAGTAGAGCTGTACCAAACGGGCCCTCAGTTAGGTACAAGCACTACTACAATAAAATTCCAAGCCTAGGAGAAACCTCGGTATTTAAATTACAGTTAAGTACATTTGAACCCTCTAAACATACTCCTAAGTTTGAAAAATAAAGTGCAGCAGTGGTCCTTAAACTTGTGCAGCTATGTCATCCCGATTTCTATACTCTCAAATCGGTCGTTGACGTTCTTAAACATGTTTATCTGCGTCATCTCAGTCTCTAAACTTATTCAGCTATGTCATCCCGATCTCTAAACATACAAATCAAATGTTTAGGTGCTATAACTTATGCAGCTGTCTCATCCCAATTACTAAACTTGGTCTGGAGTCTTATCCGGGTCCAAATAGAACAATTTAAAATTTAACATCAAAAAATAATTCATAACTTTTTATATGAACACGAATGAAAAATAAACTTAATATTAAAATTGTAGCCCTTGACGTGATCTATAACTTCACAGTTAAAAAGTATTTTTGTTTGAAGTCGTTTATTATCCTAAAATTTATATTCAAAATTTGCAGATATTGAAATTTAAAATTTAAAATTTAAAATTATCAAATAATCTTAGATATTAAAATAGTCTATATGAAAGTTATAGCTAGTTCTCCATATAATCTACAACTTTGAAGCTGAAAAGTTTTTTATTTAAATTCATTTATTATCTCAAAATTTAATTTTAAATATTACATTTCAAAAAAAAATCAAAATCTCTAAACTTTTAAATTAGACTTTACGTAAAGTACAATTAGCAACTCTGTTGGAGTTAGGTGCTTTTCAGACTCAATGCCATATGCACGGTGAAATGAACGTCATTCTTCTTCTAATTATTAATTGCCAGGCTATGGTAAAATCAGGACTTGTCTATATAAAATAAAATCATCAGGGAAACATCCGACAGGCCCATTAACAGCGCACTGAAAATGACCAAAGCAAACGGTGGGAGTTCGACACGGGAGCACATGGTGGCGCCCACCTAATCCAGGAACTGCTGCAGGAACTCGAGCACCTTGTCAACGTCATCCGGCAGGACGTCCTTGGCCGCTTCCGCGGCGGCGAACCGCTCCCCCACGCGGCCAGGAGCGGCGTCCTCGCCGCGTCGAGGACCCTGACGCCGACCATCTTCTCGAACACCTTGAACCACCCCAGGTAGCTGCCCAGCACCACGTCCACGAACCCGACGCCGTCGCCGCCGAAGTAGTCCCTCCCGCCGGAGCAGTCGTTGAACGCGCCCTCCAGCGTCTCCAGCGCCGCGACGATCTGCGACGCCGCATCCGCCTTCTTCTCGGCCTCCGGCGCGAACAGGATCGTGTGCCATGGAGACCCGACCTACGTACGTACGTACGCCCAAGCCAAATCAAAACGACTAATCGATGTGAGATTTGTTGCAGCGCTTCATTCATTTCAAGATGATGTCTGGCGCGCGCCGGCGCGCGTACGGCATACCTTGTCGTCGACGAAGGCGGCCCAGAAGCGGGCGGTGGCGCGGGCGTAGGGGTCGGCGGGGAGGACCGACAGGCCCTTGCCAGTGAAGACCTCGTCGAGGTACTGAACGATGACCTGCGACTCGGCGATCGGCTTGCCGTCGTGGATGAGCACGGGCACCTTCTTGTGCACCGGGTTGGAGGCGAGGAGGAGCTGGCTCTTGTTGAGGAGGTCTTCCTCGACGTACTCGTAGCTGAGGCCCTTGAGGTTGAGCACGATTTGAACCCTGTTGACGTTCCAGCAGCTTCAGCTCACCTCCCTTGCCCGCCATTATTTCTGCCAGCCAAGCGATCGAGCTCGATCGATGTTCTGCAGGGGACGCATCAGTGGAGCTTACTTTCGAAGGCATTCATCAGTACATATAAATACTTGCTGGCATTCATTGCGCTAGCATGTTAGGTACAGTAGTGCGCAAACCTGTTCTCTAGACGAACAGAATCGGATCATTCCGGTAGTGGGAAATCGAATGCAATGGACGTGCCAACTGCCAACTAGAGTATTTGGTACAGCTTGTCTCCCACTTTCTTTGAAGCAAATCAATGGAACCGGTAGTACTCCGTATACTGTAGTAGTAGATGTAGTATTCCTCACGTCAACCGCGACGGGAACCGGAGAAGCAAGCCAGGCGGGTCATGGTCAGCAAGTGGCAGCCATCGGCGAACGCACCACGTTCTGCGCCAATGACATCTGACACGACCATCGCCACTCGGTTCCACGAGACGTTCCAAGAGCCGTTGTCGTCATCCAAGCGTGAAGCAATGCGGGCGCTCTTCCCCATGCTTGGGGCTCGTGGGTGGCAAGCGGCGACGTAGGCGTCGCTCAACGCCGCTTTCTCTTCAGTCGCACAATTGTTTCTCTTGGTTAGTACGCCCTGTTCGCTTCACCATTCGAGTCGGTGAGTGTTGTAATGTGTTTGTTTGCCCCGCTCTAAGCATCTCGCCTACAAACGTGACAAGTCGTGTATTGAACTCATTTTTTCCTTAAAGCAATACATGCATAAGCGTGTTTTTGGGGAAAAAAAGATCTATGATCTTCTACATCACATTTATGCTGTCAGCAGTGCACGCCTTGCACCCAACGACCATCCTCGCCTTGGGACTCAAAAGAGAGAAGCGTCCAATGGCGATCCTGAGTGATCTGGAGTGTGTCGATGATCCCGGGCAACGGAAGTGAAATGGATCAGAAAGGCTGTTCCAGGAACTTGATGAGATGGCAGATTTGGATCATCTCGGATCACGAGTTCAGTTCAGTAGTTGACCCCTGCACCACCTAGGTCAGATATGATAAAGAACTCCTTGTGTGATTGAAGAGCGTGCACCGACAAAGAATCGGGCCCGGCCCTGTCGATTTGTAGGCATGGAGTGAAGCTAAAAAAATGGACTGTAAATGCATTTTTTTTCTTTTTTCACTTTGATATGCGTTTTGTAGACAACATGCTCAATTCAACAATTCAACATTATAGTAAAAATGAGGGCTAGTGAATTACCAAGTTAAGAATTAGAGAAAATGATTATTCAGTGCCCTAGCTGCATGTGTTCACCTTAAGAGACTACTAAATCCCAAATCAAAATTAGAAAAAAGCTCAAGTCATGTATTTAAAAAATACAATATTAAGGACAATTAAATATTGAGTCCATACGAAGACACGTAGTGAGAGAGTGGGCGCTGCCGCCTGGCTGCTGGAGACTTGCTTATTGCTACTCTACTTGACATATGAAGACGCGGCCGCTCGGTGGAGGGGGCAAAGTGCTAAATACTAAAGCTGAATCAACGGAAGCAAATCGATCATGTACGTGCCTCAACCGAACTGCTTGCTTTTTCTATGGGCAGAGCACTATATCTACACAGCTTGAATACTTGGCGTTGGGCCCCTTGAGGTCGAGGGCCCTGTACAGCGGCACAACTCGAACCCCCAGGGCCGGGCCTGACAAAGATGAACCATGCTTTATTAATTCATTGAAAGCAACCAATCCACATATAACATAGTACTGGGATGTAAAAGAAAAAAAACAGTTAAATCGTCAGCAAGAGCGCATACACTACGTCAAAATCGATTTTGCGCAGCATTGCATAAAAGCTCTTCATGGCGGACTGTTTTTTTGCCCGCTACGAAAAATCATAGGCTTTCCCGTGGCAGTCTTTTTTCATTTACCGTGGCGGACATTTTTGTCCGCTGCGGTAAATTGGTAAATCAATTTACTGCAACGGACACCTTATAAGGCTCGCCACAGTTAAGGCTGAGCCCATTAGACCCAAGGCGAGGCCCAATAACCGCAGCACATATAAAACAACTCTTAGGGTTCACTCCCACAACCATCCACTCCCTCAACCGTCTCTCCCCCTCAGCAGCAGCCGTCTCTCTCCCTCTTCATCCACGGATCTCGGTGGCCCGTGGAGGGCGGGGCGGCTCACGACGCGCGCAGCACAGCGGCGCGGAGCTGCAGCGGCGCGTGCGCAGGCTCGCGACGGTGCATGCGCAGGGCCGGCGTGCGGAGCAGCGGCGGCGCGTGCGCGGGGCAGGACCTCGGAGCTGCCGGATCCGGTGGTGGAGCGGCCGGAGCTCCTCGCGGCGGCACGGCCGCGGGGTTGCGGCGGCGCAGCAGCGACCGGGATCAACGGCGGCGCTGCTTCTAGTTTTTATTTATTTATTTATTTTGAATAATTAACCGCAACGGGCATTGTAGTGTGCCCGCTACGGTAAATAGCATTAATCAGCGAGCTTTTTATGTTGCCCGCTGCGGTTAATCGATTTACTGCAGCGGGCAAACACGCCCGCTGCGACAAGACCACGATTTACCCTGACCTTAGCATCGCAGCGGACGCGTTTGCCCGCTGCAGAAAACTAATTTCGCCCGCTACAGAGTAGAGCATATCAATATAAGCTTTGAACATTATTCAGTTGGAATTTGGACCATAGCTACTCCACCATTTACTTTTTCCTGCTTCATCAATTCACGACTCATTCTGAATTCACTAACTTGACAGCGGCGGCAGCGGCATGAAGCTTATTGGCGTACTGCACCGCCTTGTCGGCCTCCGGCACAACCTCCGTCGCCTCTACACTCCCTCCAAACCGCTCGGCCCACGCAGCAGCCAAGAGCGGAGTCTTGCTCGCGCTAATGATCTCCAGCCAAGAACCGCCTCGAACCAGAACAAGAAAGAGCCGAGCACGATGTCGAGGTAGCCGATGGACTCGCCGCCGAAGAAGGCGTTGCCGTTGGAGCACTTGGCAAAGGCCATTTCTACTTGTTCGATCGCGGCAAGCGTCTCTTTCACCTTCTCCTCCCTCTCCTCCTCCGTCTTGGCCTTCACGATGCCTATCCACGCCGGGCACAACTGCAAGCCAAGCCAAGAGAACACAGTTCACGATTGCAGATCAGAACAGCTAGCTAGCGAAGTAAACTCGCGTGCATGTTTATTTATACCTTGTCTTCGATGTAGGCAGCCCAAAAGCGAGCAGTGGCGCGCTCGTAGGGGACGGTTGGGAGGATTGACCGGCCAGCGAACAGCTCGTCGACGTACTGCACGATGACGAGTGACTCGCAGATGGGCTTACCGTTGTGGATGAGCACGGGCACCTTCTTGTGTACCGGGTTGAGCTTGATCAGGAGCTCACTCTTGTGGAATAGATCCTCTTCGACGTACTCGTAACTCAGTCCTTTCATGCTTAGCGCCATGCGCACGCGCATCACGAACGGGCTCACCAGCAGGCCGAGGAGCTTCAGATCCTCCTGCTTGCCCGCCATATTATTTTTCTTCTCTCTCAATGTTTCCCTCTAATAGTTTCTTGGCTCGCGACTATCCTAGCTCCTATCTTGCTCTGTCTCTGTCCAAGACTGGTGGCCTGTGCAGAGTCACAATTTGCGCATCTGATCGTCCATATAAAGGTCATAGCTGATCGTTGCAGACTACGACTTCGACGACTGGCCAGCGGCAATGGCAACTGGGTGCCTCCCACCTCCCCCTTAGTTTTAGTGACGCAATTTACTGAATTTAGTGACCATGGGTTTCACCAACTCACCATTGACGATTCTTCACTTCTTGGAGTCAGACTACGTCCATAAAATGGACAAGGCAGTGATTATGGTTGAAACTATATATCGTCTCTTCAACTAGTATGGATTTACTCCCTCCGTCCCCGAAAGAATCAATTCCTAGAGTCTGTGTCAGTCAAACTTTTTTGACTTTATAAAAAAATATAACAATATATATGACTTAAAATGAGCACCATGTAAAAATATGTCCTTATTAGCTAAATCTAATGATACTAGTTTGATACCATAACTTTTAATACTTTAGTCTAGAAATTTGGTCAAAGTTTAAAAAATTTGACTTAGGACAAATCCAGAAACCTATTCTTTCAGGGACGGAGGGAGTACTAGTTATTAGGAAGGATCATTCATTTTTATGTTCTACAATTTTGGAGTAAAAAAATGATTATCTAGTTGATAAAATAGGATGACTATAAAGCGATCTCGGTTCTAAGAGAGCTTCAATCTCATTAAATAGGGTAGCTAATTAGCTGAGTTGACAACGTATCCATAATGAGAGAGAGCAAGTGGGTTTCATCTTGATGAAACCTGAGCCACACGAGTACCAGACGATTACCGATGAAACACTTCAGAGCGTAGAGTTTCATTTCATTTTATGTTGAGAGCGTAGATCTCCACTCTCCGCGCAGCCTCCCACCTTCCCTTCCTTTTCTCGCGTCAAATCTAATCTCCGCACATGTTGTATTTATTTTCACAAGGACCATGCATGTTTTATATTGAAAATAGAGATATTTATCCGTATGGCTCTAAAAAAATACATCTTCCTTGTATGAGTTTATTTTTTAAAACTTATTGATCTGACTTTAAAATAAAATTTTCTTCCTTCTATGGTCTTCCATCCAATTTAGACGGCTGATGATGTTAACTATTGGGTAAAATTACCATTTTCCCCTAGTGAAAAAATAAAATTTCAGTAAAAAAAAATATTTTTTCATACGGTCCTAGATGAGGATGAATTTTATATAAAAATTTTAGTTCTCGATGAGATCTACAACTTTGTAGTTTCAAATTTTTTAATCTGAGGTCATTAAGTTCCTCAAAAAAATTAAACAAAGCTTTGGTAGTATTTAAAACTTTATATTATTGTTTAGCATCGTAATGATCTCAAATGGAAAACATGGAACTATAAAGTTGTAGATCGTATGAAATAGATACAATTTTTCTATTAAAATATTATTTTTAATGATAATTTTATCCAACACTTAGCACCATTAGCGTCCTAAATTTAATAGAAGGTCATAGAAGAAAGAAAATTTCATTTTAGGGTCATACAGGAAAGTTTAAAAAATGGGGTCATACAAGGAAGATCAAATTTTTCAGGACCATATAGGTAAATATCTATTAAAAATATATGATGTGATGCTTTCATTTATTCTTATGTGATATATCATGACATATTCATATTAGCCTTCTTTCATTTGGTATCACACACTTGCACCCCATTAATGCAATGATTTAGGGGGTGTCTCCTATGTGTTTTGGTATGTGCAAATTGACATTTGAGGTCTTTTATGGATTCAATTCATATTGCACATATTAAGGGGAGCCTCTTATAAATCATTGTACCCAAGAGCCTAATTGTTATACTCTTTCACATCTTGAAAGGAGTATCATTTTGTAAGAGCCTCTTATAAATCATTGCACATATTAAGGAGTATCATTATCCCACAAGGAGTATCATTTTGTAAGCTTTAATCAGATTGTCATCAATCACTAAAAATGGGGAGATTGAAAGTTCATCTAGACCCTTAGCAAATTTTGGATGATTGAATGACAACACGATTAAAGGATCTAACATGTTCTCAAAGTGTTAGACAAGTGTATAGTTATCTCACAAGTGTTTGATTAAAGTGTATAAAGCCAAAATTATGTATTGTTGTATGAGAAATCTAGAATACACACAAGACAACAATGCAAATGGAATTCATGTCAAGGCTTACTCATTGTGGGATTTCTATGTTCTATATTAAAGCAAGCACTATTACAAATAGCTAATGAGACACAAGGTATTTCATATGTAATGGTCTCATACATGGTGCATTCTAAGTTAAATGTATTACAAGCGTATTGGATGATTTAACACAAGATGTGACTTGATGGATTGAGATGGTAAAGATAGCAAGGAAAGGCTTCGAGGTACTAAGCAAGGGTGAAGGGCAAACGATGGCTTGGTAGACGAAGAACCTAGCTAGGGTGAAGAAGAAGTACTTGCATTTAGTTGAGGTACTAATCAAGCTATGAATGTCATATTGAATTGAAGGATCAAATCACTATTGAAGTATTTGATGGAAGTGACTTGATGCATTTGGAATAATCTCTATTTGATGAATGAAATCGATTTACATGCTCTAGATGGTTATGATTAAGTAAGAAGATCAATATTGACATGTTGATACCCTTACCTTGATGAAGATTAGAAGACATGACTTTGGTTCAACAAGATCAACTCAAAAGGTTTAAATTCATTTGGCATTTAATTTTGAGTTAATAGGAAAGCCATACTATAAAGAGGGATGCATCATGTTGATAGATAAATGTTCATAAGTGCTCAAACCAATCCATAGTAGCTTATGTGAGAGAGATACCCTGTACACTAACTCAAATGCATAGGGACATAATACTAGACGTGTCTGGTATTTGCGGGTTGCAATTTTGGCCTATGTCTCTCTCGGGGTGTTTGGTTTGTCGGAAGTCATGACTTAGGTGGTGTTGGAAGTCCCAACGTATGTTAGAAGTCTCACGCTACGCACTAACTAAAAATAACTAAGTCAAGAAATACCAAACATGTCCGATATTGATACCAGACGTGTATGGTATTTGTGAAGAACGGTTTTTATCTATGTGCTTTGGGTGTTTTGGTTATGTCAGAAGTTTTGGGGAAATGTCTTCAGTTCTGACCGTCTAGAGCCCCGACTCGCATCGGAAGTTCTGTCATGCAACACTAAGTTGAACTCAACACTCAGGAAATACCAAACGTGTTCTGTATCACCCAACAACTAGAAAATGACAAGTTTTTCAAGGGGGCTATAAATACTGCCAAGCCTCCAAAGGTTGTTGATTCTGTTGGTTGACAAACACATTTTTGAGCTTTGGTAACTCTCCCTGAAAGTGTATCTAGCCCTTTAGTGGGTTTTGGTGAATTGAGTGATAACACAATTAAGGGTCTAATAAGTTTGCTAAGTGTGTCAAAGGTTCAACAAGAAAAGCAAACTTGATGGTATTCCATACAATGTTGAAATGAAGGTCAAATTGTGTATTGTTGTATTAGAAGATCATGTGAACAATCTAGTTCAAGCAAAAGACAAGAATGCAAATGGAATCAATGAAATGGCTTCTATGTTGTGGGATATCATAGTATAATGTAAAAGCAAACATATTTAGCAAATGGCAAATGAGACATAAGTTGATAGTTATGGATTTGTCTCTACATTGGCTTCCTTTGCATGAACAAGAGGAGTTGGATAGTGGACTAATGTTGATCAAGGATTGCATAATGAATCAAGAGTGCATTAGTGAGAAAACACCAAGCCAAGGTCAAATGACAAATGAGACAATGTATAATGGATATAAGATGGTCTCTACTTTGGTTTGCTTGTATGGACAAAGATTTGGAAAATCACTTTGCATTAATATGATCAAACTAGAAGTATGAAGATAGAGATTGAAGTGAGTGATAGGAGTGTCAAGCCAAAATAAGGAAGATCTAAGGAATTGTGAATTGGCTTGACCATATTTATGTGGAGTCTCATATATCAAAGCTTGATTGATCTCAACATTCATATCTATAAGATATTCAAGCAAGGATCACAATATTGAAGAAATGATTTTCAATCGGTGCTTAATATGATGTGACTTGAGTATGACTTGATAGGGTGAAGATAGCAAGGAAATGACTTCGAGGTACTAAGCAAAGGTGAAGGTCAAGGAGACCGAGGTACTATTTCTAAGGTGAATAAAAGAGTACTTGCATTGAGTCGAAGTACTAATCGAGCTATGAGGAGTCATATTATGTTGAGGATCAATTTATTAGTGGAAGTGACTTGAAGCCATTGACTGAATTCATATGTGTTGGAAAGATTCAAGTCACAAGCTCTAAGGTGTGTTTGCTCAAAGAGATGAGATAATGATGATTGCAAACACATGCTCAAGGTATTATAAGAATGAGGACAATACATTCAATGGTGTAGCCCCAAATTATCAAAGGATGCGGTGACCAACTCCAAAGCATTTAAATTATTTGATGTTTTGAATTTGAGTTTAGGAAAGGCCGTACTACAAAGGGGGATGCAATGTGCATGCTTAAATGTGCAACCAAGTGCTCAAATTCCACCAAACATCCTCTCATACTTTGCCTAGACTCTCTGCAAAACAGTTTTTCATTTGGAGCATTTTTAGGCAGAACGGCAGTGTTGCTCCCCACAGTGGCAGTGCTGGGGGTCCAGCAGAGCCGGGCCTTAGAGCAGCAGTGCCGGAACTTAAAGTGTCCGTTGGACAGAAGAGGGTATTTATATCCCCTCCCTGCTGCCCCAACGGTCATCTCGACCATTCCCTTCTCCAGTGCTCACACAGAAAGCTCTCTCCCTCTCTCTAACTCCATTAGAGCCCCTCAAGCTTTCTCTCTTTGATTCCTCTCCATTCCTTTGAGATATTGAGCCTCCAAACTTCATTAGAGAGCAGCTCAAACTGTTCTTCATCGTCTAGAGCACTTGGTTCGCGTTCAAGCCAGTGGATTGCATTCGTTACTCTTGGAGCTTGCTCCTAGCCGGCTAGAGCGTCGCCCTTGGAGCTTGCCAACTTGTGTGGCACCCCCAGGAGGTTTGTAACCATCTCATTGTAGCTAAGAAATCACCCCTCACTTCAAGAGTTCACTCTCTTGATTTGAGAACGAGGGAAAGGCAAGCCTTGTGTGACGAACCTCAACAACATGGACTTAGGCCAGTCTTGGTGGCGCGCTGAACCACGGGATAAATCTTGTATCACTTGTGTTTGTGTTATTTGTTTTACTTGCATTTGTCCTCAAGGTAATTTCTAGGGTTTGGTCCCGATCTACTTGGTGGTGCAACTCCTACCTATTCTAAGAGGTTCTACAGGTTCTATACTATCCTAGAAAGGTTTCCATTCAAGTAGAATTTCGATTTGCTGGTTAGATTTTGAACTATATACTTATCTGTCTCACTGACCAGCACTATCGGGCTGAGAGCAGCAGTGTCGGGCTTTAGAGCGGCATTGTCGCGCGTGTAACCTGATAAGTTCTGCAGATAATTTTTAAACAGGCCTATTCATCCCGCCCCCCTCTAGTCCTGCTGGGCGACATCAAGGTCCTTTCAATTGGTATTAGAGCTAGGCTCTCTATTTCGGGCTTAACCGCCTTGAGAGAATGATGTCGACATGTGGGGAGGTATCTCTAGAACTTCTACTTTTAGATGGATCAAATTATGCATCTTGGTCTGCTCATGTACTAGATGTTTTTAGGACCATGGGTCCTCATATAGAGCAGATTGTATCTGTGAGCATTTCATGTGACGGAACCGCCCAGATTATAAGAGATCAAGTGCTAAAGTAGCTGACTTAGCTACCACTTAAAACACTTGAGCCCATATAATCCCGGTAGTCCGGAAATCTCGAAGGATTTCTAACATCAACTCAGGATCGCGTACATTCAGGGATACACATTCGAACGAGCCACAAATCAACCGAAAATACTTAACGTACGAAATAAAGTTATTACAGCACCTTGTTCCAAATAGAAGTAGTACTTACGCCACAACACCTGTGGCCAAATACAACATTGTTTGAAACTGAACTGGAAGTTTTAAAAGACAGGGGTGCCCATGATGTCATGTCTGACAATAGCAAAAGATGAGCTTGTAGAAGACCTTGCCCAAGGCCTACTCCTCTTCTCCTTCAACAGGATAGAGACAGTGCTTACAATAGCCGAAGTATACTTCGCCATCTGCAACAAACGGGATAAACCCTGAGTACGGGAATGTACTCAGCTAGACTTACTCGTCTAACTGAAAATAAAGACTCCAAGGATATGCATGGCTGTATCTGGAGTTGGGTAAGCTTTATTTTGCAGAAATGCTTAAATTAAAAGGAGTTTACTTTAATGATGTGGTGAGCAGTCATCTTTTATCCTTTTAATTATCTCTAGGTTATTGCATCTATACTAGAGCACTCACTTGAACTACTCAAACAATATAGTAACATATATCCAGTTCCTTCATCAATATTTTAGTAGAACCATTAAGGTGTCACATGGAGTTGTACCGTGGTGAAGCTCAGCATAATCCTCCATATCCAGTGGGGGGCGGCAATTCGAATCGATATACACCAGCTAGTAAAATTACCTTTAACACACGCCCATACTTTCCCCGTCGGGTCAACATTAGGTTACCGCTCAACAAAGTCCAGGTGGTAATCGACGCGGGCTCGCATTGGTCCACCCAATTGTAGAAAATAGATGGCCACCACGGGGCAGATCGTATCTACAGTCTAGAGGGTGCTCATAGCAGATTGAGCTCCGGCCCGGACAGTGTTTACTCAGCTTCGGGGTCGACACTCCAGACGGCCCCTATGTGAAAGGGAGCATTCAAAGATGTAAGAGGGCCACCATCGTGTACAAACCTATACGATCCAACGGACGGACTGCCCCCAAGTCTTGACCACTTGGTGCACTTGCCTTCCAGTTGACCGTATTTCATTACTACCATAGGTTCTTTCCACGATAGCAAATATAGTCAACCGTGATAGTATTACCCACAAGGGATAATACGAAACAGAAAAGAAAGGTAACCATTATTTCTAAGCATGCTAAGCGGTTGCTTTTACTTCTTATTACAGGGTAACAAGGTAGGTAAAACAATAATCAAGGAAGGTAATGCATCAATTTGGGATTCAAAACAACTCCTATCACCTAATGCATCACAGTACAAAAATACTCAAGTAGATTAATTTGTAAATACTGGGAGACTTAAGAATGCTCCGGGGCTTGCCTTGAGAGAAGATGGAGGGCTAGTGGTCAGGGCACTCAGGAAGGTTAGTGTCGAGCTCGTGGTACTCCTCGTACCGCTCTTGTACCTCCTGGGCTTCGGTCTCTGTGGGCTCCTGATGTTCCTCCACGGACCCTAAATGATTGCAATGCATAAATAAATAAATAACTGAATGGTGCAGGGATGATGCTTGAACAGGATTTAACACACTAACAGAGATTCTAAGCATACAACCAAAAGAACTACCACAAAGCTACTTAGAAATAGAGCTACTTAACAAACAGGGTAAACAGGCTATAACTTATTCTTAACAGAAGCCATACTTAAAAACATATTTATCATAAAAGTTCTATGATTACACAAACATGCACAAAGCTATCACATGAACTTAAACTAAGAAAACAGCAGAAACATATCTAACTTTGATATATGCAGGAAGCAACTAAACTAAACATTAGTACTGAAGACATTTTCCAAAAACATTTATATAACTAGACAGATCAGGACATACAGAAACTAACCACAAGATTTTACCAAACTCTAGATATAACAAACAAGCATGGCATACATTACTGAAAATAGAATAGGAAATCATTTCGGGAACTGGTTCGAGACACGCAAAGGCTTGCGGGGCAACCGACAGGCATGACCCTCGATTACTCGAGGTCCATCTGTCGTCGATCGGAAACAGAGAACGGTGCGGATCGACGTGTTCTTGCCGATGGTGAAGTCTTCGACGGTGGGGTTGGTTGTGCTAGGCTCGGGATGATCATGCGCATCCACTGGCGGTGTTGGTCGAACTGATGTGACCGTGAAAAGGGGTCGACGGTGTGCGGTGGCGATGCAGCTCGGCGGTGCTACACGGCGAAGTGATCACTGGTGATGCGAAGCTCGGCGCTGGGGTGCGTGAGCATCATGGTGATGTGGTGAGTGCGGCTCGAGGGCTAGCTGAGCCAGAGAGGCTCTGTGGAAACCTGTCCACGTGCAAGCTCCGCGGCGGCAGCAATGGCGCACGGCCAACGGTGCTGTGACGACACGGATCGGACTGAAGCTAGGGGAACGGCATTCTCACCTCGGCTATCTTTGGTGAAGCTTCCACGAAGATGGAGGCGTTGGAGACGAGACGGTGAGGGATGAACACTGCTTGGTCAGTGCGGTGGCGGCTCGAGATCGAGGAATGGCGACAGGCGTTCCGGCGACTGGAGTCCACTGCTGGTTAAACAGAGGTGAGCAGCGTGGTTGTGAGGTAAAGGAGAAAACTAGAAGGAGAAAGATTGAGCAGAGGAGCTCGGGTGGTGGTGGATTGGAGAAGAAAACGCTTGCGGTGCTCGGAGCTCTCGGCGCAACGATGGTAGAGAAGTGCGAGCGATTGAGCGAGTGCGGATGAGTGTGGGAGGTGGAGGAGGTATAGGCGCTCCTCTTGGCATGGTCATGGCCGACCGGCGCGGCTAGAGGGGACGTGACGCGATGGTGCGGTGGTAGCAGCGGCACTGGCGTGTTCGCGGCGGGCGGAGCAGAGCAAGACTTGGTCGACGCGCCGTTAGCGCGGATTCGCGCTTGATTGCAAAAGATACGAGGCGAAGAACTGATCGAACGCGGCACTGCGGCGGCGTTACTGCGAAATGACGGCGCGGCGCGCGACAGTGCGGTTGGCAGGTCTGCGGCGACAAAGCAGGGATGTCAGCGGCGGGAAAACGGTGCCGACTTGGTCCTAGCGCCGTTAACGCGGATTTGAGTGAGACAGAGCGAGCGGCGATAGCGATGTCGGCGCAGTGCCGAAGCGGCGGCGATGGCGTGTTCCACTTCCGCGGTCAGGCATCGTTGGCCACGCGGCGGATGACTCCGACATACGGCTCAGCCGCAGTCGGGTGAGTGCGCGCAGGCGTGCGCGGCACGTGCGTGCGGTGAGCGCGCGCGGGAGAGGGGTCGATATCGAGGGTAGGGTCGATCGGCTGATCGAGCCTTCCGTGCGGGGTCGTTCGTCCAAGCCTCGGTTCGTCACTTCGAGGGGTCGAAGTGGAGGGGGCGTCGATAGACTGACTGGTCGAGCCTCTGGCTCGGTCGAGCCTCTGGCCCGGGGTCGTTCGATCGAACCCTCGGTCCGTCACGTTCATCGAGCGGTGGTCGAGGTCGAGGGGTGGTGCTCGGCCTGTCTCGATTCTGATTTCCTTTTCCATTTTCTTTTATTTGATAAAACTAAGCAGGGTGACTAAACAGGTTAATCACAAGATTAAGCACAAAACACCTATTCAATTCTAGTTTCAAACATATAAACACACACATGAAATGATAGCATATGCAAACATGAATGCAATGAAATGATGTGCTTAGTGGCTAATGATGATCCTAATGCAAGCTTGACACAGGGTGTCACATTTCACCTCCTAGTGATGATTTGGACTATCTATCTAGAGATGAAGTGAAATGCTTACAATACAATGCTCAAGCTACTAATGTCTTATTTAGTGCTTTGAGTGAAGATGTTTTCTTGATGCTGTCATATTTGGAGATGGTGAACCACTTAGTGATGCTCATATCATTTGGACCATGCTCAAAGAAAGATATGGTAAATCCAAATGTGATGAGAAGTTGCCAACATTGAATAATTCACTTGAGGAGTGCTCAACTTCACCAACAAATTATGATCCTCAAGTGATTCTTCCAAAAGTCCTAGCTGATCATGCCACATCCATCTCCTCACCAACACATAGCTTAATGAATGGTAATGAAATTGTTGGTGAGAACAATACTTACATATGTGGCACTTCTACTTCCTCTAGTTCTTGTGAAATTAACATTTTGAAGGAAGGAGCCGAAGCTTGTGATCGGTGGAGGCCAAATGATGAATCCACCTCACCTAGAAGCCCAACTCTCTATGCCACTTCTCATATGGGCCTCATGGCAAAGAATGAGAAGAGTATGGCAAGTGAGAATAAGAGTGAGAGTGATAGTGATAGTGAAGATGAAAGTGATGATGATGAGATCACACAACACCTTGCTCGTCAGGAAAGAAAGACAAGTTGATGATGCTCAAGCTCATGGAGAAAATAAATGAGCAAGAAGAAACACTTCATAGGCAAGAAGACTTTCTTGTTGAAAAGATCAAATGCTTGGAGAAGTTGACCAATAAGCATGAAAAGATTAAGTGCTCTCATGCTAGTTTGGTGGAAAGGTATGAAAACTTGTCAATTGAGCAAACTTGTACTATTAACTCTCTATCTTGTGTTGCTCAATTAGAAGATGAGAATTATATGCTTAAGGAGAAAGTGGAAAGGTTCACTAGCAAGAATGAGACTTTGCAAGAAAGTCATCATGAGCTATTGTGCTCTCATGAGAAGATTATGGATTCTCATATCATGCTAGAGATTGCTCATGAGGTTATGATAACAGCGGTAAAATCATATCAACCTCACACCCACAAATGCACATGTACGCAAGTTCAATCTATTTTATCATGTGCTAAAAATTGTTGCTCTCAAGCAAGCCAACCTTCCGTTGAGCATGTATATATAGAAACCTATGATGACTCCATCACAAAAGAAAATGAACAGATCAAGGAAGAGATTGAGAAGCTAAGAAGGGAATTGATTCATTGCAAGGGATCAACCAATTCATGCACCAAATCCCATCAACCAAATCACAAGTCCAACAATAGGTTTGAATGTGCACAGTTTGAGAGCAAGGGAAAAGTTGGTACAAATCAGCCTGCATAGACAATGGCACAACAGCAGCCCCGAGCAGCACAGCTACCTAAGGGCGGCAGTGCCGCTCCCCACAAAAAAGGGAAGGCTACCACTTCTACTCCTGCTCAAATCAAGCACAAGAAGAAGGTCTCCATGTCAAAGAAAGACCCTCAGAAACCAAAGAATACTTCTGTCACTTGCTTCAATTGCAAGAAAGAGGGTCACCATGTGAGAGATTGCTCTTTGGAGAAAGAAAAGAAGGACATGAGCAAGATCCAAGAGAAGAATAAGATGGCTCATGTCAAATGCTTCAACATGGGACACAATGCCTCTATGTGTTCCAACAAGGTTGATGACCAAGCCACACTTCCAAAGAAGAACACAAGAATAAGCAATAGGAAGTGTTATGGATGCAATGAGAAGGGACATGAAATTGCATCATGCCCCTACATGAATGATGAAGGCTTGGCATCATCAAGAAAGAGGTTCACTAGCAAGGTAGCAAGCATAAGGCAAGAAAAGAAGGCCAACAAGAACAAGAGATGCCTATGCTACACTTGTAGAACAAAGAGACACTTTGGTAAGGATTGTCCCATGGGTAACACTCTTAAGCTAAACTCTTCAATTGATGTAAATTTGCTTAGGAGGCCCAAAAATGACACTTGTGCTAGAAAGGTGATTGGTTCACCACATGCTAGCACAAAGGCCATTTGGGTGCCTAAGTCTCTTGTGACTAATCTTGATGAACCCATCTTGGTATGGGTACCAAATTGTGCTTAAAGTGTTATAGGTACTTGAAGGTGATATGAAGCTTCGGGGTGCTTGAGCAAGTTGATTGAAAATATTCACTCAAACTATCAACCAATTCATATTGTCCTTCTTATATGGTTGACCCGAAGAAGGATTCATGAAAATATTTCAAACTTCATATTCACCTCGGTAACTAGTATCTAACCCTTACTAGCTAGTCACTTGACTTGTGTAGTCTCTAGCAATTCACAAATATGTGTGTTTGTGAATTACTAAAAGTGGGTAGAGTATTTCAAATTTAAATGAATCATCTTCCATATGATGCTTTTAATGGCTCTCTAGTAGAGCAAGTTCTTATTATGTTGTAGGTTATGAAGTATAGAGACAGGAGATCATTAAGTTGTTGCTGCACCAAATTTCCGCTGACATACTCTATGAAGAAGTGCAACACACACACTTGCTGGAAATCAGCAGGGCGGTAGTGCCGCACCTATGGGTGGCAGTGTCGCCCCTCCTATCTCAGTAGCAACTAAAATCAGTCCAAGCTATGGATGAAGCCTACAACATGTTCATAAGCAAAGTGAAGATGAAGAGACCACCTCATCCATTACATTCATAAGGGTGGTAACAACTAAATCTCAAGTGCATGTTATTTTCACATTTTACTTCTTTATGTCTTGTGTAGCCACTTAGGGAAATAAAGCACTTGAGGTTATATATATTGGTTGTTGGTCATGGAAGAAGAATATGATTAGAATTGAATTGATCATCCACACCAAGTAACATAGATGATTTGAGTTTCCTTTGTGGACTTCAAACCAAGAATTTCAAGATGGTGAAAGCATACTTTGAGTTGGTTTGAGGGATTCAAATACTTGGTTCACATTGAAGAATATAAGTAAATTTTAAGAAGGCCAAGAATGAAGAATCAAGCTCAAGTAAAGTAGAAGCACTTATCACTCACAATTCAAGAACACTGTACTTGATGGATTCTTGTCATATGGTAGATTGGCAAAATCTCATTCTCATATTATGGCTATCTACATGCTCTAATGGTTGTAAGTATTTCTTGGAATATTTTAATTTGATTATCCTTTTGTTTCCATGAGCTAGACATAGAGTGAAATCCTAAGTTCTTAATTGAATAAAGTGCTATATGAGAAATTCAAATACTTAGAGCACTTTTAAAAATGGACCTCACTCTATGACTAGTGTTGTGAGACTAACCTTTCTCTCTAAGTGATATTTGTGTAGTCTCACTAGCTGATTGTGAATGTATTTCTCAAATGGAGTGTTCTATCATAGGAAGGCCATCAATCCAAAACTATGTTATGTACTCTCTCTAGTTAATTTGGAGTTGATTTGTCTATGTTAGACACTCACCATAATATGTCTTAAACCTACCCTTTGGACTAATTGACCAACCATGCACATTCACATTTCTATTCCACTAAAAGGGTGTGCATGAGGCTTTGAGGGAGATTTAATCCATGTTATGAGGTTTCTCTATTTTGGTAGCCTACTTGCCATCCACATATAAAGGGTTACTAAATGAGAAACTAGTGCTTGTGTTACTAATGACCTCTTGTATTTTAAGTTTGTTTACAGAAAATCAAGAAGAAGAGGTTATGCTTGAATTGGATGAATCACAAACCTAAAGGTTACTCTTCACCTAAAGTAAGAAGAGGTTGGTTTGGATAAACTATATTTGAAGAATTCACAAGATTATAAGCATTGATAAGATGACTGAATGGAAATAACATCTTGTGAGTATTCTTATACCAAATCATCTCAAGATTGGACAAGAAGAGAAGAATTGAGAAAATCATCAAATCTGTCCAGAAAAGTGAAATCTGAGTTGGTTGCCTTCAAGAATGAATTTGGATGTCCAAACACTGATGAATTGACCTGAAACTTTGTGAGCATGATATATATATCTAGTACTTTCTGCTATACAGTTGGCATGAAGATTGGTTTAGAAGAAAATCAGTTTTGAGTTGATTTCTGTCAGTCTCAGCAGTGCAGTTTTAGGTTTGAGCAGTTTTGGTAGAAAATTGGTTTGACTGCTCAAATGATGTCCAAATGGGCTAAAACTTATACAGAAGTTAAAGGACATGTATATACATACCTCTACCAAATTTCATAAATAGTGAATCAATATTCTGAGGGATATGAAGTTTTCTCTGAGGTGGACAAAAGCTGAAAACTGAGTGTTTTTCAGACCTAACAGTCTTGGTAGAAAATTGTTTTGACTAACCAAATGGTGTCCAAATGAGCTGAAATTTTGACAGTAGTTAGAGGACTCATGTATGAACATATCCACCAAATTTCATGCATATTGGACTGATGGTCTGACAGATATGAATTCTTTTCCAAAGAAGACAGAATCTGAAAATTCAGTGTTTGGAATTGAATTGCAAGCTGCTTGAAGGATAATTCAGTTGGAACATAGTATAAACTTATCCCTTGACCCCAGGATCATTGATATGCATGAGTGAACTTTGTGTACTCTTGTGTGCAAACATTGAGGGGGAGTTTAGCTAATATCTTGTGGGACAAATGGTTTCTTTTAAATTCATGATTATGTTGTCTCACACATTGGAGAAACAAGGATGGATGGTTCCTTTAGATTCTTTGGCTGCCTCACATTTATTCTTGGATGTCTTGGTCTTTATAAACCAAGAGCTTCTGGTTTAGTGTTGAATGCCCCAATCCTTGGTGGAACCAGCTGTAAATGGGTTGGAGAGAAATAATTGATTTGTGGACTTTCATTGTTAGTTCTCCACTCTATAGCTCTTCAAGTGCTCATGATCCATCCCATTGATTACCCAGGATCTTATCAACAAAAGTGGTAACTCCTACTTCACAATTTGCAAGTTTTATGAATTTTACCTTTTTGCTCTCTATGTGAGTTGCTTTAGGTAAAGAAAGAACTAGGAACCTAATATGGATCTTGGATAATCATGAAAGCTCTATATAACCACATTTCATCAAGTGAAAAAATATTGCCATCCAATTCATTGAAGTCTCACTTATGATGGCATTGTGTGGTGATCTATCTACCTTGGTGGTGGTATGTGTCTTTGGCATAATTTCAATTGTTGCAACTTTATCATGCCTTGACCAAGATATAGGATGAACTCCTCTAGACTCTTAAACTGATTCAAGTGCATTTCACAAGTAATTTGAGTACTTGATGCACATATGAAGGGGGAGCCCATTCTATGTCTTGTGTCTTTGAGACTAACCTTTTTTTCTAGTGAATTTGTATAGTCTCTCGGTAAGAATGAGTTTCTCATGGGTATGCTACATAACTAACTCAATCCAAATCGGTAAAGCTATCTATCATATTTATTTGGATTGTAATTTTATCTCTCAAGTAGCTACTCTTCATAATATAGCTTAAATTCCCTTGTTTGGACTTAAAATACCAAAAGTGCATATGTTCTTGTCTTCCACATATATATGTATGCGCTATCAAAAAGGGGGAACTTAGTCTATGTTATGAGGTTTTGCAATTAGTGATCTACATGCCTTCCACATCCAAAATGGTCACTAGTTGTGAAACTCTAGCTTGTGCAATTTAATGTCATCTCTTGTTTTGTAAGCATTTACTAGGTGATATCTATGTGACATTATGAGATACAAGCATCCATTCCAATTGGCATCAACTTGTGAAGATTCCTTCAATTGGTGTCATACTATGAAGATCATATTTCAATTGGTATTGATGGATAATCTTTCAATTTGGTATATCAAGAAATATGTCTTCAATTGGTATCTCAAAATGACAACAAGAGCTAGCAATGGACTCTCAACTGAAATAAAGCACAAGTTTGTGATGTTTCCTTCAAGATGATGATAAAGATAGATGGGCACAATTGAGATATTTTTGCTTAAACAAGTGTCAATCTCATCAAAGCACTAAATTCAAAATAATCATCATGATGGAGATTATGAGGCTTAGAACAAAGGTATATCACTCCATGAACTCTTGTACTACCTTTGTGCATCTAGGCCCTTACATGCTAGTGTGTGCATGTGTATGCAATATATTGAGTCACACCATGAGTTTGTTCTTATGGTGACGATTAGAGAATGAGTTAGATATTTGGTTTATACCTCTTGTGGTGATGGTGTGAGTTTGTCTCATGTTAAAATTGTCATCTAAGTGAGGTATGAACTAAATATGCTAACCACTCAAGAATCTTGACTTAAATTAATGCATACTTTGCTTGATAGAAAACATAGGAGAGAAATTCTATATGTGAAACTTTTACCTACCTCTTGCCCTCACATGCTTATCATGAGTTCTTCCTTTTGGTAGAGAGGTCCTTTTTGGAGATTAATGCCAAAGGGGGAGAAATATTGTGAGGGAAGAGAGATTGATATGTGGTTGTAAAGGGGTAAAAGAGAGGCATATAAGATTTTTCAAATTTGTGTGGTGTGTGCAAGGATAGTTTAAATTGATGCTCGTAAGTATTGTTTATGCTAGTGTGTGACTTTCATGCCTTGAGCGATGCTTGTTTAAATTGTGCTGATTTGGCAAGACGGCAGTGCCGCCATTGGGTGCGGTAGTGCCGCCCTCTGTTGGTCAGCAATCTTTGAGTGTATGATCTGTCATGAGCATCATGTTTATCTTGATGACACCTTGCACCCCACAGATGCTATGATATAGGAGAGTTCTCACACTTGTTCTTAGTATGTGCATTTGGCATTTGAGGCCAAATTTGAATTCCATTCAATGCAAACATTTAGGGGGAGCACACTATATCATAGGATCCAAAATCTTATCATTTATCAATCTCTTGTAAGCTTTAATTGTGTTGTCATCAATCACCAAAAAGGGGGAGATTGAAAGTGCATCTAGCCCTTTAGTGGGTTTTGGTGAATTGAGTAATAACACAATTAAGGGTCTAACAAGTTTGCTAAGTGTGTCAAAGGTTCAACAAGAAAAGAAAACTTGATGGTATTCCACAAAATGTTGAAATGAAGGTCAAATTGTGTATTGTTGTATTAGAAGATCATGTGAACAATCTAGTTCAAGCAAAAGACAAGAATGCAAATGGAATCAATGAAATGACTTCTATGTTGTGGGATATCATAGTATCATGTGAAAGCAAGCATATTTAGCAAATGGCAAATGAGACATAAGTTGATAGTTATGGATTTGTCTCTACATTGGCTTCCTTTGCATGAACAAAAAGAGTTGGATAGTGGACTAGTGTTGATCAAGGATTGCATAATGAATCAAGAGTGCATTAGTGAGAAAACACCAAGCCAAGGTCAAATGACAAATGAGACAATGTATAATGGATATAAGATGGTCTCTACTTTGGTTTGCTTGTATGGACAAAGATTTGGAAAATCACTTTGCATTAATATGATCAAACTGGAAGTATGAAGATAGAGATTGAAGTGAGTGATAGGAGTGTCAAGACAAAATAAGGAAGATCTAAGGAATTGTGAATTGACTTGACCATATTTATGTGGAGTCTCATGTATCAAAGCTTGATTGATCTCAACATTCATATATATAAGATATTCAAGCAAGGATCACAATATTGAAGAAATGATTTTCAATCGGTGCTTAATATGATGTGACTTGAGTATGGCTTGATAGGGTGAAGATAGTAAGGAAAGGACTTCGAGGTACTAAGCAAAGGTGAAGGTCAAGGAGACCGAGGCACTATGGCTAAGGTGAAGAAAAGAGTACTTGCATTGAGTCGAAGTACTAATCGAGCTATGAGGAGTCATATTATGTTGAGGATCAATTTATTAGTGGAAGTGACTTGAAGCCATGGGTTGAATTCATATGTGTTGGAAAGATTCAAGTCACAAGCTCTAAGGTGTGTTTGCTCAAAGAGATGAGATAATGATGATTGCAAACACATGCTCAAGGTATTATAAGAATGAGGACAATACATTCAATGGTGCAGCCCCAAATTATCAAAGGATGTGGTGACCAACTCCAAAGCATTTAAATTATTTGATGTTTTGAATTTGAGTTTAGGAAAGGCCGTACTACAAAGGGGGATGCAATGTGCATGCTTAAATGTGCAACCAAGTGCTCAAATTCCACCAAACATCCTCTCATACCTTGCCTAGACTCCCTGCAAAACAGTTTTTCATTTGGAACATTTTTAGGCAGAGCGGCAGTGCTGCTCCCCAGAGCGGCAGTGCTGGGGTCCAGCAGTGCCGGGCCTTAGAGCAGCAATGTCGGGACTTAAAGTGTCCGTTGGACAGAAGAGGGTATTTATATCCCCTCCCTGCTGCCCCAACGGTCATCTCGACCATTCCCTTCTCCAGTGCTCACACAGAAAGCTCTCTCCCTCCCTCTAACTCCATTGGACCCCCTCAAGCTTTCTCTCTTTGATTCCTCTCCATTCCTTTGAGAGATTGAGCCTCCAAACTTCATTAGAGAGCAGCTCAAACTGTTCTTCATCGTCTAGAGCACTTGGTTCGCGTTCAAGCCGGTGGATTGCATTCGTTACTCTTGGATCTTGCTCCTAGCCGGCTAGAGCGTCGCCCTTGGAGCTTGCCAACTTGTGTGGCACCCCCAGGAGGTTTGTAACCATCTCATTACAGCTAAGAAATCGTCCCTCACTTCAAGAGTTCACTCTCTTGATTTGAGAACGAGGGAAAGGCAAGCCTTGTGTGGCGAGCCCAAGCCTTGTGTGGCGAACCTCAACAACGTGGACTTAGGCCAGCCTTGGTGGCGCGTTGAACCACGGGATAAATCTTGTGTCACTTGTGTTTGTGTTATTTGTTTTACTTGCATTTGTCCTCAAGGTGATTTCTAGGGTTTGGTCCCGATCTACTTGGTGGTGCAGCTCCTACCTATTCTAAGAGGTTATACTGGTTTTATACTATCCTAGGAAGGTTTCCATTCAAGTAGAATTTCGATTTGTTGGTTAGATTTTGAACTATATACTTATCTGTCTCACTGATCAACACTGTCGGGCTGAGAGCAGCAATGTCGGGCTTTAGAGCGGCACTGTCGCGCCTGTAACCTGATAAGTTCTGCAGATAATTTTTAAACAGGCCTATTCACAGCCCCCTGTAGTCCTGCAGGGCGACATCAAGGTCCTTTCACTCCCAAATCCTGTCTTAGTGAGTGATTGATCCAAATTGCAAAATTCAATTATTGGGTTGAATGAAAACCACTTGAGCACTAGAGCATATTGTTTATCTAATAATTTACATGTCACTCCTGGATTTTCGGTCCTAGAAGGTTAGGTGTCGTCGGAGAGCATCTAAGAGCCTATGATGTGCCTCGGATCATTTGTAACGGTTGATCTCACCGTCGAAAGGGAAGAGATCAAACTAGTGGAAGGAGCAAAAGAGGTTGGAAAAGACCATGACTATATGTGACCTTTGGATCCTCTAGTGCTGACCTTAGTGGTCGCTCGTAGCCTGCTCTACGGAGAGTAGGATCCGTAGGGTTCTGAACTTCGGTAAAACAAATATCGTGTCTCAATTGCATTTCATTTGATAGTTGTGATCCATTATTTGTTTGGTTAAGCTTGTGTGCGGGTTCTTTGTGATCTAGAGATCATCCTATAGGCTCGTGCAACTTGTGTGGAGCTTTGGAATAAAAAGGAACAAGTTTGGCAATGTTCTGCAAAACTCTTGTATACCGAATATGTCTGGTATTAGCTCCTTGCGCCAAGTTTTTTATTCTTTGTGATGATCCTTGTGGTGCAGATTCTAGGCTCCTAGGCTTATTTGATATAGTTCATATACTTAGTAGTTGACTAGAGTAGGGTGTATTACTTTGATTTGGAGCTTCCGAGCAATTGGAAACCTCACACTAATCGTTACCGCTATTTAAGGTGTTATTTTTTTTTTAAACGCCTACTCACCTGCCCTCGGTGGCTTCCTAAGTCTTTTCAATATTTTTAGATATATAGAAGGGAGAAAGTTATATAAAGTGTAGAATAGAAATATAACATATAGTGATTTATAGAATAAATTTTTACGTGAACTTTAAAAGCGGTGGAATATCAAATTCCAAGCTAAATAGTCTAATTTATTATAGTATATTTCAATTCCTCTAAGTGAGAGATCAAAACGGCCCCTTAATGGAAAATACGGGAGGAAATGAAGGCCACACACTTGCCGTGTTGCCCCGTGCCACTCGCCATATCTATCCACCTAATAAGTAGTAGTCTGCAAATAAATGTCATGCGTGACGTGCTTTGTAGACGACTAGACGCCCGTACATTGTGAGACTGGACTTTCCACAGACTCGGAGCAAGATTGGACTAGTTAGCTACAAACCAAGATCAAGTAGAGCAGTAGAGCGAGGGAAACATTGAGACTTTGAGAGAGCGACAGAGGAAAACAATGGCGGGCAAACATCTGAAGCTCCTCGGCCTGCCGTTGAGCCCGTTCGTGATCAGCGTGCGCATGGCGCTGGACATGATAGGAGTGAGTTACGAGTACGTCGATGAGGACCTGTCCAACAAGAACGAGCTCCTGCTCAAGTTCAACCCGGTGCACAAGAAGGTGCCCGTGCTCATCCACAACGGTAAGCCCATCTGTGAGTCACTCGTCATCCTGCAGTACGTCGACGAGCTGTTTGCTGGCCGGTCAGTGCTCCCAACCGAGACCCCTACGAACGCGCCACCGCTCGCTTCTGGGCTGCCTACGCCGACGACAAGGTGTAAGCGTGCACGCACACACTCGCGTTTACCGGCCTCTCTGTTCTCTACACCTGGTATACTAGATCTGGTACCGATCGAATTGGCAGCGCCTTGTTGCTCTCGCAGTTGTTCCCGGCGTGGTTCGGCATTGTGACGGCCCAGGCGGAGGAGGAGAGGGCGGAGAAGGTGAAGGAGACGCTTGCGGCGATCGAGCTTATGGAACTGGCATTTGCCAAGTGCTCCGGCGGCGATGCCTTCTTCGGTGGCGACTCCATTGGATACCTCGACATCGTGCTCGGCTCCTTCTTGTTCTGGTTCAAAGCGCTGCGCAGGGCTTACGGCCTGGAGATCATTAACGCGAGCAAGACTCCGCTCTTGGCTGCGTGGGCGGAGCGGTTTGGAGCGAGCGTAGAAGCAAAGGAGGCGGTGCCGGTAACCAAGGTGGACTTGGCGGTACAGTATATATCAATAATAAGTTTCTTTTTTAAATAAGTTTCGTGCACCTTCCGCCGCTGCTGCGAAGTTGAGTTCAGAATAAGTCTCCCACAACACACAAACTATATAAAGAGTAAAACTAAGACTCCCACATTCGTGCAAAAAAATTTCGTACCGTGGGTCCCATCACCGGACGAATCTTTTTTTCGTCCCGCGTCCTCACCACCGAACGAAAAAAATCTCTGAATGCCGCGTACATGTGGCCCAAACAAAAAGTGGGGAAAATGGTAAGTTACCACTAATCGCGATTCCATTCAGCAGGAAACAGCTAAATATCCAACGAAATATACAAGGCAATAACCAAACAAAAAGGAAATATTACAGAGCCACGCGCGCATGGGTCGCGCGTCCCTAATTGCGCCCATTTTCCATTCCTTTTTCAGATCGCGAAATGCAGATCAATAAAATGGAAGGAAATAACGTAGATCGGGAAAAGGAAACGAAAAAGTGGGATTTTGACTCCCAACCCTAACTATAAATCGAATGGGCAAAGACAGAGAATGGCGCGCGGGGAAGGGAACTCTACCTTACCGCCGCCATCCTAACCCTAGATCTCGTTCGGGGAGCTGCCGGGGGTAGCGCCACCGGGCTCGGGGCTTGGTCTCGCGTAAAGGGCACCGACGGGGTGCCACTCGACGGCACCGTGCGCGACTCCGGCCGCACGCGTGCGCCGGCGAGGGGTGCCCACGACGGCGCCATGCCCCTCATTCCACTGTCCTCCTCCGGTCGCCATGGATGAGCGTGTGCGGTAGAGAGAGCAAAGGAGAAGGGAGAAAAGAAAGAGAAAGGAAGAAGGAGGAGAGCGGGCTGGCCGGCTTGCCGGCGGCACCTCTCTCTCCAAGAGCCGCCGGCGAGGGAGAGTTGCCGACGGACCGGTGGGGCCTCCCGGCCGCCGCCGCTCCTGGCGAGCGGTGAGAGAGGGAGACGAGAATAGAATGAGTTAGGGTTTGAGAAGCGGCCGATGGGGTTTTGATCTGCCGATCAACGCGCTCGTCCGTCCGATCGAAACGAACGACCGAGATCAGCCTAAAGGTGTTGGGCCAAATGAGGCCCAGGCGGGAAAGAAGAATCCCGGCCCGATACACGCACACGCACCTTGTGCGGGACGAATTGGCGTGTTGCTGCTCGGCGTGCGGCTGTGCCCACGCACAACCTACCATCCGCAGCCCATGACACGCGGGCCCGGGCGTGTACGTGAGACGTGAGAGGCACTGCTAGGCCGGGAATGCAAAAAAAAAAAAAAAAACTGACAATCACGCCAAAAAAAAGGAAACATGGCTCAGTCATATTTTTTCATGCGTAGCTAATACAAACAATGGAAAGTCATAATCCCACTTTGATGATTTTTGGTAGGCGCCGGCAATTAAATTTTAAGTTTCAATTAATCCTGTCACCAGTTACGATCCATTTTCGTCTGCATGTCATATGAAGCCTCAATCATAGGCATTTTCATTTTCAACCAAAAAAGGAAACTAGAATCTATCAGGCTCAGCCATGTTTTTTTTTTGTTTCCAATATATCCCTACTCTCGCCAATCTGTCAAAAAAAATCGTGCCTAATCTGTCGTGATCAATGATGTCATGAACTTAATTTGTTTGTTTAGATTTTTCATTTTAACGTATATATTTAATTTTATAATAATGTTATATTATGGTGTGATATATGTGTTGTTAGTATAAAAGTTTGTTATCCCGTAGCAACGCACGAGCACGATGCTATATATTTAATTTCCTAGACACACAAAATATAACACCTCCTATTTTAATATATAAGGATTAGACGAGTATATTTAAGTATCCTATTCTAATTCAAATAGAATACGCCCGAGTAAGATGAATAGGAGTTCTAATCTTAATCCAAATATAAATAGTAAAAGGCAAAAGCATAGATTTATTTCTAATTCTATATATATAATTCGTGTTTATAGAAGTTTCAATAGCTCTTATTTAGCATGATACAAAGTTCGATTCCA
Organism: Microstegium vimineum; assembly: GCA_022036555.1. Taxonomy (NCBI): domain Eukaryota; kingdom Viridiplantae; phylum Streptophyta; class Magnoliopsida; order Poales; family Poaceae; genus Microstegium; species Microstegium vimineum. The sequence goes on along the minus strand of CM039124.1, from coordinate 6,653,047 downwards.
AAACCTATTGGGTCGCATATATGATCTGAACTCGAAAACAACCAACTTTCCATACAATTTTTTATTCCAGCATGACTCATGATGAAATATACCTCCGAGTAGGATGAATAGGGATCCTAATTCTAATCCAAATCTAAATAGAAAAGAACATGTATATATTTAGCTCAGAAAATAGCAATTCAATGAGTTGATGATGAAAAAATATAAAAAAATATAAAATATGAATAAATATGCAATACTCCGTGTATTTTTAATAATGTTTAGTTTTTCTCCCGTTGCAACGCACGAGCATGTTTTGATACGAGGAAAAAGGTTAGAAAAATAAAATAAAAATTAAATGCAAAAAGGAAAAGGGTATTTACCACACCAGTTAAACATATTTTCCCAAACGGTTCATGAAAACAGATACAATCCTACCACCAAAGATATTTTTAAGACAAAACTAACAAAAGCTACTGCACGGGAGGAGGAGGCCAAAACGATGGAGAAGAAAAATGCTAAAATGAAATTAGATGAAAAAATAGATGTGTCTCAAACAAAAAGGCTAAGGATAAAAGGACCCCAATGATGGATGGAACTTTCACAAAGAATAATGTATGTAAAGAGGTAATGAAACATTACTAACTATGCAATGCATTTTCATTCAATTTATATTGTATAAATATTATTTTAATAATGTTATATTTGATATTGTTCCTAGGTACTTTAAAGGGTTTATCGGATTCTACGTGAATATATTGTATACATATTACGAGACAACTAGAAAAATCATTCATACATGTATAATTTTTATGTCAAGAATATTATCATGTAATACATTTTTATTTACATTCTCGTGAAGAATGTCTTATAGAACATCTCTGATGCCTTATCTTTGATTTAGTTAAATAAAAAATATTAATATTGTTTATGTAGAAGACTGGATTTTAAAAGTAACAAGGGACATGCATGTGCATTGCAACGAAATAAAACAATACCACGATAATTCGCAAACTCTAATTGCTTTGCTGATTTTTCATTTTAATGTATATATTTGATTTTACAATATTATTGTATTATAATGTGATATTTGTATTTACAATACATAATTTTATTATCCCGTAGCAACGTACGTGCATTCAACTAGTCTTGAAATAAGTTGTAACCAAGCCGGAAAAGGTAAAGGGTGGGGTAGGCCGTAGGCGTTGCTATGGTATGATTCAAATTCCAACCGATCGAATAATGTTCAAAGTTTATTTTATATGTTACAAAAGTAGATTAAAATATTGTATATGTTGTAATGGTTGTACACGTATGTTGCAAACGTCTATCCTCAATGTTTCAACTATTTTTTTATACATATATATTACAAGTGTTTCATATGCATGTCTCAAATATTTGATCTATCTTCTTTTATATGTTGTTAGTGTTACATCTAGATGTTTCATAAGTGTTCTAATTGTAGGTCTCAAATGTTTTATTTATTTTAGACATATGTTGTAAGTATTTTATCTGAAGGTTATAACAGTAAATCGAAGTGTTGCACGGCTTGTCCGACAGTTGTTGCGTTGCTAGGGCGTAGCCGTGGGTTTTTCCATGAGGGGCAAAGGGTCCGTGCAACAAATGAGGGCGCGAGTGTTGAGGCAGGACGCGGGGCATAGGATGCTATGCGACGTATCTAGATACTCCCTCCGTCCCTAAATAAACGTCTTCGTTGGTGTCCATGCCACAAGTTTGATTCGATTTGTACAAAATATGTGCAACATTTATATCTCCAAATAAATTTATTAAAAAATTGGATTTAAAGATCTTTCCAATGATACTAATTATACATCATAATTATTTATATATTTAAATATATATTTAGTCAAAGATGTTTGTTGGGAAGCGCAAACGACACTTATTTAGGGACGGAGTGAGTACGTTTTATCAAAAAAATCTTATAATTTGGGAACGAGTCAGTACCTGTCAAATCTACATCGCAGAACTGATGGAAGAGAAATTTTGGAGCATTATTTTGCACAAAAGCAATCCCTTGCTTTTTTTTTCCAATTAAGGCCTTGTTTGGATGCACATGTATCTTCCAAAAACCACATGAGTTGAAGTGTATTTGAACTAATATACACTTCAATCCACTTCAATTCATGTGATTTGAGGTCAATACATGTGCATCCAAACAAAGCCTAAAATGTTGGAAGACATGCATGTTTTATCTAGAAGTTGTCTGAGTACACGCAAAAAGATAGATGGCCCAAGTTAAGGCCCAGCACCTATGGCAGCCCAAGGCGAGCTCGCCTCATCTTGTTATACTCCAGCAGCCTGTGGACGTCAGGTATCACCTCGCTGACGCCGTCGAGCGCGGCGAACCGGTCCGCCCACGCCGCCAGTAGCGGCGTCTTGGCGGGGTCGATGACCCTGACGCCGCACATCACCTCGGACGCGCGCAGCCACCCTATGAAGCCGCCTAGCGCGACGTCCACGAGGCCGACAGCATCCCCGCCGAAGAACGCCGCCTCGTCCCCGGAGCACTCATCGAACGCCTGCTCAAACTTCTCCAGGACGGCCACGACCTGCCTCGCCGCCTCGACCCTGTCCTCGCTCGTCCTGCCGTTGTAGACGGGTATCCAGGTGGGGAATAGCTGCAATGCAAGCGGCGCACAGCAACCGGCCGGGGTTAGTCAATCAGTACCAAATCTGAATTAAGTTGATTTGCAATTGCAAGTGCCTAAATATCAACCAAAATCAGCCGGATTGTAGTTCAAAAGAACAGCCATAGTACCTTGTCATCGACGTAGGAGGCCCAGAAGCGAGCGACGGCGCGGCGGTACGGGTCGGCGGGGAGGAGGCGGGGGACGCTGGCCGGGAAGGCCTCATCGACATACTCCACGATGACCTGGGACTCGCAGACGGGCCTGCCGTCGTGGAGGAGCACTGGCACCTTCCCGTGCACGGGTTGGAGGCGAGGAGGAGCTCGCTCTTGCTGTTGAGGTCGTCCTCGACGTATTCGTAGGCGAGGCCCTTGAGATTGAGCGCGACGCGGGCCCTGATGACGAACGGGCTCGACCACACGCCGAGCAGCTTCAGCTCTTGGCCATTGTCTGCATCTCGTCCTGCCATTGTCTTGCGGTCAGAACTTGAAGTCTGGAGCTCCTTTGAGTGGAGTGTTTCATTCCGTTATGCACTTGTGAGAATGCCACCATCGTGATCTGATCTGATTTGGACTGGTGAGAACGTCAGGATTGGGTCCATGCGACCATGTGCGTGGTTCAGACGTTCAGTTCGTTTTCGTCATCCATGACGTGCACTCGCTTCCTACAAAAGGCGACGACAGACATTTTAAATTTGGATTCACTTTGACTATCGGCGGATAGTTTTTATGTCTGATAAATCAGCCCAAGTTGTTTTTGTGATATGAGAAAAATACCGTATCATAATAGATAAACTGAACTATGTATCATAATAGGTAACACAATTTTGCACTCTTCCTATGTATTCAGAAGCATGTGCTCGATCAGAAGTAAGTGTGTTACCTATTTTGCCTAAGCTGAACCATGTGCTCAGAAGCTTGAGCACGTCGCCTCCACCTGCCATTTCCTTAAATTAGCTTCCTGCGTCCGTGTTGTTTCTTGCGTGATTTTTGCGGTTGATGTGTGCTTGTTCCCTCTCGCCGTGTGGTGCGATTCGAGCGACGTTCCTTCAATATATAGAGCTTGGGCATTGGTTGCTCCATCGTTTGAGGCTTCGAGCGACTTGTAGTGGTTCGGGTGAACACGCAGAGAAAGCAGGGAGGCAAATTCAAGTGGTCGGGTCGAATAAGGTTCTATTTGCCTTTCGAGTGTCGCCCGGCTCGGCGGCTCGCACAAGTCAGAACGGCAGAATGCAGGGCAAGTGGGGCGCATTGGCTCGGACGCGCACATGGGTTTCGCGGCCCATAACTTTAACGGTAATGCTAAGAGACGCGTCGAACGTCCGTCGGACCGCAACTGGAGCGCCCGGCTCCGGTGGTCCGCGCGTACCCCCCAATCCACCCCGCGCCCCTCCGCATCGTCATTTCCGCCTGCCCCCTTTCACTCCCTCCTCTCTCTCTCTCGCACCCACACCCCTCCTCCGATCTGGTGCAACGGCGGCTGCAACGGCGACAACGACGACGACGACGACTGTGGATCCGCCGGATCCATGGCCCAGCGACGACGACGGCCGTGGATCCGCCGGATCCGACGGCGACGGCCATGGATCCACCGGATCCAGCGGCGGTGGCGTGGATCCGCCGGATCTATGGCCCAACGACGACGACGACCGTGGATCCGCCGGATCCGACGACGACGGCCTCGGATCCACCGGATCCAGCGGCGGTGGCAGCGGCCATGGATCCACCGGATCCATCCCCCCCCCCCCCCACGCGCTCCTCCCCTATTCCTCTCTTCCTCCCCCTCTGGGTTGCTCTGTCACACATGACGATGATGTTTCTCTGATGTTGCCCCCCCTCTGGATCCAATGTTTCTCTGATGTTACGCAGGTGCTCCATTTTCAATGTTTCACGCACAGATGATGAGATGTTTCTCTGATGTTGTCCCCTCCCCCTTCTTGTATCCCGCTCTGGATCTAATGTTTTTCTAAGTGTTTTACTGGTGGTTCAGTTTCTCATTTTCAATGTTTCGCAACATATGGTGATGATGTTTCTCTAATGTTGCCCCTATCCCCTCGAGATTCAATGTTTCTGTGATGTTCCGTCGGTGGTTCAGTACTCCATTTGTGAATGTTTCACGCATAGATGATGAGATGTTTCTCTGATGTGTCCCCTCCCCCTCCTCGTACCCCGCTTTGGATCTAATGTTTTTCTAAGTGTTTTACTGGTGGTTCAGTTTTCTCATTTTCAATGTTTCGCAACATATGATGACGATGTTTCTCTGATGTTAACCCTACCCCCTCTAGATCCAATGTTTCTGTGATGTTCCGTCGGTGGTTCAGTGCTCCATTGTCAATGTTTCACACATAGATGATGAGATGTTTCTCTGATGTGTCCCCTCCCCCTCCTCGTACCCCGCTCTGGATCTAATGTTTCTCTAAGTGTTTTACTGTATTTTCGGTTGTTTCAATTTTATTTTTTAGTTGTTTCATTTTCTTTTGCTCTCTGTTTCAATTTCACTTTTCAGTTTGTTTCATGTCCCTTTTCCTCTTTGTTTCAATTTCATTTTCAGTTTGTTTCATTTTCTTTTTGCTCTCTGTTTCAATTTCATTTTTCAGTTTTGTTTCATTTTTTTCAGATGCTCGGCGACCATGTTGGCGTCGGCGACGACCGGTCACAGTAGGAGCCTCAGTGTGGTTGTGCGCGACGGCGGGGTGGTGTGTGTGTGTCGTGGGGTGTGTCACGGCCGGGGCGCGTTCCCGTGTGCGTGCGCGCGCCCGTGTGGTGTGTGTGCGTGTGTGTCCCACGCGGGGGCGACGTATGTGTGTGTCGTGGGCTGGACCGCTTGCTCGAACGTCCGTTCTATCTTAGAACGTTCGTTCGGCAGCACATCCCTAACTTTAACGGCAAACGCAAGAGAATCACACCAAGGGGCACAAAACTGGGCCTCTTTTTACTTCTTTCGATCCCATCTACTGAACTGAACATATACAATGGACGGTCCATACAGATTGGGTCGCTTTCTCCTCATCGTCTCGATCCTATCTGGTATTTCAATATCAATTATTAGGCTTTTATCTCCTACAGTCAACGCCGAATAATGTTTTCAATGTACGTCTTATAACCGCCATTGGACACACATTATTCTCAATTGGACAAGCATGATTCTTATATTATTTAATTCATTGCATACTACTAATTTTAGTAAAAGTGGTTAAGGCTGTTATAATTAGGAGCGGAGTGATGGATAATCGAGAGAGAAAGTGATGAACCGAGGGATGCAGGAATTTATCTACTAGGAGTCTAGGACTCATTTGGTAGGAATTTTATTTAAGAAACATTCTAATTTCAGATTCTCTTAAAAAAACGTTTCAAGTGTGATGAACCGGGATCACTTTATGGAACCGTTGGTAAGTAGGTTGGATTTTGATTCCAAAAGAAAATATTTTTCATAAAGCAACTATATAAATATAAATATGCTTATAAAAAGTTAGATTTTTTTGTGGATGAAGAATAACTTGATATTAAAAAAATAATAAATAGATGCCAATTGGCATAGTTTCTAAACTGATTCTGGCCTTAATATTATACATGATGTATAGATATATTTGTGTCTTGGACTCTGTTATTGCGATCTAATCTAAGTATATCAAGTCGGCTGAAAAAGAATATTAAGATAAAATCCACAGCTATTGCAAAGCTAGCCATGACAAATTGTTAGTCCCGCAGTCTCATAAAAAGTGTTGCTACGAAATTCGTGCTGGTTCAACTTTTTTAAATGATGAATTTGTAAAAAATATTAGCAGCATTTATATCCTAAAAAGGTATATTATATTAATATTCTCTAATATATTTTGTCGAGACTGATAATATTCAGTGGAGCGCGACAAAGTGGTGAGTATGCGACGAAATCTGTGATGCACTCATGCACATGAAATCGCACCAGCAGAGAAACAAAACTTCATCGTGTCATTCACTATATAGTCTACGTTACATCACAAGAAATCAGGAAATCACGGCCGACAATCAACAACAATTAACTTTTTTATTTAACAATAAACTTCATTAATTATTTAATTCGGCTACGATTATTTATCACATTCAAACATTTCCTCCGACCAGACCGCACTCACGAGTCACGGCCTAGTTTTTCGCGGCCGCGGCCGCAGCCCAGGCTGCAACCATGTGTGTGCGCTTCAAATTGGCGAACTCGACCAGTCTGCCGACATCCGGCAAGACGGCCTTGGCCGCGTCCAGGGCGCCGAACCGTTCCGCCCAGGCCGACAGGAGCGGGGTCTTGGCGGCGTCGAAGAACTCCGCGCCGTACAGCGCCTCGGTTCCTTGCAGCCACGAGAGGAGCCCACCAAGAACGACGTCCATGTAGCCGACGCTGTCGCCGCCGAAGAAAGGCTTTCCTTTGGAACAGGCTCTCAGGGCCCCCCTCCAGTGTCTCGACCGCAACGAGCATCTGCTTCGTCGCCTCCAACCTCTCCTCGTCCGTCTTGGCACTGAATGCCTGCTTCCACGACTCCGTGATCTGCACACGTACGTGAACTCACAATGGATGTGTTGTGTTGTGACTTGTGAGCAACATATATATGCATCAAAATATATGTTAAACCGATGCAGTGAGCAATCGATGCACGAAAATAAAATCAGCAAATGAATGGTGAGACCTTGTCGTCGATGTAAGCGGCCCAGAAACGAGCAATCGCACGTTCGTGAGGGTCGGTGGGGAGGAGGGAAGAACCAATGCTCGAAAACGCCTCGTCGATGTACTGCACGATGACAAGCGACTCACTGATAGACTTGCCGTTGTGGATGAGCACAGACACCTTCTTGTGCACGGGGTTGGACGCGAGGAGGAGATCGCTCTTGTCATCAAGGTCCTCCTGGACGTAGTCATACCTCAGGGCCTTGAGATGGAGGGCAATTCTCACCCTGCATGCCCAGGGACTCGCCCATGTGCCGAGTAGCTTCAGCTCACATCCTGCCATTTCCTGTGTCTTGCAAGTTTATAGTACTGCTAACCACTGCATGCTTTAGTTTGCAGGGCTCTTGGCTAACAAGATGAGCGGTATTTATGGATCTTAGGAGATGGGGAACATGGTGCAACGTTATGGATGACAACAAAAGCAAAACTGCATCATCCATGATGCTCGTGTCGACGTTTGAGGGGGATTAATTTTCAAATCCACTTAGAGAGCAGATACAGTAAGCCATGTCAGCTTCGCTATATAAGCTATTAAATGATTGGAAAACATCATGAATTAGTTGGAAAGATGAGACTGGATGGAGCTCCTGACTTGTGCTGCAAGTCCTGACCCAAACGAGCGGAGTTTTTTTTTTGTTGGTGGCGGGGGGGGCGGGGAGGCAAAACGAGGGAGCTGAATAACCAAGCTGAGAGGAGACTGATCAATGGAGCTCTATTTAAGTTGAATAACCAAATTATTCTCTCCCTAAAGCCACAATTAAAGATGGCAACGGGGAATTCCCCGTCGGGGAATGCCTTCCCATCCCCGCGAAAAATACCCATCCCCGTCCCCGCCAATGCTCACGGGGGTGCTTTCTCCCCCATTCCCGTCCCCGCCTGGGGAAAAATCCCCGACGGGGATCCCCGTCCCCGCATACGCATTTGTTTGTGATCATTCACGTTCGTCAATTCATTATCATTTACATGAGATTATCAATACAAAGTACAATACGGATCACAATCTAGAAATAGCTAACTAGCAAGGAGCAGGACAGTAATGACCATATTAACGAGCCTATCTATTGTGTGGTCATAGAAGATCTTGAGCAGTGATGTGAAGGAAAAATCTATGGCGTCAAATCTTGATCTCAATCTCCAGTACCTACCTGCTTCAAGAAACCACCGCTAGTCTACATGTGGACGCACGCACTGCTGCCCATAGGGCCACACACGAACATACACTAGGCTGCAAAGCCTGCAACTGCCCTGTCTGCCCATGGGGTCTACGCGTGGATGCTCCTCTGCTGCTGATGGGGAGCTAGGCGTGGATGCGCCGCCGCTGTTTGAGGGGAGCCAGGCGTGGATGGCGAAGCTAGGAAATGCGGCGGCGGCGGGGGCGGGTGAGATAGAGAGGAGAGGATGAGGAATGGGGAGCAGTTAGGTTTTTTAGCTTATATATATGTGTATGTTCGACTTGGGCTTTGGTGGGCCGAGTTCACAGGTTTTATGGGCTGTGTTTGACAAACAGGGATGCGGGGAAACAGGGACGGGGGACAGTCTACCAGACCCGGCCCCGTTAGACGGGGGAGCTTTTCCCCATTTAATCCCCCGTGGGGGTGATTTTAGTCCCATCCCCGTCCCCTAATAGGGGAATTCTCCGCGGGGAATCGGGGATCGGGTCCCCGTTAACATCTTTAGGCACAATGTGCATGGACCTCGAGCTTTTCACGTTTTCTATAAAGTGGCACCATCCCCTACATTCGAATTTAGAAGGACAAGTCTTGCATTAGCTGCTCAGTTGCTGTAAACAAAGAGAGACAAAGACAGAGAGAGAGAGAGCAGAAAAAAAAAGACTCCTGGCTCCTGCATCGCGGTAGGTGATTGTCGCCTGTCTTGCGCGAAAAGCATACACACGACTCATCGCCCATGTGAAATGGTGAATTTCACTATAAAACACGTTTTTTTGTGCTGATTGCATTGACTTTTGGGTCAGAGCCGACTTTGTTGTCCAAGCACTTCAGGCAGCTTTCAGTCGAAGCATGCAACTTTAATGATCTTCCTAAATCCTCTTTCAAAATCATCACAAGTTTTTTTTTTATCTGGGCACATCTGAGCCCCCCTTACTCTCTATGGTCTATAAGAGCATCTCGAAGAGTCTTCCTAAATCATTATTTACACAGTTAATATAGTACAACTTATTTTTATATCTTCTTACTCTCCAATAGTACAAGAATCATGATCCCAATTCTGCAAACGTACTTAACCGTACCTTAAACTCTAAACTCTAATTCCCCATTTGAGCCGAGGAAATTTTCATAATCCCAATTCCGTAGACGTATTTGTATGGTGGTGAACCAGACAGCCAATGTTGGATCCCTGGTCTTGTACTTGTTCATTGATGGTACAAATAGAGGGAAATCAAACAATACTTTGCTATTAACAGTGCTGCCATTTGTTGGACAATATATATGTTAGCCTTACTAGAAATAATTTTTTTATAGTACGTTGTGCAACCACAACTTTTGGGAGGCACTATTTTGGGAACACACTTGTGGCTGTTAAGATAATGTTTATCTTCTGTTATACAAGAGTTGTACACGTGAGGGATTGTCCCACGTATGTAGACGAGGTTGTTGTAGGTTGTTACAACATCCTGATGTAATTTGATCTTGCATATATATATGAGATACCGAGAGGCCTAAGGGCCATCTCCTTCCCGTATAACATTTTACGTGGTATCAGAGATCTTCTCCAAACGGAATTAGTCCGATCCAATCTACGCTTACGCGCGCTTGCTCCACCGTCGTTGCCATCCAGCGGTGATCATGATCACCACCTCTTGCCATGGCCGACTCCTCCAATGCGCCTCTAGCTTTTGGCCTGCTTCCTCCCGTCTCGGAGAAACTCACGCGCGGGAACTACAATATGTGGTTCGCCACAATCTCATCTGCGATCAAGGGTGCGCGTCTCGGTGGGTACATCCTCAACACCGCGGTGCTGCCTCCGGCATTTCTTCTGGACCCCACGGCGTCTCCGTCGTCCGACGGCAAGAAGCCGGATCTCCAGCCAAATCTGGCCATGATAAGTGGGTTGCTGAAGATCAAATTGTTCTCAACTACCTCTTTTCCTCTCTCACCAAGGAGATCTTCGGACAAGTTGCTCAAGCGAGCACCGCCAAGGATCTGTGGGCGGCAATCCATGAGCTGCATGCCTCACAGTCCAGGGCGCGCATTATGGCCACGCATATGGCCCTTGCCACGGCGACAAAGGGAGCATCGTCGGTGGCCGATTTCTTCGTCAAGATGAAGGCACTTGCGGATGACATGGCCTCAGCCGGTCGCAAGCTCGAAGATGAAGAGCTCGTCACATTCATCCTTACTAGACTTGACGAGGAGTTTGAACCCATCGTCTCCGCCGTGTCCTCCCGTGTCGAGCCCATCACAGTTACTAAGTTGTATGCTCAGTTTGCTGCGTTTGAACAGCGCAGGGAGATCCATGGAACTGGATCTCAGTCGTTTGCGAATAACGCCACTAAGGGTGGCCCTGGGGGAGGATCCTCTTCCTACAACTAGCAGCAGCGATACCACGGCGATGGCCGTGGTGGTTTTCGCCGTGGCGGTGGCAGCCGTGGCAATGCAGGCTGTGGAAACGGCACTGGTGGTGGCAACGGCACTGATGGAGGTGCTGGCCGAAATTTCCAGGCCGGCGTCTTCTACCAGCTCTGCGGCAAGGAAGGGCACGCGGTGACACGATGCTTCAAGGGCTTTGACAAGAACTTCACTGGCCCGCCGCAGCAGAAGAGTGTGTCATCGGCAAGTACTGCACCATACGGGGTCGACAACAACTGGTATGTTGACTCGGGGGCGACCGATCACATAACTGGTGAATTGGAGAAACTATCCTTCCGCGATAAGTACCGTGGTGGTGAGCAAGTTCTCTCGGTAAATGGGGCAGGTATGCGAATTAATCACATCGGTCATAGTACTTTGCGTTCCCCAGTTCGTAATATTCATCTACATAATATTCTTCATGTCCCTAGCGCAAGCAAAAACCTTGTTTCTGCTCATCGTCTTGTTAAAGATAACAATGCTTTTCTGGAACTTCATCCCGAACATTTTTCTCTTAAGGAGCAGGTGACGAGGAAGACCCTGCTCGATGGGCCATGTGAAGGGGCCTCTATCCACTAAATCCACATCCATCTAGCCAAAGATCTTCGGCTCCACAAGCTCTTGGAGTCTTCAAACCTTCCACCTCATTGTGGCATAGTCGTCTCGGTCATGCTTCATCACCAGTAGTCCAACGAGTCCTTAGTCGTCATAATCTTGTGGTGTCTAGTGAGTCGAATAAGAATGTCGTTTGTGATGCGTGTCAGATGGGTAAAAGCCATCAGTTACCCTATCCAAAGTCCAATAGTGTTTCATCTAAGCCTTTTGCGCTTGTGTTTTCTGATGTTTGGGTACCGGCACCAACCTCGGTGGGTCGGTATACTTATTATGTCAGTTTTATTGATGATTTTAGCAAATTCACCTGGATTTATTTGTTACGATATAAATCTAAAGTTTTTCAGTGTTTTCGTGATTTTCAATCCATGGTAGAAAGGCAATTCAATCTTAAAATTCTCACAGTTCAATCCGACTGGGGGTGAGTATCAATCCCTTAGTTCCTTCTTCCAGCGCCTCGGCATTGCTCACCATGTTTCATGTCCCCATGCACACCAGCAGAACGGATATGCCAAACGCAAACATCGCCACATCGTAGAGGTTGGACTCTCTCTCCTTGCACACTCATCCATGCCACTAAAATACTGGGATGAAGCATTCCTCACGGCTGTGTTCATCATTAATCGCCTGCCATCCAGAATCATCGCCAATGACACCCCACACGACCATCTTCTTGGCGTCCCACCTAATTATTCGTTTTTCAGAACGTTTGGCTGTGCTGTATGGCCAAACTTACGCCCCTACAACACTAAAAAGCTCCAATTCAGATCCACTCGATGTGCTTTTCTCGGTTATAGTAACCTTCACAAGGGCTTTAAGTGTTTCGAGCCTTCCACGGGTCATGTATATGTCTCTCATGATGTCGTGTTTGATGAGTCTGTTTACCCTTTTGCTCATCTCCATGACAACGTTGGTGCCCGTCTTCGCGCAGAGCTTACCCTTCTCCCTGATCATCTTAAAAATCCATCATCGGACTTTGGGAATGCACTTGTACTAGATCGTTAATTCTAACCCCTCTAATGCTGTGGTAAGCTCTTTGCCTTCTATGGATGCAAGACAAACAAATTTGACCCAAAATGATCAAGGAATCAGGAGATCCGTGCGTTATTTCATGCACCTCCCAGGGTTGGCACATCCGGACATGGCGCGCACAGAACATGACGTTGATCCGACTGCTCCTCGTACTGCCGCGCCGACAGGATCAGCATCGACTTCCGACCTCCCGTCATCGCCGACCGGGTCAGGGCACACGAGATCTTCTGTGCTACTGACTGCCGCACCTACATCACCGCCTTTGTCACTGGGTGCCGCACCGGATTCGGCTGTGTCGCCAGGACCAGGGCCTGGATCTTCTACACCGGCTGAGCTGCCTGTGGTCTCCGGGTCGTCGTCGGTGGCCGCCACATCAAATCCAAGTACCGGTGCTAGTCTGTCGCAAGGATCCGCGTCGGAGTCCGTTCTTGGCGTGGGATCGGGTGTGTCTGGTGCTCCTACACATCCACTTGTACATCCTCCTGTGGCGCCCCCTCCTGATCTGTCTCTACATCAACATGGTACTCGCCTTCGTCATGGGATCATCCAGCCAAAGCAACGCACAGACAGTACAGTGCGTTGGGGTCTTCATGTTGCTGCTGATGCTGTCGAGCCTCTCACTGTCCATGAAGCATTGCGTGATCCTTGTTGGGTCTCAGCTATGAATCAAGAGTATGACACGTTGTTTAAAAACCAGACTTGGCATCTGGTTCCTCCTCCTGCAAGCAAGAACATAATTAGCAGTATGTGGGTATTCAAGGTCAAACGAAAAGCTGATGGGTCGGTTGATCGATACAAGGCTCGTCTTGTGGCTTTGGGCTATCGACAATAGTACGGGATTGATTATGAAGAGATGTTCAGTCCAGTTGTTAAAGCAGCCACTATCAGGCTTGTGCTCTCTGTCGCTGTGTCCAAAGGCTGGTCCTTACGTCAACTGGATGTTCAGAATGCTTTCCTTCATGGTGTCCTTGAATAGGAAGTATACATGCGACAACCACCTGGATATGCAGATGCAACGAACCCAGGTTATGTTTGTCAGCTGGATAAGGCTCTATGGCCTCAAACAGGCACCCCGGGCCTGGTATGCCCGCTTGTGTGGCAAGCTTGTTCGGTTGGGATTCACTCCATCAAAAGGTGATACCTCCTTGTTTTATTATCAGAAAGGACATGTCACCATGTTTGTGCTTGTGTACGTTGATGATATTATTGTGGCTAGCTCATCTCCGGTTGCCACCACACTCTTGCTCAAGGATCTTGAAGCTGATTTTGCCCTCAAAGATCTCAGTGTTTCTCACTACTTTCTTGGAATTGAGGTTCGTCGAGGCTCGGATGGTCTGGTTATGTCGCAGCAACGCTATGCCACTGATGTTGTCAAGCGGGCCAACATGTGGAATTGCAAACCGGTTGAGACTCCTTTATCTGTCACTGAGAAACTCAGTATTACTGAAGGGGAAAAATTAAGCGATGAGGATGCCACCAGGTACCGTAGTGTCGTTGGCGCTCTACAGTATCTAACTCTCACCAGGCCGGATTTATCCTTTGCTGTCAACAAGGTTTGTCAGTTTCTCCACTCGCCAACTTTGGTTCATTGGAGTGCTGTGAAACGAATATTGTGGTATGTCAAGGGCACACTGACAATGGGGCTGAGGATACGCAAGTCTGCTTCTACTCTTGTCAGTGCCTTTTCTGATGCTGATTGAGCGGGGTGTGTCGATGACAGAAGGTTCACTAGTGGTTTCGCCGTATTTTTTGGTTCTAATCTTGTTTCTTGGTGTGCTCGGAAACAACCAACGGTATCACGCTCAAGCACGGAAGCTGAGTATAAGGCAGTAGCAAATGCGTCTGTTGAGATGATGTGGATTCAGAGGCTGTTGACAGAGCTCGGGATAGATCATCCACCAGCTGGACGATTATGGTGTGATAATATTGGTGCGAAATATCTTTCAACCAATCCAGTGTTCCATGCGAGAATAAAGCATATCGAAATTAATTTTCACTTTGTGCGTGAAAGAGTTGCACAAAAGCTGCTAGATGTTAGGTGTGTCAGTACTGGTGATCAGGTGGCCGATGGATTCACTAAACCAATCTCAACAGCTAAGTTACGAGACTTTAGATACAATCTCAACCTTGTTAGTGGTTGAGATTGTGGGAGTGTGTCAAGATAATGTTTATCTTCTGTTATACAAGAGTTGTACACGTGAGGGATTGTCCCACGTATGTAGACAAGGTTGTTATAGGTTGTTACAACATCCTGATGTAATCTGATCTTGCATTTATATATGAGATACCGAGAGGCCTAAGGGCCAGCTCCTTTCCGTATAACGTTTTACAGTGGCTATCCTCGTCGGTTGTTATTAGAGCATCTCAAAGAGAATTCAATATTTTATCCCAAAAATATGATGTTTTTTAATTCTCTAAAAAGTATTAGACGAAATAAATAAGGTCGTCACTAGCAGAGCGATGGACGAGCCTGAGACCCCCGACCCGCTCCCGCTCTTCCTCATCCCCCCGCCGCACCACCCAAATCGCCCAGATCCGCTCCATCCTCGCCGCGCCAGAGTCATCAAGCACCGGATCCGGCTCCCCGGGCGCGGATCTATGCTTTGATGGGTCGCAGTCAGGCTCTCGCCGCCCAGAGGTCACCATTGGTCAGGCTCCGGCGCGGCCAAGCGCTGACGGGAGCGGCGCCATTACGGTCAACCAGCGGGAGATGGAGCCGGTACAACCTTCACTCCTCACCGGTCAGCTCAAAGCGCCGACGCGGGCATGCTCAGTCGGAAGCGGCGCCTTCATGGTCAGCCAGCGGGCGCCAGAGTCTGCACAGTATTCATTCTCCACCGGCCAGCTCAACACGGAGGTACGGTCGCATTCAACGCCAAGTGACAACAATGGAATCCCAAGTGAAGCACCAGAGCAAGCAGAGCTCATCGTCGCCAATATCGCCGCCAACGGCGGGCAGCAGCCAGCCCCCCTTCCTGCGACACCGATGAGTCCAGTAGGGATAGATCCGGTTCTTCGAGAGCAGGGATGGGCGCTCTTCCTCGATATTTTGAACAGCCAGGGCCATCGTCATCAGGGAGCACGCACAACGGCAATCGGGGGCAGCGAGACTAGCAAGAATCCTAAGGTTCAGACAGTGGGTCTCCAGGAGGAGGGGGCGCTTCAAGACGCCCTCATACATGCCAGGATTTCGGCGAATCTCAAAGGGAAAGCGGCGCAGAACGGATAAAGCATTCATGGCGTCCAGACTACGGGCGGCTACACACAGGCTACTCCATACAGGAAGGACATGAGCCCTGCCGCCGAATCCAAAGCAGATTTGAGCTCGATTTTACATAATCATAAATTGGAGTTGTCATTCGACGATGGTGAATGGGAGCCAGCTAAGCTGCATCGACGGAGACGAGCTGGTACTGAGGATCAAAACATTCAAAATTCACAACGATCTAGTGACAAGACAACGCGATCTGCCTTCTTCAGAAGCAAATTGGTGGGCAGATGCTTTAACTGTTTTCCACCAAACCATATTGCCCGCCTCTGCCACAGACCTCATAGGTGCTGGAAATGTTACCACTCTGGACACCGGGCAATTGATTGCAATTTCAGCTCCACGCCCAGGCAGCATAAAGGAGGAGCGCAGTTCAAGCAGAGTCTGCCCACCACTAACAGAAGCCTCACCACCATCTCCAACTCGACCAAGACTGACCACCGTTCCTTCGCGGAGGTGGTCAGTGGAAGGAAAAACATGGTGGCTGCTAGGTACCTGGGGATCCGAGGGTGAGGCCTGCCCATGGCTTCTGCGCTGTGTCGGCCACCGGAGATATCCGCCGTCGCCGGGACGAGCTCATCGGCAGAGCAGAGGTGTGCTGGCTCAACGGCAGCAGCCACGACACGAAGCCTCACCACCTCAGCAATGCCCTCCGCAACCAGCTTGACATCCACCACGACGATTTCCAGGTGCTCAAGCACTTCCCCGAGCAGTACCTGGTCATCTTCAAGAACCCAAGGGACAGGCAGCGTGTGGTGGAAGTGGGGATCCTCCCCGACAACGGCCGTCGTTTCCAGTTCGCCGCCTGGAGTGAGCGCCGCTACGCCAACAACGCTACTTGGGAGTTCCGCGTCAAGGTTCGCATTGAGGGCATCTCGGTACACTGCTGGGCTGAGGAGGTGGCTGCCAAGGCTCTGGGCAAGAGCTGTGCAGTCCACTGCCTGAAGGAGACGACCCGCTGTCGCCAGCGCACCAGGTCCTTCGACCTTTGGGCCTGGTGTTGTGATCCTTGCGATATCCTCATTGAGGTGTCGCTAACGGTCTTCGAGCCAGATAGGGAGCTGCCACATCTCGACGAGTCGGCGGACCTCAAGCGAGGTCACGTCTACGTTCTGCGCACCACCTTGAGGTGGTGGAGGACCACTCTTTTTTGCAGGATCAAGACATGATTGGTGGTCCTCCCAATCGCAAGGCTCGCATGGAGTTCATCTGGAGCTATGGTGCTCCTGACACCGAGGACGAGCGCCGTCAAGGGCGAGGCGACAATGCCAGGGGAGGCGACATCAGAGGAGGGACGATGATGACCACGACGACCATGATGGCAGACGCGACTACGACAATCGTCGTCACCGCAACCACTCGGCCTGGGCTCGGAACTCTCGTTGCAGGGCAGGGGTGGATGACTGCATCAGCTCCACAAGATGGAGGGAGCGTCGGGGCTCCCCATCAAGGGGAAGCAGGAGGATGATGGAGACCCAGAAGGTGCCATCCTTGGTTTGGGTAGCAAAAGAGCGCAAGGAAGCTAAGAAGCAGAAGAGAGTGTCTTTTGTCAATCCAATAGCAACGTGCTTAGGGCACCAAAGTACAACACTCCTGATGATAGCATCTTGTTAATCAAGGGTAATTTGTCTGCTGAACCGCAGTTTTCTGTTACCATGCCCCCCACAGTTGATTTTATTACCCCCAACATGTTTGATTTCTCAGATCAGTACACTGTCATGGTGGATGACGAGGAGCAGTTGGTGGAGCCGGCCAATCCTACAGTCACCCTTAACAGCCCAAGTGAGATGGACAACAGCTACCTTCACGCTGACCATGGTTTGCTGCTTCCCGTTTCCGTTCCTAACCTCATGCTTGCAGATCACGTGGTACCAGCAGCTGGAGGGAACGGAGACGGATCCAAGGAAGGCACGCAAGGCGACAACACAAACAAGCTGGTGGAACTGTTGATGGAACAGCTACACAACTTCCTGGTTTATCCTCAAAATCCCAGTCTTCCTAGTCCTATGTCGATCTTGGATACACTGGCTAGTGAGGTTGTTCAAAAAACTTTGCCTACTGCGGTAGAACAAATTGTTACGCCTCAGGATAGTTTTTTGTTGGAAGCCAATGAACTGCAACTTAGTCCAATACCAATAGATGGCGAAGTAATAAGAGAAACATTAGCTGAACAAACCCACCAAAAATCTGTGCCCACCCAAGAATCTGAGGGACTGTCTCAGACACCCCTCCCGCCTATTGATCACTTCATAGAATCCATCTCAAGCCCCTTAATACAGCCGTTGCTTCGTCAGGCCAATATTGACAACATTTTCTCAGTTCAGGATAGTACTTTTCAGACAACTAATCCTTCACCCAGTTCCAATAAGAGGCAAAGTACTAGGTTAGCAAAGAAGGCACAAGCTAATGTAGGCAAAGATGCTCTCCAGGTTGCTCAGGAACTGTTGGTTAAAAATTAGGGGATCTTTCGGGAATGTCAAGCAAGGTGAACCCCCCTTTTAATATCATTGACGACGAGCTCTACTTGCAGCACTTTGTCAGGCCGGTGGAATGCAAGACAATGGAGGCCATCAAGGTGCCCATTGAGGAAGGAGCCAAGATGCTGAAGACAACCGACATCCAGAAGGGGGAGGCCGTTGCTTCTGCTACCCCAGGCGTTTCTGAGAAGGGGGAGGCTGCCATGGCTGCTATCCCAAGTTCGGCGGCTTAGTGGCCAGCCCTCCTGGTTGTCGGATCTCAATCAATGTTAGCCCCGCCGGAAAGTGGGGATTG
Source organism: Microstegium vimineum (assembly GCA_022036555.1). Lineage (NCBI taxonomy): Eukaryota > Viridiplantae > Streptophyta > Magnoliopsida > Poales > Poaceae > Microstegium > Microstegium vimineum. The sequence goes on along the minus strand of CM039124.1, from coordinate 6,634,457 downwards.
GGCTTTAAGCCCGTTGTATCGTAGTCGTGTTAGTCTTAGTTCCGCCCTTTGTGGCCGACGGGCTGTGTTACCCTTTGTCGAACTCCCAGAACTCGGTTGTGCGTCTGCTGGCTCTGTTGCCTTCGACGCGCGGGACGTCCCAGCTATCTTCGCGCCTGCTGGCTTTGTTGCCTTCGGCGTATGGGAGATAATCACCACTATTGCTACCTGCAGTTTGGACCTGCTGGCTTTGTTGCCCTCACTTCACTACTTTGTCCACTTCAGGACTAATTTAAGTCGTCATCAGTTACCCCCATGACATAAAAAAACTGTAATATCATGTGTTGGAATGTTAGGGGTTTGAATGATGGTGCCAAACGTGCCTCTGTACGCAACCAGATCATCTCCACAGGGGCATCTATTGTTTGCTTACAAGAAACAAAGATTGCAAACTGGAATCAAGCTCTTTTGAGAGAAACAGTCGGCCCGAATCTCGCTAATAATTCAGTTTTTCTACCGGCAGTGGGAACCTACGGAGGTATCCTGATATCGGCTTCGGACCGATTCTTCAGTGTAGGGCAGCCATATCTTTCTACAAACACGGTCTCAGTAACCATCAAAATGTTGGTTGATAACACCGAGTGGACAATAACGGGCGTTTATGGACCCCAAGCGGGTCTCAGTAACCATCAAAATGTTGGCTGATAACACCGAGTGGACAATAACGGGCGTTTATGGACCCCAAGCGGACACAGACAAAATACTTTTCTTACAAGAAGTTGAAAACCTTAAGCAGTTTGCGCTGCCTACATGGATGATCTTGGGAGACTTTAATCTTATTCTTAGGGCACAGGACAAAAACAACTTACAAGAAGTTGAAAACCTTAAGCAGTTTGCGCTGCCTACATGGATGATCTTGGGAGACTTTAATCTTATTCTTAGGGCACAGGACAAAAACAACTCACGTATAAATATCCCCATGATCAACAGGTTCAAGTCTTTAATTGACAATTTACAGTTGGCACCCATCAAACTTAGGGGAAAGAAATTCACTTGGTGCAATGATCAACAAAATCCTACAATGACAAGGATAGACCACATGTTGGCATCAACCGAATGGCTTGCTCTGTTCCCAAGGATGGACTTACAGGCGCTGGCGTCACTGGGATCCGATCATTGCCCACTCTTTTTACAGGGTGATACTGAGCTCAAATTCTATAGGGGATTTAGGTTTGAATCGCACTGGATTCAAATGACTGGCTTTCTAGAGACGATACAGGCGTCCTGGAGCGAGTCAGTCAACACCCAAGATGCGATCCTGTGTCTCCATGTCAAATTTTTACGCTCCGCCAAGGCATTACGGAATTGGAGACGCAAATCCTTGGGCAAATGGAATTTAATTTGGGCCATCATAAACATCGTCCTCTCTAATCTAGAAAAGGCACAGGAAGTCAGACCTCTCACAGCCGAAGAATTAGATTTTAAAAAATACCTCAAGATCAAAGCCTTGGGCATCACAGTCATTCAGAAGGCAAGAGCAAGACAACACTCCAGGCTCACTTGGATCCGTCTGGGACACACAAACACTCATTTCTTCCAACTTCATGCCAACATAAGGAAGAAGAAATCCTTCATTAGCACCATTACTGGAGAAAATGGCCCGGTTGTCTCTCAAGAAAACAAATCAAGCCTTGCACATAAACACTTCAAAGAGCTCATGGGAACTACAATTGCAAGAACAAGAGAAATCAACTGGAACACGCTTAACTATATTAGGCAAGACCTTGATAGTTTAGATGCTCCTTTCACTGAACAAGAAATTGAAACGGTCATCAAGGATATGCCTCGAGAGAAAGCACCAGGACTAGATGGCGTCATTGGTGCATTCTACAAAAAGTGTTGGCCCATCATCAAAGAAGACTTGGTGCAGGCGATCATGTTCTTCTACACACACAAAACTTCAAAGTTGGGCATAATAAACGACACCCACATCGTTCTTCTCCCTAAAAACAAGAGGCGAGCACATGGTAAAAATCATCACAAAGATCCTTGCAAATAGGTTACAGCCACACATGAACTCACTGGTGTCAAATGCTCAAAATGCTTTCATAAAAAAATGGTGCATACATGATAATTTTATATACGCCCAAAGAATGATTCAGTTGCTACACAAAAAGAAAAATCATGCCCTCTTCATAAAGCTTGATATCTCAAAGGCCTTTGACTCCTTAAATTGGAGTTTTTTTGAATGAAGTGCTCGCTGGGTTTTAGCACAAAATGGAGATATTGGATTGCAGTCTTACTGGGAAGAACTTCATCCAAAATCCTGATCAATGGACAACCGACACAAGTAATCAAACATGCTAGGGGTTTAAGATAGGGAGGCCCGTTATCGCCTTTACTGTGTATACTTGCCATCGATCCATTACAAAGAATTATTGAAGCTGCAGCCAGGGAAGGAGTCCTACAACCAGTACTGCCGAAAACAACAAATTTACGTTGTTTGCTTTATGCAGACGCCGCCGCAATCTTTGCATTCCCTACGGCCACAAATTTGGACAACCTTCAGAGCATGCTCCATTTCTTTGGCGAATGTTCAGGACTCAAGGTAAATATCACAAAAACAGAAATCTTCCCTATCAGAATGGAGGATGATGCTGTCCAACAACTTCTTCAAAACTTCCCCGGCAAAATAGGTAAATTCCCAGGGAAATACCTCGGACTATCACTCCACGTCAGGAAACTGAGACATATAGAAGTTCAACAGCTCATAGACAAGATAGGCGCTAGAATACCAGGTTGGAAAGGACGTTTATTGTCCACGGCTGGCTGAGAAACCCTTGTCAAAACAGTGCTATCATCGCAACCAATATATCATATGACAATTTTTTAGGAGCAAAAATGGCTCATTAAGAAGATTGATAGATTAAGACGGGGTTTTCTTTGGCGGGGGGAAACACCGGACAAAGTTTACGGGGGACACTCAATTATAAACTGGCCAACCACCTGTCGTACCAAGAGCAAAGGAGGTCTTGGGATCATGGACCTGGAACGGTTCGCAAGAGCTTTACGCCTTCGTTGGTTGTTGTTCCGATGGAAAGAAAGAGACAGACCTTGGAACGAATTAGAACTGCCCTGTGATATCAAAGACAAGGATCTTTTCTCGGCCTGAACAGTGGTTACACTTGGTAATTGCCACATCGCTAGTTTCTGGAATTCCTCTTGGCTAGACGGTCTAATGCCCAAATCAGTAGCCCCCTTGCTGTTCAAGAAAGCTAAACGGAAGAATATCACGGTACAAAAGGCCCTTTTACATAATCGGTGGATAACACATATTCTGCCAGTCCAAACGCCGCAACAATTGCGCGAATATGTGTTCATTTGGGAAGCCGTCAACCGGATTACGTTAACTGAAACCAGAGAAGATACCATTTGGTGGTGCTGGACTCCCAATGGGGAGTATACGACCAAGAGCGCTTACCTGATACAATTTCAAGGCGTCTTCAGTACTTTGAGAATTATGCCGATTTGGAAAGCTCAGGCTGAACCAAAATGTCGTTTTTTCGCATGGACTTTGTTACACAGAAAGATTCTCACGGCAAATAACTTGTTGAAAAGACATTGGCCGCATGATCCGATCTGCAAGCTCTGTGGAATAGAACCCGAAACACCAACACATCTAGTCAAGGATTGTGTGTTCTCGCAAGATGTTTGGTCCCTCATCAAGCAATGGTTTGGACTGACCATGCTTGATACACTCTCATCCAATGGGTCCTTACATAATTTTTGGCGCAAATGTCAGTTGAAGATACAGAAAAATCAAAGAAAGGTTTTCGATGGGGTCATGATCTATTTTTGGTGGAATATATGGAAGGAACGGAATAGGAGAATTTTCCAGAATACGAGTATGCAATCAAGACAAGTCGCCCTCAGGTGCAAAGAAGAGATAGAGCAATACCAGCTAGCAACAATTCCTTTTGTTAGTTAGATGAGTAGGTTTACAGTTTTTTCGTTTCTGGTAGTGTTTTTTTTTTGTTGTTTTCCTTCCTGTACTTTTTTCTCTTTCTTTACCTCGTCTAATAAAAATCCGGTAAAACTTTTGCCGCCTTTCGAAAAAAATAAATAAACAAGGTCATCTCCAAGAGTTTCTAATTATTCACTTCCAAAATAATTAGTCCCACACACAATTTTATTCGTGACAGTTTATTTTTTCCACGCCAAAATCAGTCGCATCTTCGCCGCCGCCTCCATGCACGCTTCTACGGATCCCCAGCCTACCCCAGCCGCTGTCAGCCAGCCACAGCCCGCACCCCTGCCTGCTACTGACACTCCTGGCCTGCCACCAGGACCTCTGACTCTCTGAGCCAGCTGCCAGGACCTCCCAGACGACCGCCAGCCTCTCCCCGTCTCCCGGCCAGCCACGGCTGGCTAGGAATGTCTCCCGACTGGCCAATGCAGGCTGTGCTTCCAAATCACTTCTTCAAAAAGAGTGGATGATTCATCTTCAGACGAGGATGACTATCCATCTTGTCCGCAGCTTGAATTTTGCAAACATATTCAAATGCTAAAGGAATCATGGTGGTTCTATCCGAGGTCATATAGTTATTTATCGATATAGAGAAGGTGGTGGCAGCAAAGGTCGTCTCCCCTGGACAGCGTGCTTTGGCGCGAAGAAGAAGAATCGCGGGAAAATGAAGCGCACGATGGAGTAGACTGTGCGAGGAAACGAAGATACATGCGACCTAGAGTGTGCACATCTTTACATATAACGAGCTTTTTCCAAGTCTCAAAAGATTGCAGGGTGAGTTTACGAATGTTGGAGATGTATTTTTTTTCATTCTGGCCAAAAAATCATTGATTAGGAAGAATCATTAGATACTTTTGGAACTATGCTCTTACAATGGTATGCCAAATACAATGATCGTATCTTCCAAGATTGAAATGTGTTAAAACGATTGCTTTATAGTTCTTCATTTGTTTTCAATGTCCAATAATGATAGAACTAAGTTTTGAGTTGCACACTTTAGTTTTGATTTAGATTAACATAATAAGTGGTCTAATTCTCTCTGTCATAAGGGATGGAGAGCCAAATACTTATTCCTTTATTTGAAAAATTAATAATGTGCGTACATTCCTACCAGTTCAGAAGCTAGATAATCTTCTGGTTTGGAGAAGGATGTTGTGTACAAAGAAGTACTACCACTTTCGTACTACTAAAATCTAAAAGTTATTCTAGTGAAGTAGAGTTCTCCTAGTATTTTAGTATTCAAAATTTAGTATAGACTTTCTCTCTAAATATCTCCTAGTGATAATTTTTTGTGGTATGGATTAGTGGTAGTATTACTACTACTTAAAAATAATTAAAAACATCAGAAGCTAGTGTCGTATAATGTAAAAGAAACCATGACAAAAATAAATGGATTAAAAAATATAAGACTTATAGTAAGACTCTCCGCGATAACACAATGAATGCACAAAAACGTACTGTAGGAGTAATATTCTGCGAGCGTACAGACACACAGATCTTTAATTTATATATATAGCTTACTTATTCCTTACTACACTAATAATCACATCGATCAACCTGCAAATCTACTATTTGCAATCCGCATCAGAAAACCATGCCTGACAGGCCTGACTGCCGGTTCAATCAGTTATTTGGCAGCATTCTTGGCGATCAGCATCTTGGCGTACTCGACCACTGTATCAACGTCCTGCAGGACCGCCTTGGCCGCGTCGAGCTCGGAGAAGCGCTCCATCCAGGCGGCCAGGAGCGGCGTCTTCGCGGCGTCAATGAGCTTGGCACCAAAGAGCGCGTCGTGTCCCTTGGCATACGAGACGGCACCGCCGAGAACGACATCCACGTAGCCGACGCTGTCGCCGCCGAAGAAGGGTTTCCCCTTGGAGCACTCCTTGAGGCCTCCCTCCAGAGTTTCCACTGCTGCCGACATCTGCTTCAGTGGCTCCTCCCTCTCCTGGTCCGTCTTCGCCCGGAACACTCGATCCCATGGCGGCACCAGCTGCGTGCGCGCGCGCATGAATGTTGTCCGCACTTAGCACGCAAATTCCGGAGCTATATATGCAAATTCGAAGCAGATAATAAGAGATTAAGGTTAAAAAAAAACAAAAACCTTGTCTTCGATGTAGGCAGCCCAGAAGCGGGCAACGGAGCGTTCGTAGGGGTCAGCATGGAGGAGGGACGGGCCGGTGCCGGCAAAGACCTCGTCGATGTATTCCAGGATGACCTGCGATTCGCAGATGGGCTTGCCTTTGTGGATCAGCACGGGAACCGCCTTGTGCACTGGGTTCGAGCTGAGGAGGAGATCGCTTTTGTTCCTGAGATCCTCCTCCATGTACTCGTAGCTCAGGCCCTTGAGGCTGAGAGCAAGTTTCACTCTGGTGACGAAAGCGCTCCCGTACTGCCCGATCAGCTTCAGCTCGCCGTCTTCTCCGGCCATCTCTTAGTTGTTGATGTGTCTGATTTTTCTGTTTCTACGACTGCTCCTGAGAAGGATTTTAGCTTCACAGTTTGGTGTGCTATATAAATATGTTTTTAAACTTATTAAATTAGTCAAAGTTTTAGATAGTTTGACTATGAAATAAAATCAGAATTGTATTCTTGTACGACAGAGGAAGTAGTTGATAAGAACTCGAGATGTTGAGGATAATAATTTTTAATATCGGAGAAGACAGGTGTGGACAATGAATGAACGTGCTGCTCAGCGATAGTTCAAAGCTTTTGGTTGGACAGTGTTTCAAATACTTCTACTTTTAATTGAGACGACTTAGCGTAGTGGACCAGCGATAGTAGCAGAAAGTCTACTAGTGATATTTTTAGATAAACTTCCATGTTTGACCAGATTGATTGCTATCATTACTTTGCTTTGTTTTTTTGAAGCCACTGTTGTAGTTGACCAATCAATGTTGTAATTTGGAACGACCGGAGATTGTTCAACTCCTTGGAGAAGAAGAAAAAATTAAATTGGAACCGTTTGACAGACCTCCTACGTATCTTTTAATATGAGCTATTTTTATCTCCCATTTCACTCCTATCAAAAAACTGATGAAAGTAGGTGAAACTAAAATAACTGACTTCTCCAGCTTTCACGAGCTATATGAGAGAAAAAGAGATGAGAGATAAAAATAGGTCCTGTGAATCGTGAATTTGTTCGAGAAACTGGAGCCGATAGAAACTCTATCAATCATAGCCTAAAATTGGTGCTAGCCCTGCATTTTACTGGACTAGCCCATTGACCTGCCCACGTGCTTGTACTCGAAATCATCTTCACGAGATTAGTCAAAAATACTAGATAAATTTACTGATTTAGCTACTCTATAAAATAGTTTTAACAAAAAATAAAATACTATAACACTCCAACAGACTTTGTAAACTAAGAGGGTGGATGACTAGTGAGGTAGGCTATTGGAGATATTTTTTTATTATAATAACTAAATTTACCTTTAGAAAACGATTTGGCTAGTCTCTCGGAGATGCTCTTAGTTTTCATATAATTAATTTTTTATTTGAAGAATCAATAATTAAATTATATGTTAAATTGAAGTGTAGTTGCAGGTGAAAGCTCAACGGCATGTATACCAGGTTCTTGGAGAGGGGAGGGGGGAAGAGGAGGCGTGGTAGGGCCTCGCCGGGAGCCGTGGCGACGCGTTGAGCGGCAGTGCATCCGACTTAAGGAAAGAAGAAATTGTGAAAAAAAATTAAGACCTTGTTTGATGCATATATTTGCAGTGACGAAGCTAGAGCATCAAGAATCCGAGTGCACACGGTCACGGTGGTGCATATGTTTAGGCCAGGGTGATGCATAAGAGATAAAATTTACTACCTGTTAATTAATTTTTTTTATTTTACCCTGGTGCCTGTGCACCGGGGTGAGTCAACGTGGCTTCGCCACTGCATATTTGAACTAATTTACACTTTAATCCATTCCAATCTATATAGTTTCAGGTAAATATATGCACATTCAAACAAGGCCTAAGTGTAACACTTGAGTTCTTCCGACTCAATTAATTTTATATGTGTGATTGAGACTTTATTTTGTAATTACAAAGCAAAGGAATGAGATAGAAATTGGCAATGAACTACTACCCGTTGCTAGCCACACTTTCATATTATTACACCGATCATCAGCTGATGTAGACAACCATCAGGAAAACAATTGAAGAATAAACAAAGATCCGCATATATATAAAAATAAATGACACGTCGCCCGTTGCCGTATATCTTTCACCGACCTAGTAAGTAATGGGAATCACGTCGCCATGCGTGCCGGGTTCCACAGTGTTTTCCACTACTGAGGATCAGTGCCTGCGGTTCCTGCGGCAACCCGTGCCTGCACCGCCCTGGCGTACTCGACCACCGCTTCGACGTCCTGCAGGACCGCCTTGGCCGCGTCGAGCTCACAGAAGCACTCCATCCACGCCGCGAGGAGCGGCGTCTTGGCTGCGTCGATGATCTTGACGCCGGTGAGCACCTCCACTGCCTTGACCCATGACACCATGCCACCCAGAAGAAGGTCCACGTAGCCGACGCTGTCGCCGCCGAAGAAGGGGCCCTGGCCTCCAGAGCACTCCTTGAGGCCATCCTCCAGCGCGGCCACCGCTGCGATGACCTGCATCATCGCCTCCGCCTTCTCCTCGTCGCCCTTGACCCTGAACATCCGGCCCCACGGCGTCACAATCTGCACGTGCGTTGATTCAGCAGCGTAATTAACTTAATTAAATGTTGTGCCCATCAAAAAAACAAACAGAACAAGAGTGGAAAGGACATGTCTACCTTGTCTTCGAGGTAGGCGGCCCAGAAGCGAGCAAGGGCGCGCTGGTAGGGGTCGGTGGGGAGGAGGGACGGGCCAGTGCCGGCGAAGGCGTCGTCGATGTACTGCAGGATGACGGACGACTCGCAGACCGGCTTCCCGTCGTGCATCAGCACTGGGACCAACTTGTGCACCGGGTTGGAGCTCAGCAGGAGCTCGCTCTTGTTGTGGACATCCTCTTCGACGTACTCGTAGCTTAGGCCCTTGATGTGGAGCGCGAGCTTCGCTCGGGTGACGAACGGGCTCGCCCACAGCCCCAGAAGCTTCAGCTCGCCACCGTCTCTCGCCATCCCTTGCTTCGTCTATACGATCTCCCGTCCGCGCGCGGCTACCAAAACACTAGTAGAAGGGTACTGTGTTTGCTTCTTTGCGATTCTAAAAAGTTGTGCTTCGATGGACTATTTATCATGGTCGGGAAGGAGCTGATAGCCTGATAATGGGTGAATAGTCTTTTGCCGTTTGTGGATGATATGATAGATGCATGGAGGATTATTCAGAGCGCTGAATAGATGCATGGATGATAGATGCATGGAGGATTATTCAGAGCCGGGAAGGAGCGTGATGACCCCAACTCGTTACTATACGCTCGCATAAAAATCCACCGCTTGCGCTTATTCTTCAAACTCAACGGCTGGCTACTTGTGGAATAATTGTGGAATCTCGGCAGCATTGGATTTGGAAACCGGAGCTGTCGAGGACGTTCTTATCGTGCCGTCCGTTGGCCTCGAGATCGATGACCGTTGCAAGAATCGTCGCACCGCAGTGATGTCATTGCTCCCGTCAGAGTACCATGTTGTACAATACGTATAGGACTAGTCAATCGTACGACTCAATGCTTCACATTCTGAAGTCATCTGACACATTTTTTGTCGATCTGTGTTCTGCAAAGTACTAGTAGTAGAACATTTAATTTTTTCACACGCTGAAATGGATATGTTGAGGTCTTGTTTAGACTTGTATGTATCATCTTCAAAACATACGTGTTGGGTTGTATTTAAACTAATTTTTATATTAACCTACTCAAATTCATATGGTTTGGGATAGATATATGCACATCCAAACAAGGCCTCAGCCGATTTAATTTTCCGCCGCCATGGATGTGGCTCGTGCCTGCTTCATCTTGCTGTCCTCGACCAACTTGTCGACGTCGGTAGGATTGCTTTGGCGACATCCAATTTCCCAAAGCGCTCCACCCACGCCACCAATAGCGGGCTCCTAGTGTCGTCAAACAGCTTGATGCCATAGCGCGCCTCGCCGTAGTAAACCATCGATACGAGCCCCCAAGCACGATGTCCAGGTACCCCACACTGTCACCGCCGAAGAAGGGCTTCCCCTTGGAGATCTCCTTGAAGGCTGCCCCCAGTGTCTCCACCGCCGCGAACGTCTGCTTCAGTGCCTCGGCCTTCTCCTCCTCTGTCTTGGCCCTCCTCACCTGAAATGCCGATGCAAACAGCTGCAAGACGGGGTGGATCCATCAACATGTTTGAGCAAATCAGCACCAGTATTATTGAACACTTGCACACTTGTTTAGTTTTCTTCAAAATTGTAAAACTTTATAAGATTCCTATCACATTAAATCTTTAGACGCATATATGAAACATTGAATATAATTAAAAAATAATTAATTAATTTATCTGTAATTTACGAGACGAATATTTAAGTCTAATTATAATAACTATCAAATGCAAATGAAATTGTTACGGATTTTTTTTTCTAAATCTTTTTTTATCTAAACAAGACCTTGGTATCTTGTCGTCAATATACGCGCCCCAGAAACGAGACATGGCACGTTCGTAGGGATCGACGGCGAGGAAAGAGGGGCCATTGGTGCTGAAGGCCTCATCGATGTATTGCACGATGAGCTGGGACTCGCAGATGGAGTTGTCGTTGTGGATGAGCACGGGGACCTGCTTGTGCACCGGGTTGGACTTGAGGAGCAGCTCGCTCTTGTTGTGGTAGAGGTCCTCCTCCTCAAGGTTCTCGTAGCTCAGGCCCTTGAAGCTGAGCGCAAGCTTCACTCTGATCACAAACGGGCTCGCCCACGTGCAGAGCAGCTTCAGCTTCTCTCCTCCCCCAGCCATTCTCTGCTTTGTTCACGAAGGGATTAACCCCTTTTTGCTTGTGCCTCGATCTGCTGAGTGCTGTGTTCTGAATCAGTCGAACTAGAAATGTACTACGTATATACGCCACTGTCTGAGCGATGCCATGCCATTCTTTACACTGTAATTAGTAACTAATAATTAACTGAAGAGTGATGATGCATTGAAATGGATCTTCACTGGTCCTCAGAAGTGGCACTAGATAAAATAAACGTATCCAAATGGAATCATTCAACGGTCAACTGGTTAAATGAGCAGAAGTCCACTTAAATAAATTGTAGATAAAACTCACTAGCTCCATGCTTTGAAATATAGTGCATTACTCCATTGGGAGATTGGATCTTGTTCTTTTGTAAAGCGAGCAGAAGTATCTTGTTCTCTTGTTCAACTGGTTAAATGAACAAATCTAGCTCCATGCGGCGAGGCTTTTTGGGTGAGGGCGGCTGGATCTGAATTTGACCGCCAACACCGTCCTCCTCTGCGGCGGATGATCTGGACGACGACCTGTTTCAATGTCCGGCGGCCGGTTCACGGGGCGGCAGTTTGGGTGAAAACCCTGCCTGACATCTTACGCCGGGCCGGCGGCGGTGGCACTCACCGTGCCTCGCATCTTGTTGAAGGCGTCGCTGAAGCTGTTGCGCCTGTGACATTCAATAACTGCATGAAAACCTAGCCTGGTTTCTCCGGGCCGGCGGCAGTGGCGCAGTTGGCGCGTCGTTGAAGTTGTTGGTCGTCAGGGCCAGGATTTCCTACCGCGTGTTACCTTGCTGCGCAGCTCAAGATGGAGGTGATGCTCGATGGCGTAACAACTCGCTTTTGGTGGGCAGACTTGCATCTGCACCAAGTGCTTTGTGCTGTTGCCTTAGAAAAAACATCCAGTCTTCAATGGTGGTCGGTGTCCAACGTTTTCAGTACTTTTTTAGGTCTGACAAACGTATTTTTAGCGGCTTTGTCTTGACACTGGTGATCTTATTCTAGTGGAGTTGTCATCACGTTGGTGATCTTATTCTAATGGAGTTGACATCGCGGCGCAAGTCTATTTGTCGCGTAGGACTACTCGAGCTCCTTGTTGGGGATGTAATTTTTCCGTCAGTTTATTTCTTTTTAATTTTCTTGTTGTAATAATTTGGCCTGATTCTACCCGTGGGTAGATGAAGCCGGATAGTTTCTATCCTTTATCTAAAAAAATGAGCAGAAGTATCTTGATCTTTTGTATATTGTCCATTGGGAGATTGGATCAATCAACGTTGGAATTCGGAACCATTCAAGATTTGTTCAAATCCTTGGAGAAGAAGTCTAGGAAGTAGTAAGAAGAAAAATGGTGCCCTGGGATGCCGAATGGAGGAAGTTGAAGACGGTGCCGAACGCCAGGCGCGGAGTCGTCGACCGCCACACGCTGAACCACCCAGCCCAAAAGGCCGAAGGCAGGCCGCAGGCCAGGCCCTTGCGGTCGTGGTTGGAGTTTGGAGGAGGATAAGGCTGGAAATATATCTATTAAAATATAAAATACAGTAGCAACTAGTGCGTACACTGTCAAGAATACGTCGGTCATGATGCTTTAGTGTCTCTTTGAAGATGGAACCAATGACAAAATTCTCAGGCGTCAGAAGTGAACTCACCATCGCCTGCTGACCAAAAAATAAATTGATTGGATGTTGCCCACGATTTTCTTGGATCCTCATCCAAGTAATAAAGGGTCTCTAGACTGTTCCAACAATCAGTTTAGAAGAAGTCAATCAAGATAAACAGAAGAATTGTCATCGCAGCAGAGGATGCTCTATCTTTGTATATATACCCGGCACTTCTCTCCCAATCAATCACCAAGAATTATAAGCCAACGAAAAAAAAAACTACTAGTAGCACAACATCAGTGAGACCCTGCAGCTGTAGCTGTCCAGCTCCAGCAATGGCCGGAGGAGACGAGCTGAAGCTGCTGGGCATGTGGGCGAGCCCGTTCGTGATGCGGGTGAAACTGGCTCTCAGCCTCAAGGGCCTGAGCTACGAGTATGTAGAGGAGGACCTCTTCGGCGGCAAGAGCGAGCTCCTTCTCAAGTCCAACCCGGTGCACAACAAGGTACCCGTGCTCATCCACAACGGGAAGCCCGTCTGTGAGTCGCAGGTCATCGTGCAATACATCGACGAGGCCTTTGCCGGCCCCGGCCCTTCCCTCCTTCCTGCTGACCCCTACCAACGCGCCGTTGCTCGCTTCTGGGCCGCATACATCGATGACACGGTACGCAAGCATCCATCGCCTCGATCAAATCTTCCAATCGATTGCATCAGGCCGATCGTGTGTTGCATGCGTGCAGATGCTGCCCGCTTGGAACAAGTCGACGACGGGCAAGACGGAGGAGGAGAGGGCTGAGGCAAAGAAGCAGGCGCTTGTCAACGTGGAGATCCTGGAGGGGGCGCTGAGGGACTGCGGCAAAGGGAAGCCCTTCTTCGGCGGCGACAGCGTCGGGTACGTGGACGTCGTGCTCGGCGGTCTGCTCGGCTGGGTGCTCGCGTCAGATGAGCTGCACGGTGTCAAGGCCTTCGACGCCGAACGGACCCCGCTCTTGGCCGCGTGGCCGGAGCGCTTCGGTGCGCTGGAAGCCGTGGCGCCGCTGATACCAGACGTGAGCAGGCTGGTTGAGTTCGGCAAGATGTTGAAGGCACGTGTAGCGGCTGCGGCTGCCGGTGCAAGCAACTGAAAAGCGCAGGTGTTTCAGGCTTTCTTCAGCTAGTGACGAATAAGAAATAACGGAACGCGGCTTTGTGCGCTCTGCATGATGTACGTTGCGGACTTGCCGTTGGTCAGTTTGTATGCAATCAGTGTTGCCGTGGATGTGTCTTCAGTGTGCTAGTTTGTATAAGCAACTGTTGGCTGGATGTTCTTCGTGATGACCGACTAAGCAAGACTTTGACTTTAAACCCCCTAAGCCAACAGGGACATGAGTACTAAGAAACGATCCCGAGCACAACCTCGGAGATCAATGGAAGAAATGGGACACGAAGCGGAGCAACAGAACTCACACAAAATGACCTATGATAATAGGAAAAAATATCTTTAAAAATCAAAATCAAGTAGTGATAGTTTGCATTGTGTGAATACTAGTCTACTAGTAAATCACTTTATTTGTATCAAAACTACTAAAAGTGTTAACAAAGTGTTAGCCTCTATTACTAATGTCCACTCACATATATGGCTAGAGGCTAATTAAATGTGAAACCATATACTTGGTTTTGTATTAGTTTGATGAATTATCTAGGTTATATTTCTACAACCTTCAAGGCTCTTTTGCTAGTGTGCATACTCTGTGAGCGTCCCCAACAATGTATCTAATAGCTAGCAAACAACATATTTTATAGTATCCCGAACAAAGAGAATAGAAGAAATGGTTGCGCTAGCGAGTGCTGAAGCGCTAGACTTGCACATTTCCCAACATAACATATGTCTACCTCTCTTCTGTGATTGGTGTACAGTTTGATATTGTCTTTTTTTTTCTAATTTGAGTTAAATACGTCGTAGGTTCATTAACTTTTGATGGTGTGTCATCTAGGTTCACCAAGTTTTCAATTGCATTTTTGGGTCCATTAAAGGTGTGTTTGGTTGCTTGAATCGGATTAGATGGAATGTGATCATTCATGGATCAATGGAGTTTGGTTGGATTGATCACTGGGTCCAGCAAATCCATAGACATGGAATATATCCCTCAGATCTTGGATTTCCTAGTTTGTAAAAAACTCGCGAACCAACTCTGATCCATGTCTTCTGATATTTGTCATTAGTAAATAAATTAAGGATTGTTAGTATGTTATATTATTAATTGGTAATTATGATGGTAGGATTAGTTTTATACGTGCTAACATGTTGATTTGTGCATGTTTCATGTTCTAATTAGGTCATTAGTGGTGCTAATTAACATATTTATTTTTAAATTAATGTTTATCATGGCAAAACTAGTCTTAGTGAATATTTATTAGTGTCCAAATATTTTTTTATTTGTAAATAATTGAACAATTAGTTAACTATTCTAATCCTATCTACTTTTATTTATCCAACCAAACAGAAAAATGACTCGTCTCATCCACTGAACGAAACATGCATCATTGATATGCTTATCCCAATATAGTTCAGTGGATCACTATATCCTATCCAACTTGGTCCTCCAACCAAATGCACCCTAACTTTTGGTGGTGTGTTATTCAGATCCATTACCTTTTAAAGTGTAATTTTTGGACCCATTAACTATTGGTGGTATGTCATTCAGGTCTATCAACTTCCATATTGCATTTTTTAGTCCCTAAACTTTTAAATTGGTTCACCGTAGATCCATACCCTTGCAATTAGACACCATCAAAGGTTAATGATCTACGATGCATTTAACTTTTTTTTAATTTCATCTCATGGCTAGGTCTGCTAGTGATTTTTGCGGATGCCCTAAGGATATGCCTTAGTTTGATGCCACCAAGGATTCATCTTAATTTGCTTTTTGCTAAGCTGTAGGGGCTAGCTGTTGCTAAGGGGTGAAGTAGTTTTATTAGGTTAACATTTCTCATTTTGAACTTTTTTTTACACCCCAATTCGCCCCACATTTAAGGTAATTTTGTCCTTGCACTTGTTCATGATTTTTTTTTTGTAATTGCACTTGTTTTCTGCATGTTGGCGTTTCCATTTTTCCTTTTGGAAACCTTTGGACCTCAATTCACCACACTTTTAAGGGCACTTTGTCCTTGCACTTGGTTCTATGTGCTGGCATTTCTATTTTCCCTTTCGAATCCTGACCATTATCAGCACATTTCCATTTGAATTGATTTTTTTGATATCCCTTACTTAAATTCTACTTTTGTTCCGCTGTTGAGCTTTTTTATTTCGATTTTGTTTTGATAATAATGTTATGAGCGACGTATAGGAATATGAAGTAAAGAATCAAGCCACAGAGGAGACACACAATTTAACGTGGAAAACCCTTCGATGTGAAGGGGAAAAACCACGGGCACCAGCTAGCAACAATCTCACTATCTCAAGAGTTTGGGTTACACGCCTATGGCGGCTTCCAAGAGAATCAAGTCTCCACGAAACCCTAGCAAGGGTATATATACCCTCCGGCCCAAGCCTCCGGCGACGGGCCTCCGCACCGTTCCGTTAGAAGCCCGGCCTATATCCTGGAGTGAATTTGGAACAACTCCAACAAACTCCACCTTGAGACAAATTCATCTTGTATCATAAATCAACCCTTCATCCTGAACATAACAAAGATAGAAAACCACTGGTACCAACAATAGTCTCTTGGACTATCCAATTAAACCAACTAAGCTTGACCACAGCTCAAACTTAGCAACAGGAACAGGCTTTGTCATCATATCAGCAGGATTATCATGAGTACTAATCTTGCATACCTTCAGCTTACCTTCTTCAATCACATCACGCACAAAATAATACTTGATATCTATGTGCTTAGTTCTCTCATGGAACATCTGATCTTTAGTGAGGTAAATTGCACTCTGACTGTCACAGTGCAAACTTATGCAAGATTCAACTCCACAAAGCTCAACGTACAAACCTTTCAGCCAAATTAATTCTTTGCACGCTTCACAAATAGTCATATATTCTGCTTCAGTAGTAGACAAAGCAACAACTGACTGTAAAGTAGCCCTTCAACTCACAGCACAACTGCCAACAGTAAACACATAACCTGTAAGTGATCTTCGCCTGTCCAGATCAGCAGCATAATCAGAATCCACATAGCCAATAAGACCCTTATCAGTTCTTCCAAACTTTAAACAGGAATCTGCTGTGCCTCTGAGGTACCTGAAAATCCACTGAACTGCCCTCCAATGTTCTTTGCCAGGATTAGACATATATCTACTAACAAGACTCATAACATATGACAAATCTGAACGAGAGCAAACCATAGCATACATCAAAGACCCAACAACACTAGAATAAGGAACCCTTGACATGTATTCAATCTCTGCATCTGTACTAGGACACTGAGCAGCTGACAACTTAAAGTGAGGTGCAATAGGGGTACTAACAGCCTTAGCATTTTGCATGTTGAAACGCTGAAGAACTTTCTTGATATAATTTTGTTGACTAAGAAATAGCAAACCAGATTTTCTGTCTCTACTAATTTCCATACCAAGAATTTTCTTAGCACTATCAAGATCTTTCATATCAAAATCACTACTCAATAGCTTCTTTAACTTAGTGATTTCAATCTTACTCTTGGCAGCAATCAGCATATCATCAACATATGACAACAAATATATAGGTGATCCATTAACATGCTTGATGTAAACACAGCTATCATACTTAGATCTTTTAAAACTGCGTGCTAACATAAATGAATCAAACCTCTTGTTCCACTGACGAGGGGACTATTTCAAACTATACAAGGATCTCTTCAACTTGCACACATATTTTTCCTTGCCAGGCACTATGAACCCTTCTGGTTAGTCCATGTATATGTCCTCCTCAAGCTCTTCATGCAAAAACGCAGTTTTCACATCTAACTGCTCAAGTTCGAGATCATGTGAAGCAACAATACTAAGGAAAGTACGAATTGAACTGTGTTTTACCACTGGAGAGAACACATAATTGTAGTCAACACCCGGAATTTGACTGTAGCCTTTAGCCACTAACCTTGCCTTATACTTTGGAGGCTCGCTTGGAGATAAACTCTCCTTTCTTTTGAAGATCCATTTGCAGCTGATGGTCTTCTTATTCTTAGGAAAAGGTACAATCTCCCATGTACTGTTCTTCTCAAGAGACTGCATCTCCTCATGCATATCAGAAATCCAATTCTCAGTATCACCACAACGAATAACTTCTTTATAGGTTGCTGGCTCATGAACATTCTCCACCTGTTCAGCACAACTCAAAGCATAGTAAGACAAATTACACTCTTGAATAAGATGCTTAGGAGGTACAATTGTCCTTTTTGACTTGCGTTGAGCAATAGGTAAATCCTCCTCTAACTGCAAAATGGGAGGAGTTTGCTAAACATCATCATGAGCATCATCCTCAACAACATCATTATCATGGTCACCATGCTCATCAACAGGCTCCACCTGCACACCTGTATCATCATCAACATGCTCCACCTGCATGCGCATACGCTGCAGCTCTTTTTCTGGAACATGATCTGAGGGCAAACTGTCAGTAAACATCACAGATTCATTGAAAACAACACTCCTGCTCATAAAAGTCTTTCCTGTTTCAAGATTCCACAATTTATAGCCTTTGACTCCCGAACTATAACTAAGGAAAAGACATTTAACAGCTCTAGGCTCTAATTTTCTATTATCAACATGAGCATAGGCAGTGCATCCAAAAAATTTCAACTGTGAATAATCAGCAGGCGTACCAGACCATACCTCAATGGGAGTTCTTTTATTTAGTGGAATAGAAGGCGACCTGTTTATCAAGTAACAGACAGTATTAGCAGCTTCAGCCCAAAAATGCTTGCTCATCCTGGCATTAGACAGCATGCAACGGGCCTTGGATATGATGGTTCTGTTCATGCGTTCGGCCACACCATTCTGTTGTGGAGTATGGGGTATGGTGTGGTGCCTAACAATGCCTTCCGATCTGCAATAATCATTAAATTCACGCGAACAAAATTATCCACCATTATCAGTACGAAGCAATTTTACCTTCCTTTCAGTTTGCCTTTCTATCATTACTTTTCAGTCCTTAAAAGCAGCAAAAGTATCATCTTTCTGTTTCAGAAAATAAGGCCAAACCCTTCTAGAGTAATTATCAATAATTGTAAGCATGTAACGAGCACCACCAAGTGAGGACTTATGGGAAGGGCCCCATAAATCAACATGAACATAATCAAGAGTACTTTTAGTGGTGTGAACAGAAGTGTTGAACTGTACCCTTTTATGCTTCTCGAAAATACAATGCTCACAAAACTTTATTTTACTCGAAGTGCAGCCATCCAGCAGGTTTCTCTTCATCAATTCTGCCATACCATGGTGACTCATATGTCCCAAACACATGCCAAAGGTTAGTTTTACTAGGTTCATCATTAGTAACAGCAGCAACAGCGGAATCAGAACCAGGTAAAGTACACCCTCTAAGGACATATAACTTTGTAGAATTAAGATCACTTTTCAAGCAAACAAGAGAACCTTTTGATACCTTCAGAACGCCATCTGAACCAGAATATTTGTAACCTTCTGCATCAAACGTGGTCAATGAGATAAAATTTCTGGACATCCCTGGTATATACCTGACGTTTTTCAGCGTGCGTGTCATGCCATCATCAGTCTTGATCTGAACTGATCCAATCCCCACAATGTCACACGGGTTATCATCTCCCATCCGCACAACATCCCCTTTCTGCACAGTCTTATACGAGCTAAACCAATTTCTGTTAGTGCAAATATGAAATGAACATGCGGAATCAAGAATTCATTCATCATGACCAACAACACAACCAGCAAATACTACCAGACAATCTCCAGAATCATCATCAGACGCAGCAACAGCAACAGAGACCTTACCAGCCGACTTGTTTTTCCTCTTCTCCTTATTCTGTACTTTTCTGCAATCCTCAACATTATGATTTGTCAGCTTGCAATAAACACAAAACTTTTTATTACCATGCGGCTTGGACTTTGAACGGCCTCTCCTTTCGTAGTTCTTTCTTCCATCATTGTCATCATTGGAGGATCTATTTTTAGTTCTGCCTCTCACATGCAAAGCATCGCCCTTGGAGGACGACGTCCCGTCATTCTGCACCATGCCTCTCATCTTCTCCCTAGACTGGAGAGCCTCATAAACTTCCTTTAGGGTTAGTTCATCACGGCTCAAAAGTATGGTGTCACAAAAATTTGTATACAAATTTGGCAAAGAACATAGCAGTAAAAGACCTAAGTCCTCATCATCATACTTCACCTCCATCGACACTAGGTCGGCGACGATCTTCTTGAATTCAACGATGTGGCTCATCACTGAATCCTCCTCCTTCATCTTCAGGGTGAACAACTTCATCTTCATCTGCATCTTACTAGTTAGATCCTTGGACATACAGATCGATTCCAGTTTCAGCCATAGTTCTGCAATAGTTTTCTCTTTCACTGCAAAATATCATTATGAAGATGTAACTGAATTTGGGCGAGCGCCTTCTGATCCTTGCGGGTCTCTTCTGGAGTCCACTTGGCCTTCCTCTTTCCGAAACTATCCAGTGCCTCATTATAGTCATGAGTCTGCGCCAAAATCCCCCGCATCTTGACTTGCCATAGCGAGAACCGCGTGTCGTAGTTCAGCAGCGGAAGATCGAACTTCATCGGCGTCGTCATGAACCCTAACAACAACCAAAGCTCCGGTACCACTTGTTATGAGCGACGTATAGGAATATGAAGTAAAGAATCAAGCCACAGAGGAGACACACGATTTAACGTGAAAAACCCCTTCGATGTGAAGGGGAAAAACCACGGGCACCAGCCAGCAACAATCTCACTATCTCAAGAGTTTGGGTTACACGCCTATGACGGCTTACAAGAGAATCAAGTCTCCACGAAACCCTAGCAAGGGTATATATACCCTCCGGCCCAAGCCTCCGGTGACGGGCCTCCGCTCCTCTCCGTCAGAAGCCCGGCCTATATCCTGGAGTGAATTTGAAACAACTCCAACAAATAAAATGTTTAAAACTAAAAGAACATAAGAGGTCTTATCCTGACTAAGTCGTAACGACCTCATTCTTTCCCGCTGAGTAGAGTAGTAAGTCTAACTCATATTCCTATCTGATGAGGGGATAAACTGAAAATTTTGGCTGGATCATCACACACTTTCAGAAACTGAAGCAACCAAATTGTATTCTCTATCACACCACTCCCTTGTTACACAGAGATATCAAGATCTTTCTCCGACCTATTGGCCCGCCTTAATACAGACGCGTTCCGATCCATTCAGTTCATCAGTTCTTTCCTGCTGCTGCTGCAACTTCGGCCTCCCTGAGCTTGGCGTGCTCAACTAGCCGGTCGATGTTCGGCATGAGCGCCACGACCTCGTCCAGCTTGCTGAAGCGCTCTACCCACTTCTCCAGTAGCGGGCTCCTGGAGGCATCGAAGAGCCTGAGACCATGACGCACCTCGGCGGTGTGCAACCACGCTACCAGGGCGCCGAGCGCGATGTCCAGGTAGCCGACGCTGTCGCCTCCGAAGAAGGGCTTTCCCTTGGAGCACTCCTTGAACGCCCCTTCCAAGGTTTCTATGGCCGCGAACGTCAGTTTCACCCCTTCCGCCTTCTCCTCGTCTGTCTTGCCCCTGCCTGCTTTTAACCACGACGCCAAGAACTGAAACACACACACACACACACACATCGATCAGCATACTGCGGGTCTTATCGACGAGATGCCAATTGAAGCAAATACTGGATGATTTGGGGGCACGGTACGGTAGGGTACTGACCTTTTCGTCTATGAAGGAGGCCCAGAAGCGCGCCATGGCACGTTCGTAAGGGTCAACGGGGAGGAAGGAGGGGCCTGTGGCGCTGTAGACTTCGTCGAGGTACTGCACGATGACCTGCGAATCACAGACGGGCTTGCCGTTATGGATGAGGACGGGCACCTTCTTGTGCACCGGGTTTGAGCTGATCAGGAGGTCGCTCTTGTTGCGGAGGTTCTCCTCTACATACTCGTAGCTCAGGCCCTTGAAGCTGAGCGCGAGCTTCACCCGCAGGACGAACGGGCTCGCCCACATGCCCAGCAGCTTCAGCTCGTCACCTCCTCCTGCCATTGTCTGGATGCTCTGTGTTTGAAGTATTTCCTACCTTCTGTTTCCTCTCTGCTCTTGGTTGAGCCAGAGAGAACTATATACTTGTGATGAGTGATTGTGCTGCCATAAGTTGGATAAGTTTGCAGCCATCGATGCATCATCCGTGACGCTACGCTAGCAAACCATTTGATTATAGAATATTTCACACGAGCACCAATTTAATTAAAGTTGGTCACATGCTTGTCTGGAAATGCAGTCGATCTTTCATTGCAGTTTCCTACTCCACATGGTATTGACCGTTGACCATCTACTAGATGACATTTTTTTTAACAAACAAAGCTTCATTATTGTACTCAAGTAATTTGAATACAATCGGACTGCAGACTCATCTGCAAGAAGCTACGAGGTATATGCCAAACAATTTTCTAAGGCAGCCGACGCATGATGAGCACATAGATGTGCTATAAAATCCGACGTTCTTTGAGTATGCATTATTCTGAAAGAAGCAAATTAAAGAAAGCCTTCATCTGAACAATACCATCCAAGATTGCAGCCACTTCTGATTGCTGCTTTGATCTGTTCTTTCATAACGAGACCAACTCTTGGGCATCACAATACTATCTCTAGCTAGTTCCAAGTGGTGTTAGCTGGAGTCCATCCCGAACTGCTTCTGCTTCCGCTAACAAGGCCGAACCAACATTGGCGAGCCACCGCGTTGAAGCTACACAAAAGGATCCATTGTTGTCTCAGACCACAGCTCCCCGGTCGCTCATGTGCAAGAGTTTGGAGAAAAAGCTCCATCTGTATTAACCTTAGTGTCCTCTAAACCCGCGGCTTCCATCTTTGTACCTGCACAATGTTGTTTTCCCGGAGGTCTACCCGATTGGCAGTGGACACGTGAAAGCAGGCTTGAAGCGCCCACTCTACCGCCCGTCCACTGTCAATGCGTATCTTTTCATGTCGGCGATCGTTTCTGCTGTTCTACAAATACCACATCCCACACAAGATGATACCCCTATCCTTCTCCGAGCAGTGGGAGTTATCCAACATATCTCTTGGGCAAGTCCTTGGATGTAGTCGAGGTAGTTTTTTTATTTTGACGGTCAACGGGTGGGGGGGGGGGGGGGGGTGGGGACTCGTTCCCCACCTGAGATTATATTAAGCCCCAAACGGCTGATGGGAAGCGTACAAGAAGTTTTCGGTAGTTACAGAGTTAAGATTACAAAGCATAGGGACTAAGTACAGGCCCTCATGGCCGAGGTTAACCTTGACCTTGCCTAGCCATCTCGAAGATGGAGCACCAGGAATCAGCAGTGGGTTTCGACCTTCGTGGGAACCGGTGTCGCCATTGCCCGGCAACAGTTCTACAGAGTGATAGAACTTGGTGGGTGCTGAGAGCTTCGTTTCTAAAGACCCTGGCGTTTCTGGCCTTCCAAATCTGCCAGCTGACCAGGGCCAGAAAGGCTGGGAACTGATCAAGTGGCACACCAACCGGTGGTTGGATGAAGCACAAGCGGTCAATGGTTGAGTCATCGGGGAAGGAGAAGCCTAGGCGCTGCCAGACTTGCCGCCCCAGGTTACACCTCCACATAATGTGTTCCGGGGTCTCGTCCTCCATGGAGCAGATCTCACAGGTGGGGCTGTCCACGACATGCTTCCTGAAGAGGACAGAACGGCACTGAATCCGTCTTTGGAGGAGAAGCCAGGTGAAGAGTTGAACCCGAGGTGGTGCTGCGTTTTTCCATGTGAAGACTGCATTGGCGTCCATAGGCTGACCCCTAGACTTGATCATACGGTAGATGGCTCCACTGTCGAGCTTGTGTTCAGCACGGAGGAAGACAGATAGACGTTTGTCTGGCTCCAGAGACAGCTCTTGGCTGGATAGCAGGGTCTGGATGGAGGTCAGATCCTGTGCAGCTTGGGGGGTTAGCCTGGGCACCAAGGTGTTTTGAATCCCCACATTGAACATATCACTGACCGAGAGGTTCTTGGCAGTGCAGTGAGAGAGCAGGGCAGGGAAGGTGTCTTCTAGAGCTTCATCGCCGAGCCAAACATCAAACCAGAAGGATGACGATTTGCCGTTGCCAAGATGAACAGAGGTCACCGCACGGTAGAGTGGTAGGAGGGATCGTAGAGTGTGCCAGTGAGTACCATGAATGTCGCCTGATAGAGTAACAACTGAAGCCCTTTCCTGAACCCATGCAGCCCAAGCCGAGGCATTTGGGCAGTGCAGTCTGTGGATTAATTTGAGCAGTAAGCAGACGTTCTGAACCCCCACATCCTTTATCCCCAGGCCTCCAAGATCTTTCGGGTAGCAAACATTAGTCCAAGCAACTAGGCAGCCAGCCGGATTAGTAGTGCCCGAAGTGTCACCATTCCAGAGGAAGGCCCTCCTTCTTCTGTCCAGCTGCTGGATGACCGTGGGGGGGATTTGGAGGGAGCTCATAGAGTAGACCAAAAGAGAGTCCATCACTGAGTTAATGAGAACCGTTCTGCCCATGGGGTTTAACAAGTTTGCCTGCCAAGACCCCAGATATCTGTCAGCTCTTTGTATATAAATGTTGAAAGAGGAGACCGGCAGTTTGTTCTTGGAAAGCGGGAGGCCTAAGTAGTGCTGGGGAAAGTCTTCTAGCTTGTCTGACATGTGGATGGGCACAAGGGTGCTTTTGGTATAGTTGATGCAAAGCCCAATAATACTTGCAAAGTTGTCAAGGACTGAACGCAGGGCAGCAGCTCCATCGGCGTTGCCTTTGAGGACAATTAAGGTGTCGTCGGCGTATTGCAGGACAGCACAAGGCATGTTGTCTTCAGTGGGATGTCTGATCGGTTCACACTCCCTAATGAGACCCTGCAGGGTTTCTGCGACGAGTAGGAAGAGGTAGGGAGAAAGGGGGTCACCTTGCCGTAGTCCTCTTTTACAAGTGATCCAAGGTCCAGGGCAGCCGTTGAGCAGAATGGCGGCTTTGGAGGTACTGAGCAGGCTATTGATCCACTGGATCCAGCGCCGGCTGAAGCCACGAGCTTGAAGGACTCTGAACAAGCCATCCCAGTTTACAGTATCGAAGGCTTTAGCAAAATCCAGCTTCAAAACAATTGCTGGCCTCTTCCTCTTGTGGCAGACCTGCACCAACTCCATTGCATAGACAAAGGTATCAGTGATCGACCTTCCCTTTATGAAACCTGTCTGATGGATATCAATGAGCTTGGGGATTTCTTTCTGGAGCCTGGAAGTCAGAATTTTTGTTAGAATTTTGAGGCTGCTGTTTTGCAGGCAGATAGGCCTGAAGCCATCGACCTCGGTCGACGTATCTTTTTTCGGGATCAGCACCATGTGGGATCTATTGATCCTTTCCAGCTCGATTACACCACTGTGAAAGGCATTCAGGAAATACATCACTTGAGCTTTGACAGTGGACCATAACACTTTGTAGAAGGCCGGCCCAAAGCCATCAGGGCCCGGAGCACTGCTTGAGTTCATCTCTTGGACAGCCAATTTTGCTTCAGCTTCGGAGAAAGGGCGATCAAGTGCACTGCTTGGAGTCTGTGTCTGTCTGCCTGTGTAGAGACTGCGGAAATCCGTTGTAGTCGAACTGCCAGCAACACCAATGATATTTCTGAAATAGGATGTTAACGCCTCGGCCTTGGCTACATGGCTGACAATGTCCTGGTCATTGACACGTGGGAGCTGGATGTAGTTGCGTCGCATTCGTTGGGTAGCACTTGCATGATGGAAAGCTGTGTTGGCGTCGCTTTCCCTGATGACGCGCTGCTTGCTTCTCTGTTTCCAGTAAGCAGCCTTTTGTCTGAGAGCTTCTTGCAGTCGGTCCTGGGCAAAACGGCGGACCTCAAACTCATCTGCAGATAACGGTCGCATTTCTTCAAAGTAGTCAAAGAGTTGTATGATGAAACGAACGTTTTGGGTTAGGAAGGTGGGTGCCCTGTTACACCTCGCCCAAGCTTTTGCTGAGGCTCTAGCGGCCTTGACGCACGCGACCAGTTGTCCAGCAGCATCCGCACAAGTCGGTGCCTGTACCCAGCTCGTTTGTATCTGATGAAGGAAAGAAGGCTGGCGTAACCAGTGACTTTCAAGACGGAAGGTGTTGCCCTTGGGAAGAGAGGTGCGTAGAGATAGGAGGAGGGGGTGATGATCAGCAGTGGGTTTTGCAGGGAGGAGAGGTTAGCCATTGGAAAGGCAAGGTTCAGTTCATTGTTGGAGAACGCTCGGTCCAGCTTAGCAAGAATGGGGAAAGGCTGCCCATTGGACCAAGTAAACAGCCGATCGGAGAGGGGGAATTCCGAGATGTTGAGATGAAGGATGGTTTCATTGAAGGCTGAGGCCAGGGATGCGCTGATCTGACCATTGTTTTTATCAGTGGGGTAACGAACTAGGTTGAAGTCCCCGATCAAGATCCAGGGACCAGCGAAGAGTGGTTGGAGATCGCGAAGTTGTTGAAGGTAGGGGAGGGATAGGGAGTGATCGGAGGGGCCGTATGTGTTGGTGATGGTAAAGTCGAGGTTGGAGGCGTTGCACATGAAGGTGGAAGTGAGGGTGTGAGGTTTGGTGATGTGAGCAATTGGTGAGAAGAGGGAGGGGTCCCAAGCAGTGATGACACCGCCTCTAGTGCCATCAGCAGGCGCAAAAGTATAGGAGGAGGTGAAGGCAGCCGGGAGGAAGGTTCTCGCTTTGAAGGTGTCAACAATAGCAAATTTGGATTCTTGAATGCAGATAATAGACGGGTTAGCATCATAAAATACAGAACGCACAAAGCTGCACTTATCCGAGTCGCCCAAACCACGAACGTTCCACGACAGAATATTAAAACAGCGGGGGTTCGATGTCATTTAGAAAGATTACAGCACCGGCAGTAGGTAGAAACAAGAAGGGAATGTAAACGAAACGACACAGAAGAAAGAGGACCGATAGGTGCACCACCGAAGAACAACGCCCAGCGACCGTTAGGCTGATGGAGCAAGCCGCCACCAGGGAGCAGATTCCTCATGCATATCATTCAGCAACGTTGGTCACCACTCCTCCAGCCACGTCCACAGACTTGCAGCTTATCTTCACCGAGTTGACGAGCTTGCGCAGGTCAGCCCCCCACCCCCCCCCCCCCCCCCCCCCGATAGGGAGGAGGTTGCGGGAGAGGATGTTCCACTTGCCGACATGCTTCTTGAGGGTCTTGGAGCAGCCGGAGAGCGTGTTGAGCAGCGCCTTACGCTAGCTTGCTTGAGTGGTCATGTCCACAAAGTCATTGGACGCCTTGGCCGCGAGGCGGGAGCTAGTGCGCCGAGGCGCAGAAGGATGGTGCAGGTTGCGCGGGCGGCGACGGCGGTAGGTGATGAGCGTGGGGCATTGACGACGTTCTGCGAGGAGACAAGGACCTCGAACACCCCAGGAACGACGGACTACAAGTTTGATACTCGTTAATATTCTTAGCCTGTCTCAAAACGTGACCACAAAGGTGCACTGCGTCAACACATGATAAGTGGACTCATCCTCCTTACCGCAAAAAAATACAGGTTTAATATATTAAGTGAAACGGTAATGCTATTGAGAGAGCGACGCGTGGAACAACAGCTCGCACACGGCCCGGCCCATCTCCACTGTCCACTGCGCCTGCCCCATGCCCGCTCCACTCTCTCTCGCTCACTTTCTCTTTCTCTCCTCGACAGGACGACGACGACGGTGGCGAGCTCCTCCCGCCTCCCCCCCTCCTCCCTTATCCCTCTTTCCTCCTCCCCATGGCGGCGCAGATCCACGTGGAACCGGCGGTGGCGGCCACGGACCCTGTGGATTTTCGCACGGGGGGCGGCGGCGGCGGTGGACACCATGCAGACCTGCTCCTCCCCCATTTTGCCTCTCTTGCTTTTCTCCTCCATCTCCGGAAGGGGATGAGCTAGGGTTTCGGCGAAGGGGAGGGCGGCGGTGGACTGGGGAGTTGACCCAACCATGGTTGTGCCGATTTTAGCTAGATCCGGCGGGGCTGGCCATAAATCCGTCAGATCCGGCGGTGATATGGGCGAGGTAGGCCTCCTCTTTCACCCTCATTTCCATCTGTCCTCCTCTCTCCAACTTCGGTGGCCTAGGGTTATGGCGAGCATTTCTCCTACCCACTTTCATCTGCGTGGTTCAAAAGACATTCTTATTCTGTTTTAGTAGCAGATTCCATGATGTTTCAAGGAGTGTGCTTTGAATGTTTCTGGCAAATATACGTTTTTGTTTCTCTCTAGATGTTTTTGGGGTTATTTCATTGTGTTATTTTTGTGGGTTTCTGGAAGTCAGTATCAATGTTTCAAGTAGTAGTTAGGCGATGTTTCTGTTTGCTTCTAGCAAATGTGATTTTTTGTTTTAGATTCGTGTTTGTTTCAATTGGTTTGTTATTGTTGTTTCTTTTACTCTCTTAGTCATGTGTTTGTTCAAGTGTTTCATATGCATGTTTCATGTGTTTGAACTGGTGTTTCAACTGTGTCAGTATGTATGTTACAAATGTTTCATTTGGATGTTTTAAATTTAGATCTGGTGTTACAGCTAGAGGTACAGACACATGTTTCATGTGCTATTAGATATATGTTGCAAGTGTTGTTTCCTGATGTTTTAAAATTAGATCGGTTTATTTGTATTTCTATCAATGTTTTTTGGGTTTTTTTATTTTCGTTTTTTGTTTTGTTTCAGAGGGGGCACGGCGGCCATGTTGGGCGGCGGCGGCGAGGATCAGGGCAGCGCGGAGGGGGTGGGGGTGTCGCGGTGGGGAGAGGCCGCATGTATCCATGCGCGTGTGTCGGGGTGGGTGTGTGTGTGGTCGTGCGGTGGGAAGGGGTTGCGGGGGCCGCTTGAACGTCCGCTCTACCGGTAGAATGTTCGTTCGGTAGCAGCTCCCTAAGTGAAAGCATAAAAGTACAAATAAAAAGGGAAAAAGGAGATCAAGGAAACAAGTCACAAAAAAAGGAGATCAAGGAACAAAGAAAGAGAGATCAAGGAACTAGACCTGTTTGAGACTGCTCCATAGCTCGCAAACTCCACTGGACCACTGCTTGTTAATGATGTCAAGAATGTCCCTAACATAGAAGTCAATTGCGTTCCAGTACTTGGATAGACCCTCCAAAGGAGCTGTGGGCTGTCCGATCGGGCTGACTTCTAAGATGTCATATACGTCATCTGGAAACTTGTTCAATCCTCTCTCGCCTCGTTTGGCACCGCTCCGCTTCCTTTTCCTTGATCTCTCAGTGCTCGTCGTCGCGGTCGGTTCGCGTGCATCTTCGGCACGTCTTATATAAATTTAGTCAAACTCGATAAGCTTTAACTCTATAAATTTTTTGGAATGCTATAGATTCTTAAAATGTCTGATAATTTAAGATGAAGGTAGTACTACTTTTATGTTCTTATTTATATCCTTTATTTTTTGTATAATACTTTGAAACTCTTTAACTTGATGCATGCTATATTTATTTTAGTATATATGTATATATATTAATCTAATATTGTGATTGTCGTCACAGCGACCACCAAAATCACTTGTGTTTTGTTATTAAATAATATGATCTAATCCCTTTGTCTCAAAATAAGATCACTTTAGATTAATTTTTCTTGAGTTTGACTAGATTTATAAAAAATATTAATAAAATTTACATCTTCAAAAAAAATTATTATTATAAAAATATATTGAGAAATAATATGATGATATTTATTTTACATCATAAATATTAATCCTCCAGATTGTCCATGCCATTAGGATGATTGCAATCATGAAGAATTGACTTTGCATCTGATCCTTGATGGCCAAAATGTTAACCAACGAGCCTTGCCCCATCACAGTGTTTAGGTGAAGGATCCCCCAGCAATCATGGGCAAAAGGGCATTGCCAAAAAAGATGTTGCACTGTTTCCTCTTCTGAGGAGTTGCAAAAGACACAGTTGAAGGAGTCCAGTTGCATGTTTTTCCTTCTGAGCATGTTTCTAGTGTTTAATCTGTCCTTGATCAATAACCAGAAGAAAACTTTGTGCTTTGGTTGGCAAAAGGATTTCCAAAGCCACTTGTAAGCAGGATCCACTTGAAGATGACCAGAGAGGCTTCTGTAGACAGCTTTGGTGTTGAACAGAGGGTTTCTTCTTTCATATGCCCATATGTCCTTGCTTTGTTGGTTTAGAGGGATGGTAAGCAGAAGGTGTTGCATTTTTTGAGCCTGATGAAAGCCAATTTGTGATAAGGGTAAGACAAACAGATCATTGATCTCATTCAATTCTGCCATTTTTCTGATAGAAATATTTTTATTTATGGTAAAGGAGTAGGCTTGAGGGAAATTGTCTTTGAGGGGTTGAAGGTGCCATTTGTCTTGCCAAAAGAAGCATGTGTCTCCATTTGTGACTTGAACAGTTGCCATTTCTTTGAAAGAGCTTAGCATTTTGACCACATCCCTCCACCAGAAAGATCCTTTCTTCACTGTTCCTGGTAATCTACCATTATTGTAGTGCTTTTCCCACACTAGATGAACCCATGGAATGTCTTTTTTATTGAAAAATTTGTCCAGATTTTTCATCAAAAGAACTTGATTTTGCAGCTTTAGGTTGATGATCCCTAGACCTCCCTCCTCTTTTTCTTTGCAGACCATATCCCACGCAGCTTTTGGTTTCCCTCTTCCATTTATGTCAGACCCTCTCCATAGGCAATTTTTCATGAATTTATCAATCTGTTTGATCACTGCTTTTGGAAGCTCCAAGATACACATGTAGAAAGTTGGGAGGGAGGAGAGAACTGCATTTGTGACTTGTAACCTTCCTGCTTGATTTAACATGGAACAAACTCCTCCTATGTATATTCTCATATTCAATGGTAAATTGCCCCCCCCCCCTTGTTTTGCTCCGAGCTCCGCCATTGATCCAAGCTGCCAGCATCTGCACGACCACATCAAGCATTCCGGCCCCATCTATCAACAAAACCACGTTGCAGCCAATTGATGCGATCGACTGGAACTGGAAGACGGGGTTTTCATACCTTGTCATCGATGTAGGCTGCCCAGAAGCGAGAGACGGCGCATTCGTAGGGGTCAGCAGGGAGGAGGGATGGGCCAGTGCCGGCAAAGGCCTCGTTGATGTATTGCAGGATGATCAACGATTCAGAGATGGGCTTCCCGTTGTGGATGAGCACGGGTACCTTGTTGTGCACCGGGTTGGACTTGAGGAGCAGCTCGCTCTTGCCGCCGAAGAGATCCTCCTCTTCATACTCGTAGCTCAGGCCCTTCAAGCTGAGCGCGAGCTTCACCCGGAGGACGAACGGGTTCGCCCACATGCCCAACAGCTTTAGCTCGTCTCCTCCGGCCATT
This sequence comes from Microstegium vimineum, assembly GCA_022036555.1. Classification (NCBI taxonomy): domain Eukaryota; kingdom Viridiplantae; phylum Streptophyta; class Magnoliopsida; order Poales; family Poaceae; genus Microstegium; species Microstegium vimineum. Next base: position 6,603,521 of record CM039124.1, on the reverse strand, counting down.
GCTGGCCTGTGTCGCAAGATGTGAACAAGATTCTACCTTCTTTTGTGTTTCCATTGAGTTAATTCTTAGGGATGTGCTGGCCCCATCTATATATAGAGTCAGGCAGAGATATCTTAGACTTCAGAGGCACATCCTCCACACGATGGTAACAACAGTCGACAGCTACTATATTTTGTTTGACTTGATTTGTTGCGTCATCCAAGAATCCCTTTGTTACTTGGACAAGGACCCAAGTATCATGAGCAACATCCCGTGCCCGTTCCAATCCAAAAGTATCCAACTTTGAAAGATGTGGAGAACTTCTTAAACTTTCTAAAGTGTTAAATTAAGAATCAGGTCTATGTTGTTACTAGAAAGATATAGAGAACTTCTTAAACTTTCTAAAGTGTTAAAGAACATAAATTTCTGTGATCTAGAACTTTAGTTATGATTTTTTTAGGTGACTATCTTGCTGTTGTCTAGAAATTTCAGAATACTACACTGTCACGTTTTGATTATATGTACATCTTTAGAACATATTTCCTTGTTCTTGTCCTTTATTGTTTTCGTGGCCGCGCACGAGCAATCACCAAGTATATACTCAAAAGGTAAATCATCTTATAATTTGAAGAGATTTCAATGTTGACCCATTATTGTGTGGTGCTGCTTTCTTTAAGCGAAAAATCTTATGATATGCCACTGAATAGCTATACAATCTACCATATAGTCAATATAACACCAATGGTATGCTAAGAACATTGGAAACTATTCTCGGGCATAATATGATCTTCTTAGGCTGGAAACAGATATTTTCTCCCTCTTTTTGAGACGAACCTTAGTTCTCACCATGCCTCTTACATAGTGATCTGCTATAACTAGGCCCACTACGGTGTGTTCTTTAAGCCCAAGCGAGTTCCACGTCCTTCATTTGAAATTTTATTGGGCCACAACATGCTTTACTTCAATGGGGAGAATGGGGAAATCATCTGCATATATACAACCGAAACAACAGTTCGATTGTGAAAACATCAGCGTTCAAAAAGATGTTTTACTCTGTTAAAATAATGAACTGATAAAAAAATATGTTATGTTATTTTAGGTGTATCCATAAAAAGAGTCTGCTCACCATTTTTTTCAAAATTCTTTTTTTTTTGCTAAAAGCATCTGATTTAACAGATCAATGTGCTTAATATTGTCAAATGTCTACTTGACTTCTAGCATATCCGAACGCAAATAAACTGAAATGTAGCTTTCAAAGCTTACCTCTTGGGGCAAACGAACTAACTAATTTGCCATATTTCGTCAAAACAGAACAGATCAACCATGCGTACATTATTAAAATGCCATCAATAAGGTCGTGAGCAAATCCTAAATTCCAGTGTTACAAACTTGCAAATCCTGCAATAGCTAAAATGTAGTTGACACGTTGGTTTCGCACGCCTCTAACTTCTAGAAAAATGTCCTACGCTAATCGTAAGTGACGAAGAGCAAGCAAAAAATATAAGGAAAAAGCAAATATCAAGCCAAAAAAATGTAATGCAACCAAATATTTACATGGGTATTGATCGTAAATGTTGACAAGAGATAACATCTACTCCCTCTATTTCAAATTGTAAGTCATTCCAAGAATCTTGAAGTGTCAAAAACATTTTAAGTTTGACCAAAGATTATAGAGAGAAATATAAAGATTTATGACATTAAATAGGTATAGTATGAAAATATAACTAATAAAGAATCTAATGATACTTTGTTGGTATTAAATATGTTATTATCATATTATATAAATTTGGTCAAACTTTATAAACTTTGACTCTTCAAGATTCTTAGAATGACTTATAATTTGGGATGAAGGGAGTAGTAACTTTTACAGGCATTACTATAATGCATAGGAGAATATATATAAATGTAGTAATACCATCAAGACGCATCAGCGATTTCTTTTGAACAAATAATTCTAGGAACCCTGAAGACATGCGGCTGTGGGCTTTGTGCAAACAGCGTGTGATGCAAGCTACAGCTATATCATACATTATCTTCTTCAGGCTTGTCCGAAGGCCTGATAAGAGGGGCTACCCTTTCAGAAATGATTGCCTTACCATGCTCGTCCTTTTTGACAGGGTACAACACATAGTGTTGGATAATGAATACGACATCAAAGAAAACCGTCTCCTACAAAACCAAAGAGAATATTTTAATTTTCTGCAAGCAGAATGAGCAATTTATGCACAGATAACAATGTGTTGTAAAAAAAATATGTTGTTGACATTGGAAGCTGTGCTCACCAATGAAAGAAGGGTTTTCCCAATGTTTCCATAGAAATTTACTAACGTATCTGCAACACAATTGTTCAGTGAGAGAAACAGTAGTTATGCATCACGTTGTAGGATGCATAAAATTGCTCATGAGCAATACAAACCATCAAGTAAAATCAAAGGACAAATGCAGCTTACGTTGATCTATAGATTGGACACCCATCTGACAAAAATTCAGCACGCCTCCTGTGAGATCAAGTAAAATATTGCCAACGCTCCAACCAATTGTACTCTTCCGCCTGAAATTCATGATGACCTAAGGCAAATAGGAAGAAGAATCAGTAGGTTCAAATTAGATTGCAGAAATCACACACCTGGAAACTCTCAGCCTCCGGCCTATACTCAAATAAATTAGCCTATGAGGCCTTGTTCGTGGGAGCCATTCACTTCAATCCTTGGGAGATGATTTGGAAGAGCTGGGCTCCTGGGAAGTGCAAGTTCTTTATGTGGACAGTTGCTCATAACAGATGCTGGACAGCTGATAGACTTGCTCGTCGGGGCATGGACCACCTTTCTCAGTGCCCACTCTGTGATCAGGAAGGTGAATCAATCAACCACCTCTTGATCTCTTGTGTGTTCGCCCGGCAAATATGGTATAGCATCCTCCAAATTTTTGGACTGCAAGCTGTGGCTCCCCAGATGGATGATTTGGTATTTGTGGACTGGTGGGAGGAAGTTGGCAGCAGATTCTCTGGTCAAGTAAAAAAGGGGTTCAACTCCATCATTATCTTGGGAGCATGGTTAATATGGAAGCATCGCAATTATTGTGTGTTTGATGGAGGAACCCCTAACCTGATGAGGGTCATCTCGGCTTTTAGGGAAGAAGCACAACAGTGGTCAGAAGCAAGGGCTCGAGGAGTTTCTTATCTCCTTGCCCTGGCTACTGCCTCCTAGCTATTGTTGGGGTCCTGTGGTCAAGTCCCGGTCTATTTCTCTAGTAAGGTTTAGTGTTGTTTATTTAGGGTGTGTCACAGACCCTTTTTCCTGTGACATTGTATTGGGATTCTTTACCCCTCCTGCTTCTTCTTAATATATTGATGCGCAGTTCTCCTGCGCGTTCGAGAAAAAAATATATTGTAGAAATAGAATAGGCTCTAAACTACTTTCTTATTTTTGTAGAATCTGAAGGGAGAAAAGAAAAATATAGGAAAAAAACTTTTGGCCTGATTTCCTTGTGTCAAGTGCATAATAGGAACTGACAGTGACTTCTAGATTTCAACTATCCATGTCCTTTTTCGTATTTGGATCAGAATTAAAAAAAACGAATGCACAGATTTGTCCCTCGGTATGAGTGTAATTTTATTAGGTTGAATAAATATAGCATGACAAAAAGTAGTTGCCAAATCTGTATCTTAGTAACTCTATACAAAATGTCACATTTTTTTACTGGATGGAGTACCATGCTAGCTATAGATGCATGCATTATGCTGAACTTTTATTATGATTGACCATGTACTCTGTTGTATATCGAATACGTCACTTGTTCCCAAATATACAGATGTCAAGGGACAACCAAGCTTTTGAATAAATAGAGTATTTCAATAATTATCAGCACCTGAGGAATGTACTTGATTGCTGTCATGCCAACTTGTATTGAACTGAAATTCACATTGAACAAGGGGGAGGGGGGGAATAAGTGCCACAATTACCAAGAGGATCAAGATTTTGATCTTGAATGAACTGCTACCCTAGCCGGCTGAGAACTATAAAAAATTTCAAATAATGAAGATTAAGAAAACTTACTTGAATACATCAATAAGCCAAAGCCAGTCACTTTTTGGCCAAGCAATAATGAGGCAAACAAGAGCGGCAATCCAGACGATAGCAGAAATTGATATGCAAACTTTGGAGACTTTCTGTGTTCCTCGCTGTATGTTTCGAGTTTCGATAATTCAACAGAGTTTAGGAGTTAGCAACAGCCAAGAGAAAACTTCATGGTTAATGACATAGCAAACTAACCTCATATATGAATACTTGAAAAACAGTAAAGGCTGTCAATGCTACAGCATGTAGTGAAAAAGCAACATCATTTGCAGCAACAGGAATCATCTGCATAAAATGAAATGTCAAATGAATTGTGGAATATCATTTCATAATTGAAACTTGTTAACTATAAAGAACAAGACAAAGCATGCACTGCCCCAATGAAATATGCACTACATTACGATCATGGATGTAAAATGTCTCTTCCCAGATGTTATTGCAAATATACTTTTAGTTAACTTGTTCATATTTGTTATCAGATAGAATTGATTAGTTACTTTCCTTAGATTAGATTAGTTAGCAGGTTTGTTAGATACCTAGATGCCTGGTCTATAAAGGCAGACGTGAGACATATGTTGGGCAAGCAGAAATAGATCTAATAAAAGCAGCTCAGACCCTCCAGAGGGAGGGTGAGTTAGCCGATCTATCTGCTTTTCTCATATCCCATTCCCAATCAATCTACTACAGCGTCTTTGGTATCAAAGCAACAATTATATAACAGCAATATGACTATTATAACTTTGTTTCTAACAGTGTTAAGGTTTGGTTCCAAAATTTTAACTTGACTATGCACCTTAAAGTCAGTGCTGGGGGTATCTTTCTAAATCACATCTTCACGTTTCCTTTCCATACATCTACAGCTTACAGAGTTCATCATTGTTTCAAGTCCCAACTCATGCCAGCATACTACAGCACCATCGGTTTATGGTGTTTGCCTTGGCTGTACTACTCAGTGCCGGTGTGTAAGTATAACCTTGTCCAAGAGTTGGTTCTCTAGAAAAAAATGCACTGAGGAATATTATTTCATAGTTGAGAGTCAAAAGAACAATATCACAATGCACTGGCATCAAGAAAAAAATGTACTAGTGTAGCCTGAAAATGGACATCGAAGTAGAATGCATATTCCGCTAAGATATGCAACAACACAACAGCAAAGCTGATATAACAACACTACCAAACTAGCTTCAAAGAGGAGTTGATTTCAGATGTTTTAAATAAAATTATGAAACACTATGCTGTTGATGATGTCCATCACAGAACATCTCAGATGTTCATATCCTGACGGTTTTAAATGACATAAAAAAATCCAACAAAATGAGCCAGAGCTGCTCCCCTCCTTGTCACAGCCAAAAGATAAACTTCATTATATAACTTCTCCCTCTCCCTCCTCCTCTCTCTACGCCCCAGCCCACATATAGAACATACATACAAGGAAGCGCAGCTAACAAAGTACAGAAACTATTCCAAGTAACAACAAAAGAAAAATTGAGGTCATAGCTGCCAATGTGGCTGTGTCATCCAATTATCAGAAATAAGTATCTTCCTTCTATTGATCAACAGAGGAGTCCTATCTGGACTATATATATTCTGTTAAAAACTTAAATACATCTATTGTGAACAGTCTCTTATACCAGTTTACATATATTAGGGTAAGATTACTAAAGAATCAAGAAAAAATTTCAGGATAACATTGCTGACTTTATGTGATACTAAAACTGCAAAGAAGCAAGTTGTCACCGATCATTTCATTTCCAATATGAACTCTGAAAATATGAATTTAAATAGAGACATTCGTATCTGAAGACAGCAAGACAAACCTCTTTGTCACCATATTTGTCATGATACTGTTGCTGGATGAATGGGCTGAAGAATAGAGCTGCATTGTATATGAGGTAGGATGAATGCTTTGTCAAGTTCAACACCAGAAAATCGAAATTCAAGCCCACGACACTGCAAGAGATTGACATTAAATTAGCCAAAGACTTTTCATCAAGAAGCACATATTTGGGTAAGATAAGACATAACTATTTGAGACCAAAGCAATAACTTAAACTTTTAATTTTTAAACATAATAGAAATCAAAGAGGGTAAAAGTTGCGCATTCCAAACAAATGATGAGTAAGTGTAATGTTGAAACTGATGAAGACATGTGAAAAGTCTATTGTTGGGTGGGGAAATACACTGGTAAAACTCAAATACTTAAGATAGTTATACTTTATGCTTGTAGAGTGCTCGGTTAATTCCAGATCCAAACAGATCTACTAACCGACGAACGTGGAAGCATAACCACCATAGAAGACGATACAAAAACGAGAACGACACCGAGGCATGATGTTTTTTTTAACGAGGTTCAGCGATGTGCCTAATCCTCGGGGCAATGACTACGGGCGCTCAAGCGGGTTGATTTTGTTGTGTGCGAGCGACGGAATAATCGACGAGGCTTGCAAGCGGCGTGGCTGTGCACAGTCGGTTAGGGTGGCTGCTAATAACTATCCTAGAGAAACGGGAGTACAGGATGATGAGAGCACGTGCAAATTAAGAATCAATTTAATAACAAATTAATCAATTCCTTACATAATTTCCACGACTTCGCTGCAATTAAAACAGGCCCATGGTTCTGGAAGAACAGACTCTGTTGGTTAAGGTTGCAGCACAAGCCCCGACGACAAAAACCTCTTTATAGTATGCTGCTCTAGCCACCTGCGCTACTGCATCTTCTACTCATAATCTATAGGGTCACACCCTGATAGGTAGTTATCGCATCCCTTCTGTATATCCTGGCTCCACCCCTAGGTTCAGTTGTAGGTTAGGGCACCTCCAATGGTGACTTATGAGCTAGGTCCAAACATATTATTTCATATTTTAACAGAAGAGAGAAAAAAACTATCTCTTGATAAGAGCCAGTTTTCTACACACATTTCAAGATTATATAAGACTGTCATGTGAGCTATTTATATTATGAGCTATTCCCTCAGTCGCTAAATATTTATCGTTTCCCCTTTCCAAGAAGCAACTTTGACTAAATATATATTAAATAATATTAATATTTATGGTATGATTGGAAAAAAAATTTGAATCTAGTTTTTTCTTAAATTTATTTGAAGATACAAATGTTGCATGCATTTTCTACACATCGAGTCAAGTTTGTGGCACACACACCAACGACGATAATTTAGGGACAGAGGAAGTATGTGCTTAAAGTTAATAATTTAGTACCATCAGAAAAATTGTCTTAGAGCTAATAACTATCTCATAGCGTTGAGGCTGCCTTTATGCTTTGACTCAACTATAAATAAGAGGACAAGAGGAGGCACAGAATCCACAAAAGAATTACTTTGTGCCTTTGACATGCACTTCTGCATTCTTCCACAAATTCACACGCACTTCCACTATCTAGTTTTTTTAGATGACCTCTACGACAGCTGAATGAGACCGAGAGAGTTCGAGGGAAATCACTACAGAGGTAACGGAGAATAGATCACCTGCTTCTCCTGGCGTTTTGAAATTTCTACCGAGATAGTCATTCAATACAACCCGTACAAATTGTCACCCATTGTCTGGAGCTTGCAGAGGCACGAGACGAACCAGAAAATCAAACAGCCGAACGAATCGAATTCACAAGGTTCAGTAATTAAATGAAGGTAGATCCCCCCAATCCCCGTTCGCGGGAAATGGAGAAATGAGTAGCGGAGCAAGAATCGTGCCGACCTCTTGCGCTTGTAGTTGAGGAGAACCTGCGGGTAGAAGCTGAAGGACCACGCGACGAAGGCGACCCAGCCCAGCACCTGGTACAGGACCGCCAGCCCCGCCAAATTCCACGACGACGACATGCCGACGACGCCCTATTCCCGTCCCCCCTTTCCCCCTCTCCTCCCTTCGAGGTTCGTGGCTCCCTATTGGGTGGGGGAGTGGGGACGGAATAGCCTTCGCCAATTTTTCTACTTGGCTGCCGGGCTCCCTACGCTCCGCGGCTGTGGCCTGTGGGCACCTGCAGTTTCTGCTCCATGCCTCCATCGCCATCGGACTTTTTTATGGTGGAGGAAAAGCGAGGCCGAGCCAATCTGGAGCAGAAACTGGCACCTGGGTGGGTGGGAACTGGGAACCGTTGTAGACTTGTAGGCTGGCATCAGACGAACGATGGTGGTGGCCCCGGCTCTGCGGAGGCGCCCCCTGGACTGGATGCCGGCGCCGTGCGTTCCCGGCGAACACGGGAATACGAAAAAGGGAAAGGATGGAACTTACGTGGGCCTGTTGTACGATCTCGTGTAGTGTCCAATAAAAAAAATACAATTTTAAAATAGTCCCTTTGGCTTTCGTGTGGATCCAGTATTTTTAAGATTAATTATAGACTAACATAGTGTTCGTGCGTTACTACGAAATAACTAAATTTTAATACTAAAAACACATGGCTCGCATCAGATTACAATATTGTAAAATTAAATATATACCAATGTTAAAGTGACAAATTTTAAAAACAATTAAGTTCATAAAATTAACATAGTCGTAGGTAGCACAGCATATCAAACTCATAAACTCTACCATATAGAGATTTTCGTGATGCGGCTAAGATAATGTTTTATATTGACACAAAGAAATCGCTGATATTAATTTCTTCCACGCACCAATAAATCCAAGAATAAGTTCTGCATCTCCATACCATCTTGTACACATATCGAGTATATATATTTCAATATTAATGCCTGTCGCATGTGCAATATTACATGTCTAGAAAAATCTAAAACAAAACCTAAAAATAAAATATGTTATACTCATCTTATAAACCTTTTATTAACAATTGCATTGCAACTCCACCGTTGTAGAACAACACATATGATGAGAAATCTAGAATGTATGACCTCTAAAATTCTTTTTAATAAACCCAAAAAAACTAACTAGAAGTTTCTTAAAATACTAAAATGATGACATATACCTTATCGTTGTAGCTCATGCCATGCCACCTTGGTCGAGCCCCAACGATCTATGGTGCCACAGGTTCCCCGAACCTTGTCGAACCACCCCGGCAGCTCGAGATGCCCACCCATGCGCTACCACGCGTGCCATGTCGGCACCCACAAACAAACACAAACCCACACCACCACTACTACAACACAGGAATATAGTAACACCAATTTATGTTACTATAGATTCAAAAAAGTGTTACTAGCTCTTTTTGTAACATATTTTTATTTGTGTTCCAATTGTCTATGTTACTATAGATTAGTTTATTGTAACATATTTACTTATCTACAAAATCATTTTTCTTGTGTTACAATATTTTTTGTTGTAACACTTTTTTATATATAGTAACACTTTACATTATGTTACTAAAAAACCCAAAAAAATAAAAATAATTGTTAAACTAGAATTTGATCTCACAACCTCACATATAACACTAAGTCTCTCTACCATTAGACCACACAATCATATATGACTATGCATTACGTGAGTCTTTTTATATTAGTGTGTTCTGATCTTATATTAAATATTTTGGCTACTAAATGAACTCAAATGAAAAAACTTTTGACTACAAAGTTTTTAATCTTTTCGAGAATTATAACTTTGGTATAGAATATTTCTTCATCTCAGATAGTTTAATTTTTTTTAAAAATTGAATATATAAAAGTGAGTATAAAAAATATATTTGAGACACTAAACAACTTCAAATAAAAAACTTATCAACAACGAACGAACATGTAGCCCATCAACCACTATAATTTGGATATTAAATATGAATTTTAAATTTTATAAATTTAGTATACATATTTAAGACTCCAAATGACTTAAACTATAAAAAATAACTACAAAGTTGTAGACTGCGTTGAGAATTATAAACTGCATATAGACCATGTCAATATATAAGATTATTTCATAATTTTAAATTCCAAATTTATAATATGAGAACTTATAATACTATTTGAGATTGGCTCGTAAAATTATGTTTCTAGTAGTGCTAACAGCCTTAACGAGACTTAGGTGCGAAGAAGGTCCAGATGTATATTTTTTCTATAACACATGGATTGTAATATTATTATGTGTTACTATAGGGCATATATTTGTAACATAACTATATATGTTCTATTTATGTGTTACAACATAGTACACTTTTGTAACATTTTTCTTGTAACATTAATTTTTTGTTACTATAATTGTTGTCAGTAACACATTTTTATAAAAAAAAGAGTTTTGTGTTACAACTAAAATTTGTAACACATATTTTATGTTACTATAAAATTTCACCGGAACACATCGATAAACATGTTACATAAATGTGTTACAATATCCTTGTTTTGTAGTAGTGCACTCATGGTGTATGAGTTCACAAATTATGTTGAACAAAAAATATCAAATCAACTTTGGGAATGGTTCATTTATTACAACATTATATATTTACAAGTTATATATTTTATTAAATAAAAGTATATATATGATACATACCCTCCATGAAAGTAAATTGGTTGTAGCCATAAGCCACCCTGGAAGACATGCATATACAACCGGTTATTTTTTTCTCGAAAACACAGGAAAACTACGTTTCATTATATTAAGAAGAATGAAAGAGGCAAGTGCCCTACAACACACGCCAACATAACCCCACATGACTTAGAAATTACATTCGTGCCCGAAAAAAAATGGGGCGACCCAAAAAAAGACTAACAACAAGCTAGTCACCAAGGAGGGGGCTGTAAAAAATGACAGTCCATTGGCTCCTGCTGAACACCACAGCCGGCACTCCTCTCAAGCAAGTGTAAGAGTGCAACCAATGGTGGGGACAGCTCCATCAAAGGCGCAACGATTCTGACGATTCCAAATAGTCCATGCCCCAAGCACAATGAGAGAGTTGAGACCCTTTTGCATCAAACCACTTGTTAGTCCAGTTGTTTTTTCCCACTAGCCATCAAAGGAAGTGTCTGAAAGCTGCGGTGATAGGGAGTGGAGGCCAACCTATCTCAAAAAATGGTACCAAAATTGCCTAGCAAAGACATAAGAGACTAGAAGGTGGTCGATAGTCTCATCTTCTTAGTCACAGAGAGGGCATCGCTCAGGATGAGGCAACCCACATCGCACGAGGCGATCTGCTGTCCATCATAGGTTATGGTCTACTAACCAAAGGAAGAAACAACATTTGGGTGGTACTTAGGTTTTCCAAATTCTATCGAATGGTCCAAACTAAGTGAATCCCAAGAAGAAACCCTCGTAAGTGGATTTAGTACGTTGAGTATTGTCCACTATTAGATAGGCGCCAAATGTGCACATCTTCGACATCAAGCTCCAACTTGAAGTTGTATAATGTTTCCTAGAGGTGGAGGAAGTCCACAGTTGCACCAATAGTGAGGGCTCCCTTGATATCCAGAATCCAACTATGATCAGTAATTGCTTCTTAGACAACGTTGTTTCACCCTCCTCTCTAGGATGGCTTCCAAAAGCCGAGGTGCGAGATCAGTAATACAATGTTCATGTATCCAACGATCAGTCCAAAACAAAGTGTGATTCCCATTGCCAACTTCAAAAACAATAGCCATCGAGAAGAAGGCATTCACTTGGTCTAGAATTTAAAAAGGAAGGGTAGCCCAAGGGCAGTGAGGTTGCAAACACATGGTTGATATATGCCCATGATGTTCAGTTTTATATGATGAGTGATTGGCCAACATGCAAGTATTTTAGTTTGAGCATGCTTCACTAATCTACTGCGAAAGCAGAAGTATGCTTGTCTCTTGGCTTGTGTTGTGCAGGTGTCAAGCTCAGAGGCGGTAGTCAACGACGAGGTGAAGGTCAAGTAGAGACATGCTGTGTCGATGGACTAAGAGCGGTGAAGGGAAGATGTGAGGCTTGGACTAATGGACCGGAGGGCCGAAGGACTAGCCACGGTGGCTGGCACTTGGCATCGACAAGTGCGAGAAGACATGACCTTGTTAACCAAGTCAAGACGGCGGGTGAGCGAGTCAAGTGGGAAAACTCAAGATGACTTGGCGCTCGGCCAAGCTAGGACGAGGTGGCACGTGTCGAGCAGTTTGATGATTTGAGCCTCAAAACCATTAGAGGACGATTTTCGAGTTTGGGCCTCAAAACTTGGAGTTCGATGGTTGAGCCTCAAAGCGACCAGTGTAACGGTTTATGGGTTTGGACCTTAAAAGCCGGGCAGAGCTTTCGAGGAAGCAGGAAAGGCACGTGGCGGAATCTTGGAGGTTGCATCGAGGCGACGACAACTCTAAGCAGGAAGTGGGACCGTCCGATGAAAACCTAGAAGATATTTTGGGAGCTTGGGTCACAGTGTCTTAGGGCTAGGTGATTCACTCATGTATAAGGGGGCTAATTGGAACTGTCCTTTAGACCTCCTTAATAGAGGATGAAGGAGCATCCTCATCCATACCTCTTGCATTTCCTCTCTCCCACTCCATTCCTAGGTTTTCCTCTCTCCTAGAAATTCTTGCTTGAGGTCCATGAATTGTGTATGAACTGATTCGTGCAAGAAAAGGAGGCAGTAACCTCCTTGTCTCCTCTAGGAGTCAAATGTGAAATTGCTTGTGTTGTTGCAATTTTGTTCTCCGATTCCGTCTCCTGGTCTCTCTCCGTGGTTGTTTATTTTGCGATCCATTTGTTGGAGAAGTTGTTGCGACTCCTTGTGAGGTATTTTACCAAAGGATTTGGGTTGGATTGGAGCGAGCAAAGAGATCAATTGGTTTTCGTGTCTTGCCTCGTTTCTTCTCCGTTTTCGTTGTTCTTTTTTTCTGAGATTTGTGAGGGAAGGAAGATCATGATCTTCAAGGAGTAGAGTCACATCTACCTTAGAAACCTCCCCACAAAGTCTTGAATCAACCAGAGTTGAATCGAGCAAGTTTCAGCGATATTTGGTTGATTTGCGTAGTTTTTCGGGGGCACCGGATGCTCACCTAAGTACTAGATGCGTCCGGTGAGTGCTATTCTTGCACGAGTCACACCGGATGCTGGCACTGGACGCTGACGTCACCATGGGCCAAAGTCTAGTGGATTGACTGTGTATCGCTTGTGCATGTGCACCAGACGCTTAGAGCGTCCGGTGGGGTAGCACCGAAAGCGTTCGGTGCTCCTCGGAGCTCTTTGTTTTCTCACCGGACGCTACGTTCTAGACTCTAGGTTCCTATGGTTGTGCGTCTAGAGGTATGTTGCATGCATCGGTCTTGGTGTACCGGACACGTCCGGTGCCCTCTGTCTCAACGTCCAGTATTGTGCGATGAGTCTTGTTTTGCTTGGTTCTTTCTCGTCCGGACTCTAAATCAAGTTCCACTTGTTGTGTTGGATTCATATTCACGCAACAGACTTGTTGAAGTACTTTTGAGACCAGTTCTCTCAAGTATTTTTGCTTTAGTTCTTGCCTCTTTTCACTAGTGGTTGAGAGCTTCGCTTTTGGTGTTTTCAGTTTGAATCCTCCACTATGAGTGAGCTTTCATTTCTCCGTTTTTGCCTGAATCCCCACTCACGTTGCTGTGGGGAAATTGAATACCCACATCTAGGTTTGTGTTTGGAAAAGAGTGGCCCAAATATTTCATTGAGAAATTTGAGGCTCCCATTCACCCCCATCTGGTCATCGTTTTGGTCCTTCAATTGGTATCAGAGCAGGTTAAGGATCATTCTACGTTAGCTGGTTCTTGATCCACAGAAGGCGACATGGAGCGTGGTTCTTGCAAACCACCATTCTTTGATGGAACAAATTACTCTTACTAGAAGATTCGCATGTCTGCTCATTTCTAGGGGGTAGATTGGCTCGTGTGGGAAATATGGGAAAATGAAAACTACGAGATTTCTTGCTACTCGCGTTGGTTAAGACCAAGTGAACCAACACAACGCAAACAATAAGGCACGTAGCATCCTTTTCTCGAGCCTTTCACTTCCTGAGTTTGAGCGAGTCTCGAATCTCCGTACTGCTCGGGAAATCTGGCAAACACTTGAGAGGTTTCATGAAGGGAATACCCAAATCAAGTCTAGAATCTTTGACACATATCGAATGGAGTACAAGAACTTCATGTAGTTGAGTGACGAGTTTGTTGACATGATGTTTTCTTCATTCCAATCGATTGTCAACAAGATGCGTGCAAACAAGACCAATTTTGTCTTATGATGATCATGAGATGGCTATCAATCTTCTACATGATCTTGATAGGAAGGTTTGGGAGATCAAGTTGGCTGCTATCCAAGAGTCACCTAACTATGATACTCTCACCATGGATGAGCTTTTCCGCAAGCTCAAGTCCACGAAGATCGACCACCAGACTTGTGCCAAGCTTGAGAACTCGTCGGCTCCGACTATGGCATTGGTTTCTAGCCCTGGTGGTTCTACGTCTTCCTCTAACCCTTCACAAGCCCTCTTTTCTTTGTCTTCTTTGGTTTCTGTGACAGAAGAGCAAGTGGAGGAGATTAGAGATGATGAGCTGGTGTTGACGGTGGATAACGTCAACATTTAATATATCTATAGACATGATAAAGAGATCAAGCATGATGAAAATATAGAAGTATAGGGCTTTAACTAAAAAAATTCACAAGTTTTGGTATTTTATTATTTTCCAGGGACTATTCCAGAAAACCGCAAGAAATGATTTAATTATCAGAATTATCCTGTGGCAGGATATCTTCTATAATACTCAGGAAAGATCCACAAGACGCGTGAAAGAATCGGGGCCCAAGAGACTGACAGGTGGGGCCGGCCGGCCCCACCCCCCAGTGGGATCCCTCTATGAGCTTCTGGAGTATTCCTCCACCGCCTCTAAGGATTAATCTTGGCCCTACGTAAAGTCAGTTTGATCTAAGGGACGACGTTGCACCCACCGGGCTATAAATAGAGGGTAGAACCCCCCTTAAGGGCATTCCAGTTCATTAACATTCAGGTCATTTAGAGATCTAGTCATCCAGAGCCACAAACCCTAGTTCATCTAAAGTCTCTCTAGTTCATAGCGTAGCTTAGTTAGATCAAGAGTAGAGGAAGTCAAGATATGTCAACTGATCTTGGATTCCTGACGTTGTCAAGAGGTTGGAGTCTAGTACAGTTCTTATTCTCTTCTCTCTTATTGTAATATCTGCAGTTGTACAATATTTACGGGCAACACTATTCTTCATTATTATGTTGTTGTTTACATTGTTGATTGTCTACTTCAATATATCTAGTATACACTACATGGTTTCCCCCCTTTAGCCACGAACCCCTTAGGCAACAACACTCAATTGGTTGCAATAGGTGGTACTATGGCACCCAAACACAAAATTGGTAGTAATATGTGTGCATATTGCTACACTTCAACTGTGTTGCAATATTTATTTGTTTGGTTGCAACAAGTTGACGCTAATGCACCCATTTTTAGGATTTGTGTTGCAATTGGTTCGTCATACTGCTACAACAATTCGTCATTGCATTAACATTACGTGTGTTGCAACAGAAAGGTGTTATGGCAACCATATTAGCGTTGATTGGTTATGAAGGGTGATATCACAACTGTTGATTTTAGGTTGCAACTTCCTTGGTCCGTTGTGGCAATATCTAGATGGCTTGCATCCTTTCTTGTTGCGAGATGCAATTGCATGTACGTATTACAACAGTTTTTGTGGTTGCAATACTTACCATAGTCATGGCAACTATAACACTTATGTTGCAATGAAGTCTTATTTGGTTGCACTTAAATTTGTCTATTGCCATGCTTTCTATTAATTCCTCTAGCTAGGTCAACATGCAACCTATCTTTGATCTACAACGGAAGTTATTACCTCGACATATCGATCTACATCTGCGCCGCCACTGGTATGTTGTCTTGATCTCTTGTATGCCGCCATTGGTAGTTGTCTTGATCTCTCGTATGTCGCCACTGGTACCCTCGATCGGCATTGATCTACATCTGCGCGCGCCCTAGTGTGTACATATGATATATATATATATATACACGCATAATTATGATCTCATTGCGATCATATGCATGCAAATCAATATATAATGTCATCACACGAAGATAGGAGTTGGATGCGCTTTCCTTGACATTCAGAGGAGTGGAAGGCGAATTTCCGAGCTTTTGTGCAACACTATGGCACATCATCGCTAGCTGGTGGATCTGTTATGTGCCTATGTGGTCAATGTCAATGCATGATATATCAAGACCTGTTTTAGATTCATCTTCATTTAGTTTCATCAATGAATTCGAAGGTCAAACTTCTTCATCAGCTGATGAGAGTCGTGTCAATGCTGGTGTCAATTATGATCTGAAACCTGCTATAACAGAACCTGAAGATGCACAACCTACTGCTGATGTAGGTGTACACAACAAAGCCGCACCACCTTAGTTTGGAGAAGACGATGAAGAAGATGCAAGTGATGACCCTGTGGCCACTAATACTTTGATTAGAAACATTATCAGTGGCTCTATACATGGACAAATCATAGATGATGGTGACAAACCAAATAGGGATGCAGAGGTATTTTTGAAATTATTAGAGGAGGCAAGGAAGGAATTGTATCCAGGATGCAAAGTGGCAACTAAGGTTTCTTTTATCGTGCAACTTTTTCAGATGAAGTGCTTGTATGGTATTAGTAACGCATGTTTGGAGGCCATACTTAATCTGTTCTCAAGGGTTCTCCCTGAAGGCCATTGTATCCCTGACTCCTTGGATAAAGTGCAAAAGTTGGTTCGAGACCTAGGCTTGGACTATGTCAAGATACACGCATATTGTAACATCCCAGATGTTAATTTCCAGATTATGGAAATAGATCCTAATTTAAACTTTGTTTAATTATCTAAGAATAAATCTTCTTCTAAGCTTGTCAAGAAAAGGCTTCAGAAATTAATTTTGTTAAATCCTTCAACGATTTCAAAATCTGGATTTCTTAGTCTTTGACATTGGCATTCCGCGTTCTCAAAAATTTATCAAACATCTCATATTTCTCTAAACATAAAAGTTGAATTTATGTTTTGGAGAAGAGCCTGCAAAAAGTTGGAACTCGTTTGACTCCGTTTTGGTGGTTAAATTTAAGTTTCCATAATCACTGTCAACACGTTGACACTAGCATTTTGGAAATCTATTAGCTACTAATCCATTACTCAAATGACTTTGATGTTTCAACGAAAAATGCAGAGCTTTTCGTGGGCTACAATTTTGGTGTTCGGCTCATTTCCAAATTCGGCGGGGAAAAAGCCCAAAATCGTTCACCAAGTCGGCAACACCGTCACCCGACGCGTGTTTGACGAAATGCCTCAATGGGCGACGGGTGTCATTGGACGTGGCATAAATGCCGAGCTCGCCCTCCACCTTGCTGCCACCTCCACCCCCTCCCCCTCTCTCTCTCATGCCCAGAACCAGAATGGGGAGGCACCAGAGCACCCTCCACTCTCGTCTCCTCACTTCCTCCGTCTCTACCTCTTCTCCCTCGGTCCGGCGCAGCAGCAGCAGCAGCACGCCATGGCCATGGCCGTCCAAAGCTCCGCGGCCACCGCCGTTCCCGCCGCTCTGGTCTTCCTCCGCTCCAACCGGCAACAACACCACCTTCCTCGCCTCGAGATGCACGCCGTGCTCCTCCTCGCCGTTCGATTCCGTCGCCGCAGTCGCCGGCGCACCGGCCGTGGTCATCTCCGACGGCGTGTGCATGTGGCCGGAACGCCACGGTCGTCCTCGGGCGGAGCTACGCGGTCCTTCGGGTGCGCGCCGCCTTCTCGGTGTTGCTCCACCCCTCCACAGCCGCCGACGAGCCTTCTCCGGCCGGGAACAGCAAGCTCAGTCGCCTTCCTCTGCTCCAAATCGCGTGAGGGGCTTCGCGCACCAATTCGACTGAAGGCAGGGACCTATCTGCACACTCAGTGACTCATATGAATAATGTGCTACAGTGTTTTTCTTTTTCTTTTTCAAGAAACTGGCTGAAAGCTTGGAAATTCGTGTTAATTCATAGAAAAATCATGTGCATGTGTTTTTGAACTTTTTGGATTCCTTATGAAATCTTCTATGCAGTAGATCTATCTTTTAGCATGGTTTAGTTCATTAATTTTGCTGTAAAAATCATTTTGTGCAAGCATATCATTTCTCTTAAGTGTTGTTTGTCATTTTCATAGACAATGTTATGCTTGTCAAATAAATCTGAAATTTTTATGGGATGATTTCAAGTTTATGCTTGAGGTATGGTTAAAATTTCATGATTTTAGGTTTGATGGTTGTAGAGTTATAAAAATGGAAAAGTTTTTGTGTCTCTGTTTAAAACTGCTGCTATGATGTTTGTAATGAATTTATTTCTTGGTCAATATGATATTTTCTGTGGCTGAGTTGAATACCAAAGTGGTATATAATCTTATGATCCATCTACTGTTAAAATTTATGGTCTTAGACTTTATAGTTTAGGAGTTATGAATTTTATAAAGTGTGTTGTGAATCTGTTTACTTTCTGGATAGAGCTGAGAAGAATGAGTTGTTTGAGAAATTTACATATAGATTCAAGCATTGTCAATGTGCAAACATTTGAAGTATGTTTAATAAGCTTTCTGAAAAGTTAAGATTCATATTTTTGTATGTGGTCTAGATCTCAGGTTATAGCTGTTTAAAGTTGAGTGCAGAATCTGTCTTGTTGTTTAAATGGATTGCATTAGAACTTTTATCTTTTTCATAGAGGCTCATATACTTTTTTAAATGGTATGAAATTTATACAGTAGACTAATGAATATATGTGTAAGCCTCTATAATGTTGGTAGAATTGTTTGTGCATGTTTGATATGTGTTCATAATTACACCTAGTTATCTAAATAAATTAAGAAAGTGTATGCAAATAATTTATTTAGTAATGGACACTATGTTTTCTAGTGTTCATTAGTCATGTATAACATGTTGGCAAATTTGGTTTTGTCCAATTATGTGTTTGCAACATAAGTTAACTTTTATTTATTGCATTTATGGGTTTCTAGACAGTTTTGGGGGCAATGCAAATTACCCCTTGTTAATGATGTTATTTGAGAATCTTGTGAATCCCAAAGTTGTAGATAACTCATGTATCTATCTTATATTAAAATTTGGTGGCAATTGACCAAGTATATTATGATTTATGCATGTTTCAAGTTGGAGATCAGAAGTGGTTGCTCTATGTTTTTCAGAACAGATTATGTAACTTTGTAGTTTTGACTTGTTTAACTTGTGAATCATGGTGTGCTAGTATGGAATGAAATGTAGATAATTTCATAACCTTTCTAGAATGTCTTGTTGCAAGTCCTTTGGATTTGTAAAACTCTATATATGATTAAAATGGTGACTGTTATCTTGCTGTCCAAAACTGCATGCATAAGTTAATTGTTTAACTCTATCTTGGTTGTTTAATATAATGATTACCTATTGATTAATGAATGCTTGGCAAGTCTGAACCTAAGTTCAGTTATGTGTGTACTTTAGATTCTTTTCATGTCTAAATATCATGCTTGATAAGATTAAGTTAATCAACTATGGATGTCTATGCTTTGCATAATCTTGTGATAACTTGAATGCTTTAATATATCTTTGCTTGATCCAAGTTATCTTGTGTGCCATGTTTGAAGTGCTTAACATGTACACCCTTTATGCTTAAATGATGTTTCTTAATTAACTAAAAAGAGCATATGTCTTGTATGAACTGTTGTTCACTTGAATGTTTGTTTATGATACAACTTTGTGTTATCAATTCATTGCATTTATACATTTGCATCTTTGCACCTCATTAAGGTACGATAGATTCATACATGGTGGTTAAAATCTGAACTAGAAGACGGTGATTGGTGGATCTAATCGAAGATTTCTTGGCGATGAATCCAGAAGATGGATAATCTTGGTTTTCTTATGTCAATCTATGATACTTGCCAAACAAGTATCATCTAACAAACACTGACCAGTGTTCTTATCCAGGCAAGCCCCGGTGCATTCAAACCCTACCTTGTATTTCAAAGTTTTTCTTTAAATACACTTATCGTTAATTATTGCATGGTTACTATTCAATCAAATTCCTACTTGATGCATAGCCTTATTCTTGAGTTATTCAATTCCTGTACCTTGATGCCGTTTTTAAAATACGAATGATGCTTTATGCTGCTTAGCAATGCTTAGACCGATAGAGTCAGATGATTTACTGTCATCTGCGAGAATAGGTGATAGCATGATGCTTCGGCAATGGTTCTGATTTTGAGAAGAATAGCGGATTGCTGCGGCAAATGGCTGTCTTAAAAAGGAAATGGTTTGTTGGAAGTAATAATTGGGACCGGGCGGACACGGTGTTTGGGAGCCATCAGATATGGATATCTGGTGAGCGGGTTCTCTCCGCCTGTGTCATTAGGGCCTTGTCGTTGTAACAAGTCCAAGGGTTGTGACTTTGGAGTACTGATCACATACCTTGGGGAAGCTGGACTCTGGCTATTCTCGTCTTAAGAACGGTCAAACCGCACTGGGAGTGGAGAGATGTCGAGAGTAGTGTGTACCCTCCAAGTTAGCGAACTGGATGGAGGTATACTGTGCTCTCGGATGGCGGGACCCCGGTTTTGGCGAGAGGATCCAGGGAAAGGTAGTCATATGCGTGCTTTAGTGTTATATATGTCGTGTGATTGGGAAGCCCCAGCTGGGATAAACCAGTTCGAATCGTCGTGTTCCTCGGATATGGAAACATAACCCTGTCTTTTATATTGTAGTTAATGAAACTTAAATTGGATACATGATGATTCCTTTTGGAGATGGTTGTTGCCTCATGATCGATCAAAATAGTCAGATCGGTACTTGAGTAACTTTTATGAGAACTAAATCAATTTCAATTCTTTTTTATAAATGCTCATTTATGCAAAACACTTGATTCTTGTTAAACCCCACCTTGATACCTATGACTTGCATATCTTTTGTCCACCAAATATTTTTATTTGTCAGATAAGTCTTGTTGAGTACTCCCGTACTCAGGGTTTGTTAACCCCTGTTGCAGATGAAGTTCCAATGCGGTGTGTACAACTTCGTGTTGTGTGACCGTAGCTAATGTTGAAAATTAGTCCTATGATAACTCTTGGGCAGAGTACTTGGTTGGTTGTCTTATAATCTTTACCACCAACTCGATGTAGTAATGACACATATGTTATATTTCTAAACTAATGGTTTGTAATATGACTTATGTCTTCCGCTACTTTGATGTAAATTAAATTATTGTATTACTTCTGCAATGATTATAATGAGGATCCTGCTCGGAAAGAGGTGGATGACCCGTTGAAAAACGGCGACACCTGACAAATCTTTTAAGACTTGGATCATTTGTATTGGATTAAAGTTGGATGGACGATAATCCTTACAAGTGGGCCCTGTTCTTAGGAGGTTCTGTCACACATGTAAGAATGATTGTGTGTTATTTTTTAAGGAAAATGCAATGCTGTATACATGCCCCATATGTGGGGAGTCTAGGTGGAGAGTTGTCGAGAACACTTTGGCTGGTGGTACTTTGAAGAAGCGGTTTCCAGTGAAGATCCTACGCTACTTTCCTCTTATTCCTCGGCTGCAAAGAATGTATATTGTTGACACAAACATTAGAGGACATGCAATGTCATAAGAAAGGGAGGGTCAATGATCAAAAAATGCATCACCCTGCTGACTCAAAGGCATGGAAGCACGTGGATAAAGAATATAGCTGGTTTGAAAAAGAAGGTCGTAATATTAGGCTGGGTCTTGCTTCTGATGGCTTCAATCCCTTTGGATGCAAAATACGACCTACTCCATATGGCTTGTTGTCCTAATACCTTACAATTTGCCTCCTTGGTTGTGTCAGAAACAATCTAACTGGATGTTATCAATATTGATACCTGGTCCAAAATCTCCTAGAATGGATATTGATGTATATTTGAGGCCCCTTATATTGGAGCTCAAGGAGCTTTGGGAAAATGGTGTTAACACATGGGATGTACAAACTAGGAAGAACTTTAGATTACGTGCTATTCTACTTTGTACAATTAATGACGTCATAGCATATGCTATGCTCTCTGGTTGGAGCACGAAAGGAAAGTTTGCATGCCCGTATTGCCTACTGAGTATTTGTGGTTGAAACACTACTACAGAACTTGATATCTGTGCCGGTTCAAAACCCCCCTTCAGTGGCGGTTTTTGAACCGACACTGGCACTTCGGTAGTGATGGCTCAAGCATCACTATCGGTTCATGTTACCAACCGGCAGTGATGCTTGAGCCATCACTGTCGGTTTGTTTCACCAACCGACAATGATGCTTGAGCCATCACTATCGGTTTGTAACACCAACCGATAGTGATATTATTTTTTAAAATTGAATTTATTAATTGCCTCCTTGGTATGTGACAGATAGTACATCCACCCTCGAGCCATGTCTGCACTGATAAAATAAAATGGGCAGAGCAGAGGAAACATATGAACATATTAATATGAGCATTCTTGAACAATATTCTTCGATATAATTTGAATTTGGTCGCGCTATAAAAAGTGAGACAACAAATAGATAACAATGGAAGCATGGAGTATTAAATGTAAGTATTAAATGCATGCATGGAGTATTAAATCTAAGTAACAAAAATTACCCAATAAAAACAAAGTGCTACAATTTTTCTAAATATTTTTGGATCTAAAAGCTACAAAAAATTGACACAAATTGCAACATCCCTCTTCTTGATCATGAAAACTAGCATAGCTCTAAACTATGGATTTACACACAAAAACAATGTAAACCAACAATTCTCAAGAATTATGCTTGTTACTAACCAAGAGCAAGAAGATATGAGGATCCAAGAGTGAGGAGGAGCTAACAATGGAGATCAAGAAATTCACCAGCCGCAACAATGGAGAGATGGAGCTCCTCACGCACTATTCTTCACTATTGGGGTAGAGTAGGGAGAGGAGCTCGCGTGCCTTATATTGTACAACGTTTCACCGCCGGTTCAAGACACAAACCGGCAGTGAAACACCACATCACTGCCGGTTGGTGACTTGAACCGGCAGTGATAGGGCTGAGAGGCATCACTGCCGGTTCAAGCCACGAACCGACAGTGATGTGGTGTTTCACTACCGGTTGAGCCCCTCTCCCCAATAATTGAGGGCCTGTCAGTGGAAGAACCGACAGTGAAGAGGCATCACTGCCGGCCCAAACAAAACCGACAGTGATGGGCCGACAGTGATTGCCGTTTCTGTAGTAGTGAAACATGGGAGAAAGCACTGCTACATGGGACATCAATGTTTCTTGCCCTCGGATCATGCATGGCGCCAGAACATGGTCAGCTTCAACAACATGGCCGAAACCAGGGAGGCACCAGTACCACTTATTGGTGCAGAAGTACTTAAGCAGTATGAAAGTTTTGAACAACTCAGATTTGGAAAGACGACATAAAAAAGGATGTGTGATGATGATCAAAGATGGCACAACTGGAGGAAGAAGAGTATTTTTTTGAGCTCCCATACTGGTCTTCTTTGCTCATTAGGCATAATTTGGACGTCATGCACATTGATACTAATATATGTGAGGCCATAGTAGGCACTCTGCTTGAATTGGAAGGTAAATGTAAGGATGGGGAGAAGGCCTAGCTTGACATGGAGCATCTAGGGATAAGACCAGATCAGCATCCTATGATTAAGAATGATAAGTACCTTGCCATCAGCCTTGTACAAGTTAGATGTGAATGATAAGCAAAATTTATGCAAATTTCTATATGGAGTGAAAATGCCTGATGGGGTTTCCTCCAATATAAGAAGATGTGTTGACCTAAAAGCATGCAAGGTGTCTGGCTTGAAATCTCATGATTACCATCTAATTCTCTAGAAACTATTACCCTTAGTGGTGCGGAAGATTTTTCCAGAACAAGTTGTCGTTGCATTGATCCAACTTAGTAATTTCATCGATGTACTATGTTCCAAGGAGCTGGTGGAAGCAGAGTTGGACAAACTTAGTGCTACAATTACTGAGACTCTTTGTCGTCTTGAGATGTTATTCCCACCTTCATTTTTCGATATCATGATGCATTTGCCTATTCATCTAGTTGAAGAGGCTAAACTTGGAGGGGCCGTTTGTTATAGATGGATGTACCCAGTGGAGCGGTACCTACGTATTCCGAAAGGATATGTGAGGAACAAGGCGTACCCTGAAGGCTCAATAGCTAAGGGATACATACTCGAAGAGTGCCTTACATTTTGCTCTAGATTCTTGGACATGGACACCAAACTGAATCATGTTGATCGTCATTGATGAGGGACGGTCCCGATCTTCACGACGTAGGATCCCGATCTTGATAACTAGTCAAAGATTGGCCGATAACTTGCTGCAAGCAGCGATAACTAGTGCAACCCGACGACACACACAAGGAGCCAACCACCATCTCTATACGACAGCCTGAACCAAGGATTCACCCAACCACACTCTCAAAGAACCAACCTACGCAACCTGAACTCAAAGATCAGGAGCACGGATTGAGTGCCGATGACGTGACCGCTTCTGTAATCTCAGCGAAGGAAAACACAAGAGCAAAGGGGTAGAGAATCTTTCTCTGAGGTTTGTTAGCACACAACTCAACAAAGGTTCGATATTTTGATTATCAAAAGTCTGAGTTTGCAAGGATGCAATGGGGTATATATATACTAGCAACAACCCTGCTAGATAGGTATAAACACGAGATGGAAATGAAAAGACTAAGAATGTGAAAAGGCCTCCACGAAATGGGTTACTGAAGTGGCTTCGCGAGGCTATTGGTCATCTGCGCAGTCTTCAGTAAATTGGCAATAACTCCATCTTGGGAAGTCCAAATGATGCACCATTAAAAGCGTGACTTCTTGTAAGTGGACCTTGAATTGTATCTTTTATGTTTGATGATGGCTGCTTAGTACTTGAAGTAGTATGCATGGTTGAGATGTCCTCATAATCCTCCCCCTCTTGAAAAGGAGTCGTCCTCGACTCTAACCCATCTAAGGCCATTAATTGTGCTAGGCCAATAGGGGTAGATGATGTGTTTCTACTGCAACATTCTTCTTCTTCCATCACAACAATGTGTTTGAATCTGTAATCATATAAACCAAGTAGTAGTCTTGTAAGTGAAAACCAAAAGAGTTTAGAATCAAGTTTAGCTTTCACCTTGAATGGATCCTTAGAATTAGGAGTAATTGTTGATGTCCTTGGCATGGTCATATCATGCTCCCTCTTTTCAAGAAAAGTCATCCTCAACTTTTGTTGTCCTGAAAATAGTGGAAACAAAATACAGGGTGGATGTATATGCCAAATGCTATGATAATTTATTGAAGGTTGTTCATTGTGCTCTTTCATGAACGAAATAGGTTCTCCATTTTTTCTGGACTTGTAGTTAGCTTTGAAAATGGAAGCACAAAGATTTCTTTCAAACAACTTATTTGATTAATGTTATCACGTTTAATCATAGCAAAGTCAAATTTATCAAAAGATGATAATGGAGCATATTTGAAATTCCAATAA
This sequence comes from Microstegium vimineum, assembly GCA_022036555.1. Taxonomy (NCBI): domain Eukaryota; kingdom Viridiplantae; phylum Streptophyta; class Magnoliopsida; order Poales; family Poaceae; genus Microstegium; species Microstegium vimineum. The sequence goes on along the minus strand of CM039124.1, from coordinate 6,578,065 downwards.
TTCTTGATGCACAACTCATGTAAAGGTTTAGAAATGTACCTTTCATACTCAATGGTCTTACATATGGATAGAGATTTCTCAAGTGAACTGAAACACGTTTGCACACAATTTCTTTCTTTCAATGAAAAATATGAACAACAGAATAACATGGATTTTTCTAAAACATAAGCACTAAGGAATCTTTTTATCTCAAACCAAGGAAAATATGGTTCACAAGATGTATTAGTCATTTTAATAAACTTTATTTCAGCAAGCTTATCACATGTTATGCAAAAGGCATAAGCATAAAATTTATTTACAGCATGATATCCAATGAAGTTAAAAATAAACTTGCAGCTATATGCACTATTGAAAGATTTCATAGATGATATGTCAAGAACACTTTGAAGCATTTTATCAATCTTAGAAAATTCAATAAGGTTGACATAGAACACACATTCAGCAAGGGATATCTTTGTTAAAAATTCAGCATGGGTAATCAATTTCACATGGTCCATATTATTGGTATCTAAAGTATCACATATATTAGTCAAAACATAAAAATAATCATGCTTGATGGAATAATGGTTATCAACTTTCAAAATTTCAGCACTTGAATGAACATGTGAATGTATCAAATTAGGACAAAGATTTTGTAATGCTAGATTTGAATCATTTCCATTACCTTTCATATTTGATGATGGTATAAGTATATTAGAATGTATCTCTGAACTATTACCTTCATTGTTGTCATGATTCCATCTTGGGGGAGCAATAAATGGGTTATCATCATCGATTACCTTTTCACTTCTCTCACGAAGTATGATGGTGTTATGAGAATCAATCTTTTCCTCACGTTCCTTGCACACCTGCACAGTTTGAGAGACAACACTAGAACTACAGAATAGTGGGTTAGTGTTTAAATCATCCTCACATATCTTGCTATGAAGCTCTCTCTTTTTATGTGGTGCATCCCTCACACTCATAATGTTGTTGCTCTCATCTATACATTGTGTAGAGTCACACAACTCACTTTTATTTTTACTCTCACTCAATTTGGCTATGTGTCTCTCATTCTCATGTGGGTGTGGATGCACAATATCTTCAATATCTTGTGGAGCAACATATGGATATATGCAATCTGTCTTGGTATTTTCCAATAGCATTGGAACAACGATAGGTGCAGCCATACAATCATTTTTGTCTTTCTCAAAAGACAATGATCTAGCATCAACAAAAGTGGAATCATGTGCACTGATCTTGCCTTCAATCTGAACATTAGGTGTCATAGTGTAGCACATAATTTCAGCACCACTGTTCAATAATTTCTCATGATCTACATCATTTGTTTTGGTGTATTGCGATGGTGCTTCTTGAATATCAATTTCAAGATTTGCAAGGTGCACAGTTTCAGCTAGTTCCTTCCACTTTGAACTCAAAAGATCAGCCCCCGATAGAGAAATATGTTCTCTAATTTCACAACTTGATTTATTATCTTCCACAACTTGCATATTGGCTTCTTCTAGCTCACCTTCTTTGGCATGTGCAGCAGAATTTTCTTCTTGCTCTTGCTCACAACTGAGAGGACTGCATAACTCATCATTTCTCTTATGGACTTGAGGCACAAAACTATCTTCTTGCTGCTCAACAGAGATCTTCTTGGGGTTGCATTGTTGAAGTTCACTCCTTCTAGCACTAGATTCAACTGAACAAAAATTAGGGACAAATCTTCTTGTCCTGCATGGAGTTGTTGCTTGCTTCTGTCCAATAATAGAAGATACTTTGGGTTGTAGCTTAGAACATCTATCTTGGCACAAATTAGAGCTCTGTGTGATCTTGCCTTGCTGTAGCTTCATCATTTTCTTCTCCACTCTAAGTGCATAACTTAGAAGTTCTTGCATTCTTCTAAAATACTTTCCATCAATTGTAGCAGCAACTCTTGCATTGAGATCAATCTTGAAGTATCTGATTACTTCCATATCATCAACAACATTTGCTCGATACAAGGATGAATATAGCTTGTCATAATATGCTTGGACAGATTTACTACCTTGTTTCACATTCTCCAAACGACGAAGCAAAATCAACCCATATTTTCTGGGAATAAATTCCTTTCTCATGGCCTTCTTCAAATCTTCCCAATTCTTGATGAGACGCTTATGTGGATATTGTCTCCACCAATCAAGAGCATAATCTTCAATTCAAGTACAACTCATGTTATTTGCTTAGCTTCTGAAAAATCTTGGGCTTTAAGTTCAATCTCCATTTCCTCTTGCCAATCAAGAAACTCCTCGGGATCAATACTTCCATAGAATGGAAGATGAATGTATCTTCGGTCTGTCATGATTAATGCATATACAAAACAACAAGCTTATATGTGGTATAGGTTAATATGTGGAACTCGCACAATCTCATCTCTCTTACCAACCAAAGCTCTTATGAATTCCCTGCAGATTACAGAGGCCAATGCGAGGTGGAAACCGAAAGTGATAGTTGGGAGAATACAAGATCCGCGTTCCTATGATGGTGAGTTATTTGTGGAGCTTGGTGGGGATATAATTAACAAGGAATGCAATCTGAAATTCTCGATATTGTAAAGTTAAATCGCAGTTCAAAATAGAAGTTCAGTGCCTAGTGCTGAACACAAGTTATGAATGATGTAAATGGATCAAACACACACACACAAAGATAATTTCAGATTTGATGCAAACAAGGTGTATGTCTAGGATGCAAGTGTTGCAATCAAACCTGAAAGGATCAAGATGCCCAAGAGGGGGGGGGGGTGAATTGGGCTCTTTTAAATTTCTAAACAAGAATTAAACCTAGCAAAAGCCAAGTAACCCCCTAGTTCCTACCGTTGGTGTGTCCTAGTTAGAAAGCGGTAGATAATTGAAAGCGAAAACTTCCTACACAATTCTAGTGTGAATTGAAAGACAAGTGCGGAAGGTAATGTGGTATGAAAGAGCTAGGGAAAGAGATGCTTGACACGGCGATGTTTTGCCGAGGTATCGAGGAGTCGACACTCCCCCCTAGTCCTCGTTGGAGCACCTCGCAAGGTATAGCTCCCCCTCAATCCCGCGCAAGGGTTGAGTGCTCTCTACGGGCTGGTTCTTCGCCACTCCGGCTCGGTGAACCGCCCACAACCGATCACAGGTCGATGGAGAAGGGCCGCCGACAATCCTCCGGCGATCACCTTCCTCCCAAGCACCACCGGACCGTCTAGGTGATGTCGATCACCAAGAGTAACAAGCCTCGATCTTCGCTTGACTCACTTAAGCTTCACAACTAGAGGATGCACACTTGAACTCTTGGATGAACTAGAAGAGAGGATGGATGGATTCGCGAATCACTCTCTCTCTCTAGGGCTCTTGCTCTCTTCCCAACCTTCTCAAGAACTTCAGCAACTGAAATGAGCAAAGGCAAGGTGGGAGAGAAGGAATGGGGCTATAAATAGCCCACACACAAAACTACCTCGGGCTAGAAAAAGCTTAGCTTTTAAGTTGCGTCGCTAGGCGACGGACGCTCCGTCGCTCACCCCAACGACCAGTTACTGTGCTCATCAGCAGGCGCCGGACGCTCCGACGCTTGGCGACGGACGCTGCGCCTCAGCGTCCGGCGCCAACTGGCTACTCTCGGGTTTCTGGGAAAATATTCCCGGACGCTTGCGAGCGTCCGACGCCCAGGTGACGGTCGCGTCCGTCGCAAACTGGGCATCTCTGGAGCACTCTGTAACGCCGCCGGACGCTGGGGCGTGCTTACGTCATCGTCCGGCGCCAGCGTCTGGCGCGCCGGACAGCGTCCGACGCCCTGGACCTCAGCGTTCGACGCTTAGAAAATAGCTCCCTCAACTTCGGTTTTCGTCGCGATGAATATGGAAGTTGTTCTAGGCTATCTTACGGTCATCATAGGCTTGCTTAGAGCTAAGATTGTCAAGTGTGCACCACACCTAAGTTATGAAGCTCTCCTAAGTCAAGCTACTAGTCTCAACCCCTCTTAATAGTACGGTCAAAGATCAAATAGAAGCCCTATCTATTTCTAAGTGTCCTTCATCACCTTATGGCACTTAGCCTATCATTCTAGGGTCTTCATCATGTCTCTTTGGAATCTGAAACGATATCCATCTTGGGGGCTAAGTGATAACCGATAGGGCCCATTCATGTTGGTTACTATGGCTAAGCTACACATAGCCTCTGCAAAACACACCTTGTCCATAATAATCGCTAATTGACGTTAATCACCGAAACCAATAGGGCCATGATTCTTCAATCTCCCCCTTTTTGGTGATTGACGACAATAACTCCTCGAGTAGGGATATAAGATTGAAAGTTTAGGATTCAAAGTGACTTGGATTGGTTGAGAAAAGGTTAGTGAATGGAAATGAAGCAAAATTTGCTCACCCAGCCCAAATCACAAATATGGTACTCATGAATATGAGATAGAATTAGAGTACCTCATGATATTCACACATAAGAATCGGAGTATGGCGCGGAAGCTCAATTACCATTAGATCATAGAGACAAATCATGAACCAAGTGACAACTCACAACATGTATTAGTGAATATCAAGAGTTTGTCACACACACACATCACAGGAGTATCTCACAAGCATCATCAATCACACAAAAATATACACAAGTGCAATAGAGTAGACATGATGCATGAGTACAGGGGAAATAAAACACATCAAAGAATCAAATCCCTCCCCCTATCTCTAATACTCGACCCTCTTCCCCCTTGGAGTCTAGCACCAAAAACTAAGCATCTGGAGCTGGGGATGGAGCCGAAGAGGCTTCAGCCTTGCGATCGAGCATGATGAAGTCCTGAAGATCTGACTCATTTGACTCAACATCTGGCTCGGCCTCTGCAGGTTTAGGCTCAGCTGGGGTGTCCTCTGTAGCTGGAGGTGCAGTCTCGGACGCTATCGCTGTGTCACACCTGGTTTTAAGGACAAAACCAGATATACCCTATATGTGAGCCTAGGAAGTCAATTCTCACATATAGCCACAGAACAAGGTAATATCAAAAGACAATACTTAAGTATATAACACATATATGGTTAAAGGAATAACCTTGAGAGAGAAAACAATGGTAAGACACTCCGATCTTCAGGTGAAGACTCCACTCCACAGGGACCAAACTGACTGGTTGATCACAAACCTAACTCTTCCAACTCTTGCAAACTGGTATCCATCCAGGATTTTTATCCAAATATTGAAAAGAAAAGAACAAGCGTAAGTACTTTCGTACTCAACAAGAATACATGGGGTTCATGAGGCTCAAAAAGGTATGACACTGGTTAAACTGCATCAGCTTTTATGTTGTCACAATTTTAGCATAGGATAGCATCAATTCCATCAAAATAGCCCAATAACCATAAGATCAAGTGAAGAAGAGGTAATTCTTATATGAACGGTAACAATAATAAATCACCAGATAACAATTAATGAGCCATGACATAAGAACATCACATAGCAAGGAGCCCAAGCCACTCTTAACCGTGAGCACGACTATCATGATAGTTTTTAACTCTGCGCAGAGGTGTACGCCTTTACCCATAAGTCGTGAATTGCCCTTTTTCCCGAGGTAGCTAGTCTCTTACCCACTTCCGAGGTGGGCCAGCAGGGTTCACTACGAGACCTTTCACAAGTTCCACTAGAAAGCAACAACCCGCTACAAGTTCCCTCAACAAGATCCCAGAAGTCACACGCAGCGCTTCCAAAAATCTCAGAGCACTTCTTGCGCCCTCTCAGGTAAGTTGCCACAAACTAGCAAAAGCCTAATACTGAGTCAAGCCAGAGCCCATTAGCTTATGGTGGTACTGTTTTCTCGGGGTAATCTCTTACAGAAATATCCCTATGAGTGAGAACATAGGTGTGAGTTCCTGGTGTTCCACCTATGGTCCACGTTGCTAAAAAGTCATCTTTTATTGTCAATTCATATATTCATTAATCAAGTTTACATGATCATAGTTATTCTCAAAGAGCACTAGCTTGATCTACCCAAATGCATAAATTCCCAGGGTAACAAGGTATAAGGTACAAAACTAGGATAATCCTTACAAGGTAACAAGGAAACACATGCATATGATTACTGAGTAATTATCATGAATAGGACAACAAGGATAATCCCATGTATACTTGCCTTAAAAGCTTAGATCCTTCGCTCAACTGCTTCTCAGCTTCAAACGACTTCTTCTTGATCACCAACGCAAAACTCACCGATTGGACGACAATTAACCAAACACCACACAAGTAGCTGGACAAACATACATAGCATACAAACATGACTAAATTAGAACAATACACCAATCAATGAAAAGGATTTAAAAAGAAAACTACGCAACTCTACGATCACACAGTCGCGAGAATCACACTAAACAGAGCTACGATGATCGAGATACAACTAACGGAAGATTTACTTTTATAAAAGAGATCTACGAGCTTTATCAAATTTATTATATAAAGAGTGTATAGGGTATTTCAGAGAAACACCCAAAATAGATTAAGTCAAAATTGTATTTGGATCTCGAAAACGAAAGTTGAAAACATCGTCATTTTATGTAAAATATGTTGCATATTGGTTAATCAAGTTAAGGTTTTTCATCATGAAAATACAGAGCTATTAACATGGTATTAAAGATCACTATCAAAAAGGTTACGCCGATACGAAGCCAACGCAACTCGAACGGAACGAAACGGATTTAAAACGGAGAAAATATATAGATTAAACAGGATTTTGAAAAGGGCAGGTTAAAGCATTAACAAATTAATTAACTTTGATTTTCAAAAGTAATTAACATAGATAAAAACTTTACCATTAGATAGATTATAAAATTACGGATCTAACGCAACTCGTTTGGGTCAAAACGGAGTTGAAACGGGAAAATTATAAGCATTTGAATGAGGGTGGCAATTCTGTAAAAAGAAGGAAAACGTATTTTGATTATACCGCGAAACTTTTCGTTTTCAGAAAGAGAAAACGTATTTTACTCAAAACAGACACCGTTTGCGTTTTGGAAAAAGGGAAAGCGTAAACCGAGAACACGCCAAGGAATCCACGATGGGGGCTGACGGGTGCCACGTGGCGTGTTGTGACTGGCGCGGTGTATCACGTGGCCGTGGACCGTGCACAGGGTGCTGGTCCACCGGTCCACCGTGGACCAGGGAGCGTACCCCTTCGGGGTTCTAATCTAAACCGTCTACGGTCGATCGGACGGCTAGGATCAGAAGAGGAGGAGGAGGAGAGTGGGCGCGAGGTCGCCGGGGCGGCGCTCTGGCGGCGGCGCCATGGCCGGAGTGCGGCGGCGCGAGGCTATCCACCGCTACGGTGCAGGAATCGCGACGCAGAACGGTCAGGGAGAGAGAGGGTGAGACGGAGAACTCGTCTGGGGTGTTGGTTGAAGCTGAGAGGGGATCCAGAGGGAGGTCCACGCGGGGTGGCAGCTCAGCGGCTCGGGTGAGTGTGCGCAGGTGTGCAGAGAGCGAGAGAGAGAGAGAGGAAGAAGGGCACGGGGAGCACGAGGGGGACAACGCGAGCTCGATGGCGGTCTCGGTTGGACCGATTGAACGACGGGCGCGGCGGTGCCCGCGATACAGCGGCTCTGGTCGCCGGCGATCTTGCGCGGAGGTAGAGTGGGGGCGGGATGGGGTTCTGGAGCCTCGGGGAGCTTTCTTACCACGCTGCGGAGCTCGGAGCGTAGATGGATGGAGCAGAGGGACCGTGCAGCGGCGGGACGACGGCGGCGGCAGTCGGTGCTTGCGGCTCGCGGCGGTGGCGGTGTTCTACGGCGGCTCTGAGCGTCTGCAAAGCTTCGAGGGGCGGTATGAAGGCGGAGGGCGGGGTACGAGGCCTTATATAGCCCCGAGGGTGACCCACCGAGAAGGAAGGGAGGATTCGGCGACGGCGTCGCGCTCGGCAGAAAAGGAAGGCGACGGCGCGGGAAAGGAAAGAGAGGGAGAGGAGGAAAGGGAAGGCGGCCGGTGGGCAGTGCTCGGCGTAGGGAGGGGAAGGGAAATCCTGCTCGGATTTTCATGCTCGGCAGATACGGGGATCACCGGCACAGAGGAAAGGAAAGGGAGGAAGGGAGAAGAAAGGAAGGGGAAGGAGGGTCTGACAGGTGGGACCTATCTGTCGGCGAGAGAAAGGGCGGGACCGGGCTGTCAGTAGGAGAAGAGAGGGGAGAGCAGAGTGGGCCGGCCTGTGGGGCATTGGCCCATCCGAGAGAAGGAGGGGAGAGCTTGGGCTGGGGGGAAGAAGGGAGAAGTGGGCCTGCGGGCCAGAAACAGAGGGGGAGGGATTTTGTCTTTTTCTTTTTATTTTCTAAATTTCCAAACACATTTCCAAATAAAGTTTTGAATTCAATTTGAATTTTGCAAATTCCAACCAAGACAAAAATACTATGTGTCAGCATGAATGCACCAACCATGTTTCTACCAAAAGAAAATTTTAATCTCATAAAAAGTTTTCATTTTGCTATGATTTCATGAGCACCAGATTTCGAAAATAAAACATTTTATTCCTATTTTCAATAAAGGAAAATTTAGGGTGTTAGAGCTGTCTCTCCTAGCTCCCCCTGAGGCCCTGAAGGTATATCATCCTGAACTGGTGCCTCAGACGATCCAGCCTCTGTAGTAGCGGATCTAGGAGCCCGACGAGTGAAAACACGAGGCTAAAGAGGAGTGGTCACTTCCAGAGCCACAAGTGATACTGCTGCAATGAGCTCTGCTGGCTGGGACTGAGGCGGTGAAGATATTGCTACTATGACTGCCTCTGCCTGCTCCTGTGCCTGGACTGGTGCCTCTGGCTCAAATGCCTCAACTGCGACTGATGTAGCATCTGTTTGAACAATAGTAAGAGGTGGAGTGGTCACCGTGTGTGTAGAACAGTCTGGTGCGACCTCCGACGAAGCGACCGAGGACAAGTGTGTGCCTGTCGCCGGAGGGGGTACCTCAACCTCTGGAGTAGGTGTGGCTAACAGAGCTGCACCTAGGGAGTCGTCTCCTATGATCTCCAAAAAGGAGGCTGAAAGGTCACGAGAGGCCTCTGCTATGGTAGTTCCCCGGATAGGTGTGAAACCCGTCTGAAGCTCGCCGGGAGAAACTAACCAAGAGGACACCTGGGTCCTCGGAGACTAGCACTCTGGAGAAGCTGGTGCCTGAAAGGGTGGAGCAATAGGCGACTGACTCCGCTATCCTCCGGATGGTAATGCTGGAGTCGGCATCACTGACATTGGTGCCTGCTGTGGCTGAGAAGTGAACTGCTGCTACGAGCCTCCGGGCAACCGAAGGAGTGAAAGTCTACCCGGAGCTGGAGCTAAGGAGCCTCTCGCGAATCTGAGTCTACATCTTCTGAAGCTCAGCCTGCTGTATCTGATAAGATAAGAACTGACGCTGAAACTCATCCTGACGAGCCTGTGCCTCAGCCTAAGCTGCAAGCTGTTGAGCGGTGAGTCTCCTAACATCCTCAGCCTGTCTCTTTTGCTCCTCTGCTCCTCTGCCTATCTGATCTCCTTTGTTAGGGAGAGGATGGTAGCCTCCGAAGTGCATGTAGATGGTGCTAGAGCTGCACTGGACCCACCAGCCTCATGGTCGTGAGACCATGGGGAGTACTCTGGAGCTGGCCGGTAGTCCTCATCTAAGCTATCTGAGGGTAGATCATCAACATAAGCATCATCAGCTGCGACATCAATCTGAGCGTCTTGCTCTGCAAGCTCATCATGTGCCAGACCTGGAATGATTGTCTCCTGCGGTCCTGCTAGCTCAGGTGGTACACCTGTCTGTCTGGTGTGAGGGCCCTAACGCCTCAACCGACCTCTGCCTCTGTGACTGACAAGCTGGCTCATGTTGTACTCATAAAATATAGTGTCTGAGCGGGTAAGGGTGAGCAGCTGTCCTGGGAAGCCTCCACGAGACACCAGCAGAAAATAGATCCAGTGCGCATACTGCAGTTGCCAGTGACCTCTGAAGCTTGATGCTATAATATATTCCATCTCACTGACGATCAAATCCCATAAGTCAAACTTCTCCTTCCGAACCAGGTGTGCTAGTAGCCAAAGCTGTAGCCGTGTGATAGTCTCGCGAGCACCAACCCTAGGAAGGATGGTCCGCCTGAGTACCTCGTTCAGGATACGGGCAGTCGGCGTAAGGTCACGCGTGCCTCGACTGACCCCTCCCTGAATGGCTCTCTGAAGCAAGGTCGTACAAAGTCCACTGACGGGACAACTCCCTCATGAGGACGGCGAGGAGCCTCCTGATCCCCATAGCACAAGATGTGGATCTTGGTAGCTGACTCCTCGAGGTGGAAGATCTCCCGGAATCATACATCATATATCCTCACATCCTTGACTTTGAAGGCAAAATGGATGTACTTGTGATTCGGAGAAACCCACAAAGAGGCGTAGAACTATCTGACCCAATCCTCCTGGTAGTTTCCAACTTTGCCTATCAGACCTGTCAGCCCCTGAAGATACTCTCGACCATTGTCTTCTATAATCGACTGCAAAGGGCACACCCGGTGAGCACGAAGTGGTGCACGGGTGTTGACATAACCCCTGTAGAAGTCCTCGTGCACTGTGGTGTAGAAGTCAGGACCGGCACGAGGGTCACGAGCTGGAGGAAACCACGTCTGAAAGTCGGCAAAACACATCTGCTGGATTTGCTTCGCTGAGAGTGTTGTCACCTGGTGCCTCACTGGATCTGGCAAACTGGACCGAGGTGGAGGTTTGTCGTTGCGCCGTGGACCGTCGGGCCTAGGAGGGGGTGACGAGCCATGAGCGTGTGTCACTCGTCTAGACATCAGTTCCTGAACTGAAGAATGCCCCGAAGGGTCTGCCTGCTCTGTGTCATCTCCCGCATCATCCTGTGAAGTCTATGGGGACTCAACCTGTGGCTCTACCTCAGTGCGAGCGGAGGACTCACGACGTGCTCCACGGCGAGGAGAGATCCTCAAACCGGCGGGACGTCCTCCCTGCTCTGCAATCTCTGCTGCCTCTGCCGCTGCAAGTGCGGCCACTGAATCTGGATCCATTAGTGGTCGCTTCCTCTTCTTTGAAACTAGCTTCTTCTTGCCCTTGTCCCGGCTGGTGGGTGGACGTGGTGGAGGTGGAGGGTCACCACCACTACCGGGGACAGGGCCGACGTTCTTCGTGCGTGGCATTGCAGGGCACTAAAGAAGCACTGTGGACTGCACTAACCAATTGCCAAGAAGTCCCGAATACCAATTGCCACAGATCAAACCTCTGACAAACTGTTAATCTCAAACACAAGCATGGGTTGCTCAACGGCCCTAGATTGACATTCTCGAGGCTCTACCTCGTTCCTTACTCGCAGGCTTTGCCCTGAGTTTATTGTTACTGCCCAAGTAAACACCTGTACGATAGATAGATAGGATATGTAACATTTAAGCATATATCTAGAGATGAGTGAATCTAAAATGGAAGCATGAACAAGATAAGAATGGAGTCGTATCTTCCCAAATTCATACCTCTGATCAGAGACCAAGAAGAGGAGATGAGAGAGCTCGGTCAAAATTAAGTCACAATCCGCAACCCTTGGAGATCCAGGGAAGAAGCCAAAAAAAGCCAGGGGGGAACCACCTAGGCTCTGCTTGGCTCAACTGCACGAAGCAGAGGAGGGAAAGGGCAGGGGCGGCGGCACTGGCGGCGAAGGAGACACCGGCGGCGAGAGGCGGCACGGCTCTTGGTGCGAGGGATGTGGTGGATGGAGGAGCGGCGGCGCGGCGAGAGAGAGGTGGGACGGCACGGCGTACGGATTGCGAAAGAAACGACCGAGGGAGAAGAGAGGATTTTTGAAATTTTATGCGCTGTGCAAGTTCGCGATGGACGCTCTGACGGGTCCGACGGACGCTAGGTCACAGTGTCTGACGCTTATGCAGTAAGGGTCCAGAGAGCTCCAATTGGCGATGGACGCGTTCGTTGGCAACGCGACGGACGCTGTGAAGCGTCCGACGCTCGAACAGAGAGGACCAGAGAGCTCCTGGACGCGCCAGATGCGTCTGACGCCTCTGCGACGGACGCTAGCAAGCGTCCGACGCCCATTAGGCGAGCAACTTTAATCTCCGGACGATCGCGATGGACGTTGAGGCATTTGTCGCCGAGCATCCGTCGGCAGCGTCCGACGCCTTTAAAATAGAAATTTTCAAATCAGATTTTTGTGTCTTTCTCCCAACCAAGTCCCAATCCCAATAAGATCCAAATAACACCTGATTGGACTTGATATGAGAACCATCTATCAAACTCTCATTTGCAAGTAGTTTGCCTTAGGCTTATGTAGTTTTTAGTTTAAAATATTCGAATGGAACCTTCAAGGAGACATCATATGGCCACAAGAGGGGTAAAGTAATGACTTGAGCTTGGAATTCTCCCCCTAAGTGGACGAACACAGAGGATGCTCAAACTTAACCGAAAAGGAACGACAAACAACACATGCATATGCAATGCATTACAAGAATTTGAATCTAGGTTGCTTACAAGTTTAAACCATGATTGGACTTTTTCACACGTTCAAGAACGGTTATTCCAACCATGTTAGCCAAGCCTAAGGGCATTGCTAGATTAACATGATTATATTACACATGATGCAAGTTTGGTTCACACAAGATCATCTTTTAGTGAAGTTAGAGTGATCAAGCACATTCAACTTGCTTCTCAACCTACAAAAGGTTGCTTCATCGAGTGGTCTAGTGAAGATATCCGCCAATTGATTTTCGCTAGAAACTCCCACTAGTGATATGTCTTTCCTAGCCACATGATCTCTAAGAACGTGATGACGGATATCAATGTGCTTGGTGCGAGAGTGTTGAACCGGGTTATTTGCAAGCTTTACGGTGCTTTCATTATCACACAAGAGTGGAACATCTTTTAAAACCACACCGTAATCAAGAAGTGTTTGGGTCATGTATAAGATTTGTACACAACTTGCTCCCATGGCTATGTATTCCGCCTCGGCGGTAGACAATGATACACTATTTTGCTTCTTAGAGGACCAAGAAACAAGTGATCTTCCTAGCAAATGGCAACCACCAGAGGTACTCTTCCTATCAACCTTACACCCGGCATAATCCGAATCGGAATAGCCACAAAGTAGGAAGGGAGCTCCTTTGGGATACCAAAGGCCAATCCTAGGGGTGTGCCTTATGTACTTAAGGATTCTTTTAACTGCACTTAGATGCGACTCCTTAGGGTTTGCTTGAAACCTAGCACACATACACACACTAAACATGATATCCGGCCTAGAAGCGGTGAGGTAAAGTAAACTACCGATCATCGAGCGATAAAGAGTTTGGTCGATCGGGTTACCTCCCTCATCAAGGTCGAGATGCCCATTAGTAGGCATTGGGGTCTTGATTGGCTTGCAATCCTCCATCTTGAATTTCTTGAGCACATCATTTGTGTACTTCTCTTGTGATATGAAGGTGCCCTCCCTCAATTGCTTCACTTGGAAGCCAAGGAAGAAGGTTAGCTCGCTAATCATCGACATCTCGAACTCCTTGGACATCAATGCACCAAATTCCTTGCTATGATCTTGGTTTGTTGACCCAAATATAATGTCATCGGCATATACTTGGCAAACAAAGATCTCTCCATCAAGCACCTTGGTGAAGAGTGTGGTATCCACTTTCCCGATCTTGAAGCCCTTCTTGAGTAGGAAGTCCCTTAGCCTCTCATACCAAGCTCGGCTCCAATCCAAAGAGTGCCTTGGACAACCTATACACATGATTTGGACAATTTGGGTCTTCAAACCCGGGAGGTTGTGAGACAAAGACAAGTTCATTAATGAAACCATTTAGAAAGGCATTCTTCACATCCATTTGAAATAGTTTCATTTTGTGATGATGCCAAAAGGATACGAATGGCTTCTAGTCTTGCAACCGGTGCAAAGGTCTCCCCAAAATCCAAGCCTTCAACTTGGGAGAACCCCTTTGCCACCAATCTTGCTTTGTTCCTCACAACCACACCTTGATCATCTTGCTTGTTTCTAAACACCCACTTGGTGCCAATGATTCTTTCTCCTTTGGGCTTTTCTACTAGTGTCCACACTTTGTTCTGGGTGAAGTTGTTTAACTCTTCATGCATGATGTTTACCCAATCCGGATCCGCAAGTGCATCCTCCTGTTGACACAAAAAGCGTTAGGATCTGCGAACACCTCGGGCTTATACCCGAATTCGATATCCGAGGGCGTGCCAGTCGATTTGACCAGTTAATCGACAAGGACGATAAACAGAACAAGATCTGAACGAGACAACGGCGATGCGCCCAGATGTCAAGGCTCAAACCTGATCAGGATAACTAGAGTAGAGCTCAACGAGACGACAGCGATGCGCCCGGACGTCAAGGCTTAGATTGCTCAAACGCGGAACTTGCAAGGGTTGACGGAGGTTGATGAGATGCAGCCCGTCGAAACTTGAAGAACTCGTAGATAACTAAACCTAATACGGTAAAGGTAAATTACTGGTAAAGTAGATAAAAGAATAATTGATTTGTTTGATATGCTTGGATATGATCGTTTACAGCACCCCTAGGTACCTATTTATACTCCGACAGAGGGAGTTGTAGATAGATACGACTCGTACCTTTCCTAAATAAAACAAACTCCTATTTTAAAGGAAATAACTGACTCGCGCAGGAGCTTGACTCAAACAATAATATTTTCCTAAACAATCTCTTCTATTTTAAAGGAAATAAATGACTCGTGCAAGAGTCGGACTCAAACTTCTATAACAATACTGGTATAAGATCATCAGTTTCCTTATGTCTTCTCCCCGATGAATCTTTCCATCGACACATCCTTCTGATCTGCAATTTCCTTTTAGCGCCATCGGCAACTGCATGCTCACGCTAACCATGTCATCCTTCATCGGCAACATCCCTGCATGCTTTATCATTAGCGCCCTAGTTTTATTCTCATCGGCAACCTTGACCGATGACCTTCGAATGTCGATAGAAAACGGCTACCGATCAGAGTGAGTCTTAACCCTTTTGACACACGCTGACTTCTTCCAATTTGCAATCTTCTTCTTGCCTCCATCAGCATCATCATTCATCAAAAGATTTCAATCTTCATCATCAATACTTCCCTGTCGGCATCATCCCCTTGCCTTCATCAACAGTGTCTTCCTGCCTCCATTGGCAACGAATCCGTCTTCATCATCAACATTCTTGCCTTTATCGACAATCTGACCGGTAATATTCCGATGCCAATAAGGAACGACAACTAGCCTTTTTGCCGATCAACACAATCCTTAGATCATATTGACACGTGCCAAAAAACAGTGTCAACACCTCCACACTAGAAGGCTCAACAAAGGAAACAAAAGAGTGATGCTCAACATAAGAAGCAAGTCTAGATCGAGTCGTTACCCCTCTTGATGGACTCCATATGATAAGGTCTTGTGGATGAGCTTGAAGCATAGGTGTAGATCTTCTATCAATCACTTGGGGAGGAGGTTGTGGTGCATCAACATCACTAGCTTGTGCCTCGGCTTGATCTTGAGGGATGAAGGTATCTTCTTGTGCTTCCCTCACATGTTCTTCATCAACTTGAGGCGTGTGTGGTGGAGAAGGTACTTGATTTGCATCATCTTCTACTTCTCCACCTCTAGTGGGTTGATGGAACCAACGGGCATATTCTTCATAGCCTCCCTCAAGGGTTCATCACCTACATCATCAAGATTCTCATGCTCTTCTTGAGAGCCATTAGTTTTGTCAAACTCCAAGTCATATATTTCTTCAACTAGGCTAGAGGCTTTGTTAAATACTCGATATGCCTTGGATTTAATTGAATAGCCAAGTAAGAAACCAATGTCACATCGCCTTTGAAACTTGCCCAAGTGTTGACGCTTCTTGTAGATGTACACTTTGCATCCAAACACTCGAAAGAAGGATATATCCAGTTTCTTCCCATTCACAAGCTCATAGGGGGTCTTTTTGAGAAGCCTTTGGACAAATAGCCGGTTGGCCGCATAGCATGCGGTGTTGATTGCTTCGGCCCAAAACTTCTCAGGGGTGTTGTACTCATCAAGCATTGATCTTGCAAGAGTGATAAGTGTCCGGTTCTTCCTCTCTACTACACCATTTTGTTGTGGGGTATAGGTGGCGGACACCTCATGCTTGATCCCAACTTCATCACAATAGTCTTCAATCTTTGTGTTCACAAACTTGGTCCCATTGTCACTTCTTATTTTCTTGATCTTCACATCAAACTCATTTTGAGCTCTAGTTGCAAACTTCTTGAATATTGATTGAGTCTCTCCCTTGTCTTGAAGAAAGAACACCCAAGTGTACCTAGAGTAGTCATCAACTACCACTAAGCAAAAGAGATTACCTCCAAGGCTAGCATAAGTGGTAGGTCCAAATAAATCCATGTGAAGTAGCTCTAGGACTCTTGAGGTTGACATGAAAGCTTTGGTGGGATGGGTGTTGGCTACTTGCTTGCCGGATTGACATGCACTAAACAACTTGTCCTTCTCAAACACCACATCCTTCACACCTCTAACCATCTCCTTCTTCACAAGTTTCTTCAAGGTTGATATTCCCACATGAGCTAATCTTCTATGCCATAGCCAACCTAAAGAGCTCTTTGAGAATAGACATGTTTGCAAACTAGCTTCATTTGAAGTGAAGTCCACTAGATAGAGATTGTTGTGCCTGAACCCTTTGAATATCAAAGATGAATCTTCAATCTTGGTCACAACTACCTCAGTTGGAGTGAATAGACATTGGAAACCAAGATCACATAGTTGACCAACCGATAGCAAGTTGAAGCTTAGAGATTGCACTAACAAGACATTGGATATTGATTGATCATTGGAGATTGCCACTTTGCCTAGGCCTTGCACTTTGCCTTTTGAATTGTCCCCAAATGTAATCTTGTCTTGCCCTTCATAATCTTCCTCAAGTGTAGTGAACATCCGGGAGTCACCGGTCATATGTTGAGTGAAACCACTATCAATCACCCAATGACTTCCACCGGTCTTGTAGTTCACCTACACATAAGCAACTTGAAGTTAAGCTTGTTGTTTGTGAACCCACACTTGACGAGGTCCCATAGCCTTGTCCACCAATTCCTTAGCAATCCATAGCACTTTGGGCTTGTTCTTCATCTTAGGACCGAGAAACACAACTAGGGGTCTACCCTTGGAGTCCTTGTTGATGATGAAGTGTGCATCATGAGCAAAAGGTCTTGTGTCCTTGGGCAAGGTCTTGGGAGGTGGAGTCTTCATTGAAACTCAAAGTGACCAACTTGTCCACATCCAAAGCACTTCTTGGGCTTGGGCTTTGGCAAGTCATAGTTGTTTCTCATGGTTCTCCTTGAACCCAATCCCGGTCTTGTCGATCTTCATGATAGTGTTCATCAAGAGCTCACTTTGAAGGTTGTGGCCCTTGGTGAACTTCTCCATTCCACTTGCTAGCTTGATCTTCTCAACCTTGAGCTTTGCATTTTCTTCTTTGAGAGAGTTGATCAAGGTGATAGCATCTTTGTCATCTTGCTTGGCCGACTTGATGGTGAAGGGCTTGTTGGCCTTGAGATTGATTAGCTCTTCCTTGAGCTTTGAGTTCTCTTGCCTCATCTTCACATAGTCATCATATTTCTCGGCCTCAACTACCTTCTTGCCCTTGAACTTAGCATTTTGCTCACTAGCAACTTCATCAAGCAAGTCCTCACAAGAAGTAGCTATATGACACTTAACAACCGGGTTAATAGCAACATGTGTAGCAAGATCATTTGTAAGCAATTCATTAGCTACAACAAGTGTGTCATGTTCATTTCTAACTTGGTTGTAGTCATCTTTTAGCAAGTTGTATCTTGTATGGAGCTCTTGTGTTGACCTCTCAAGCTTATCATGTTTCTCATTATCTTGCTTGAGTGAGGCTTTGAGCTCCCTAGTGCTAGATGATAGGGATTTGTTCTCAAGCTTCAAATAATCATTAGCACTAGACATGTCATCAAGTTTTACATGCAAGTTATCATTTTCTTTCTCTAGTGTTTCACTTTTAGTTTTGTACTTCCTAATGAGCTTAGTGTATTTGTTGCAAATCACAATTAGCTCATCATAGGAAGGTGCCTCAAACTCATCATCACTATCATCACTAGAGTTTGCCTCATCATCATTATCCTCTTTTTGTATCTTCTTGTCACCTTTAGCCATGAGACATAGGTGTGTAGAGGATGAGCCCGGAGATAATGGAGGAGGTGGTGATGGAGTAGATGACCCAATCACCAAGGCGGCCACCTTCTCATCTTCACTCTCATCACCGGATGAATCACTTGTGTCTTCAATGTTAGTGAGCCAATCACCAACAATATAAGCTTTGTCATCCTTCTTCTTCTTGTGGAAGTTGAAGTTCTTCTTCTTCTTGAATGGCTTGTCATCTTTCTTTTCCTCATCACTTGACTCATCTTTGTTGCCCTTGTTGTACTTGAACTTGTTGTTGAATTTCTTGTTCTTGTACTTGTCTTTCTTCTCTTCGGGGCAAGCATGATCCAAGTGTCCAAGTTTGCCACAATTGTAGCAATCCATCTTGGAGGAGGCTTCCTTGAAGAGCATGTGAAGAATTTTTTCTTCTTTGAGTCAAACTTCACTCCATTCTTGTTTAGCCTCTTCAACATCTTTATTGTCTTCTTCACCATGAGGGTGAGGTCGTCATCATCCTCTTCATCACTTGCACTCTCATACACAAATTGCATCTTGCACTTCACCGAGGAGGATGCCTTGAGAGTCAAGTCCTTCTTCTCCTTCTTCTCTTTTTCTTTCTTCTTGGAGGAAGATGAAGAGCTGTCATCACCAATTTTCATGTACATCTCATGAGCATTGATCTTGCCCAAGACTTGTGTTGGTGTAGCGGCGGAGAGGTCCCCTTGGTGAAGAACCGTGACGATGTGGCCATACTTGTCAATTGGCAAGACACAAAGTATCTTGCGCACCACATCGGCCGGTGTCATTTGGTTGAGACCAAGTCCATTCAATTCTTCTACAAGAATGTTAAGACGTGAGTACATCTCATTTGCATTTTAATTTCCAAGCATAGAAAAAGAATTGAGCTTTGCCATGACCAAGTGATAGCGTTCCTCACGCTCACTCTTTGTGCCTTCGTGAAGAGTACAAATAGTGGTCCACAACTCAAATGCGTCTTTGGCATTACGAACTCTGTTGAAGACATCCTTGCAAATGCCACGAAAAAGAATGTTCTTTGTCTTGGCATTGTGCTTCTCAAAGTAAGAGTCCTCCGCAAAGTAGGAACCCCCATTTGTGGCGGCCTTGAGCACGCCAGCGTCCACGACCTCTAGATAGGCCTCCATAGGAACTTTCCAATACGGAAAGTCTTCTCCATCGAACATGGGAGGTGTTCCATCCCCATGGGACATCTTGCTCTAGGCGGTGAAGCCTAATTTAGAGAAAACCTTGCTCCGATACCAATTGAAAGGATCAAGATGCCCAAGAGGGGGGTGAATTATGCTCTTTTAAATTTCTAAACAAGAATTAAACCTAGCAAGAGCCAATTAACCCCCTAGTGCCTACCGTTGGTGTGTCCTAGTTAGAAAGCGGTAGCAAGACAATTGAAAACGAAAACTTCCTACACAATTCTAGTGTGAATTGAAAGACAAGTGCGGAAGGTAATGCGGTATGAAAGAGCTGGGGAAAGAGATGTTTGACACGGTGATGTTTTGCCGAGGTATCGAGGAGTCGACACTCCTTCCTAGTCCTCGTTGGAGCACCTCGCAAGGTATAGCTCCCCCTCAATCCCGCGCAAGGGTTGAGTGCTCTCTACGGGCTGGTTCTTCGCCACTCCGGCTTGGTGAACTGTCTACAACCAATCACAGGTCGATGGAGAAGGGCCACCAACAATCCTCCGGCGATCACCTTCCTCCCAAGCACCACCGGACCGTCTAGGTGATGTCGATCACCAAGAGTAACAAGCCTCGATCTTCGTTTAACTCACTCAAGCTTTACAACTAGAGGATGCACACTTTGAACTCTTGGATGAACTAGAAGAGAGGATGGATGGATTCACAATGCAAACACGATCACCAAGTGGGCACCACCTGCGTTCGGTCGGTGGTCAACGTAACGAAGCTGTATATCCCAGTCCCAGCCCAATGCAAGGCAGCAAGACCGAGGCGAAGGTTGCGTGCGTACCTTGTCATCGATGTAGGCGGCCCAGAAGCGAGCAACAGCGCGTTCGTAGGGGTCAGCAGGAAGGAGGGAGGGGACGGTCCCGGGAAAGGCCTCGTCGATGTATTGCAGGATGGCCTGCGACTCACAGACGGGCTTCCCGTTGTGGATGAGCACAGGTACCTTGTTATGGATG
Organism: Microstegium vimineum; assembly: GCA_022036555.1. Classification (NCBI taxonomy): domain Eukaryota; kingdom Viridiplantae; phylum Streptophyta; class Magnoliopsida; order Poales; family Poaceae; genus Microstegium; species Microstegium vimineum. Next base: position 6,557,759 of record CM039124.1, on the reverse strand, counting down.
GGATTGGACTTGAGGAGGAGCTCGCTCTTGTTCCTGAGATCCTCCTCCACGTACTCGTAGCTCAGGCCCTTAAGGCTGAGAGCGAGTTTCACTCGCAGCACGAACGGGCTGAACCATGTGCCCAGTAGCTTCAACTCGTCTCCTCCTGCCATTGCTGCAGCTGCAGGGTGTCACTAATGTTGTACTGGTAGTAGCTTTTTTTTCGTTGGCTTATAATTCTTGTTGATTAGGGAGGGAAGTGCTGGGTATATAGATAGAGAGAAAAGGCAGAGCATCCTCTGCTGCGATGACAAGTCTTTTGTTTGTCTTGTTTGTTTGACTTTTACCATACAAAGGCAGAGCATCCTCTGCTGCGATGACAAGTCTTTTGTATGTCTTGTTTGTTTGACTTCTTCTACCATGTTCTTCTATCACGTTTTTTTTGACAGATTGTTGGAACAATCTAGAGGCCCTTTATTACTTGGACGATGATCCAAGAAATCGTAGGCAACATAGTGCCGGTAATCAATTTTATTTTTTTGGTCAGCAGGCGATGCTGAGTTCACATCTGACGGCTGACAAATTTGTCATTGGTTCCATCTTCAAAGACACTAAAACATCATTATCGACATATTCTTGACAGTGTGTACGCACTAGGTGCTACTGTATTTTATTTTTTTTAATACTAGCGAATGTGTCCGTGTATTGTAACGGGAGAAAAAAATATTAAATATTGTTAGAAGTTGAGCACCAGAAAAAAAAAGCTATCAAACATTAATGCAAGTGTTACCTTTTCCATAAAATAAAATTTAAAAGCTATAATTTATTTTACGGCCATAGTATAAGTTAATATTGACAATAATATTGTAATGTCATATTAAGTTTAAATCGGATTAAAATACAAAGTTGATAAATTTTGTTATCTTCCATTGTAAGTCACATAAATATTTAATATATATATATATATATATCATAGTTTTGATTTGATTTTTTTATATTATAATCTGTACTTATATGGAATTATATATCAAGTTATATGACATCTTTTAAGGACCATAGAAATATGCAATTTTAATATCTGATTAGAGTTCATATGATATTATTTGTCATCGTTTTAAGAACCGAGACCTCTATGATTTTCACACGGCAGCTCTCATCAAAGACAACATGAATATATGCATAGAACATAGAGATACATTTATTTTGATTACATTAGATGATAAACTACTCAAAGTTCTAGTTCACAGTATGATGAGTTAGACCATCGGCTGATTCAGTTCTAATAGCAATAAGCTTTGTTAATAATTAAAGGTATATCATCAATTTAGTGATAAGAATATTTGTTTCTTAAGGAGGATCAAGGCTTAAACCTATAATACTATATTTATTATTTATTCAAGTATTTATTTTATTTTTACTTCAAGAATCACATAAACCACGAAAAAATTGATGCAAACCTAGAAATACTGTGGATGGAAACCGAAATGAACTCATAGTGACACCGACATAGGGACATCGAATAATAAAATTTTGCCTAATTTCTACTTGTATGTTTTCCTATTTGGGTTAGTATGTCTATTCACCTTACTCAAATGTAGAGAGATCTACTGTGAATTAGGATTCTTAACTATCTAGGTTACCTTGAGAACCGGTGTTCAATTTGTGTGCCAAACCTTGATAGCAGTAAATTATCCTTCAAAAGAGAATTTGCATTTAACTACTATAAGAGCAAAGGGAAAGCATCTCTCAGAGTTATAATCAATAGAATCAGAGTTGGCCTTAACCAGACTTTCAGATATTTTCTTTATTTTATTTCTCTTTTTTTGTCCCTTCATCTATTTCTTTGTAATTCTTCTACTTCTATCTTTTAATAAAATCTCCTGTTGAGGCTTAAGCCCCTCTAGTTTTATAAAAAAAACGTTGTCAGCCAAGGAGCCTCCTCTAATCATGTCATGCTAGATGTGAAATAGTGTCTCTGAAGCTAAGCGCAATGACACCAATCTACCACTGCTGTCAGGCCCAAGCCCAAGAGAAGGCCCAACACTCGTCCCGCTGGCCCAGAGTGGAGTATCTAGCAGGAGAACAGAAATAGGAGAGAAGGCGTGAGTTATAGCTATGAACAAGCAAGCTAAGATTTAAAGTCTGAATCATTCCTCACTATTCCTAGCTCGCTTGTTCCCCTTCATCTTTCCTCTTTCCCAAGTACTCCCTCCGTCCCAAATTATAAGACGTTCCAAGAATCTTGGAGAGTCAAACTATCTCAACTTTGACCAAAGTTATATGCCAATATAATAATATTTATGATGTCAACTAAGTATTATTAGATTCGTTATCAGTTATATTTTCATAATATGTCTATTTAATATATCATAAACCTTTATAGTTTTCTCTATAATTATTGGTCAAACTTGAGATGCTTTGACTCTCCAAGATTCTTAGAACGTCTTATAATTTGAGACGGAGGGAGTAGCTAACAAATGCCTCCTTCATCGCACATGCACATGCTCACGCTAGGGAAAACTCGTCTAGGGCACAAATTTGAGGACGGAGCAGCGGATGCAAAAGAGTCTTTGAAGACAAACTACATGGCGACACAATTTAGGGTCTGCGCGGTGGGATCACAAGCGCTTCGGCTCCTGCACCATAGATAGCTGTATCGCAAAGGAGCCAGAGCAGGAGGGGAGCCAAAATTTCTGGCTTCATCGGCTCTATGAGAGAGGAGAGAGAAAAGGAGATTTCATGAATAGTGTTTGCATATTGTTGCTACAATTATCATTGTTAGATGGAGCCAGAGCTATTGAATCCAAACCAAAGAGGCACTTATTATCCCCATAAAACCCTATTTGTAGGGTGAGTCCCAAACAATCATAGAGATCAAACTTGTAGCTTGGCGTAACAAAATTCGATGGTGTAATGTACATAGCTTCACATGAATGCATGTAGCTTGACAAAATGATCTATCAATGTCGAAGTGGTGTTGAAGCTATTTAATCAACGATCATTATCTAGGAATATAATGTTAGCACTATATTGTGAAGATGGAGACACATCATATTCGATGCAATATTGTATACTGCACAAAGATTATACTGTTCCATAGGTAGTATAGATATATGAACATTTTTGTGAACTCAGTCTTATAATAACCTTGCTAAGATACTCACAAAATCTACCACATTTCATACATGTGTTGAAGGAATCTATAGGTTATGTGACTTAAAGATTTGTGTGTATAAGGGCGGAGAGTCTCTCTGACTGGCAATGTTTCAAACATAGTAATCTTTTGTTTGTATTGAGTTTTCCTTCTCATATAGTGTTTTTAGTAAAGAAATATCAACACAAGCTTATGTCACATCATTTACTTCTTTCCACATGGGTTTTAGTGGATGATATTAGGAACATGATGGTTTGTGACAAAGTTATTGTTCTTTAGGCTATGGCTTTGAGTTGTTTTCCCACTTGTGGTTTTTAATGAGTTTCTTCTTGTATATTGATATTTCTTTTATTCGGCTAATAAGTCGGCTGATGTTGTCCTATTGTGATAGAAACATTGTATCATGGCTGATGAGCCGTGCTAATAAATTTAAGCGAACATGTTTTAGAAGTTTGTAACTAGGTTGGGTTAGATAGGAAGAGAAAATAAGAATTCAGAAGTATGGAATTCTTGGAAATGACAGGAAGGACCTAAAATTGTTTCCATATTTTATTTTCTATAACCATTCCCATTGTTTTTATGGAGAAAGAGTAAATTTCATCCACCATACAACAACTTGAAAGGTGGATGCAGATTGGTCCAATAACTTATAGAATACTCAATTTAGTGTGACAACTTGGCAAATGTGTGCATATATTCGTACAACTTATAAAATGGTCAATTTAGTGCAACAACTTGTCAAACTGGTGCATATATATGTAGTCCAAACGTTATAATGATGATGTGTTTGGTCACATTTTATAGAAAAGAGATGGTATATTTGGCTTGGAACAAATAAATGATAATTATGTGCCCATCAAGTCAAGAATCTTTATTTCAAAATTCAAAAAAAAAATATCCACATTAGAAATGAGAGAATATTCCTAGAAAAGTTACTATTTATTTTCAAACTTTGTTTTTTTGTCTTTATTAGTTTTTTAAAAATAATTATGCAGCACTAAGATGAAAATATTAAAAAAAATGAAGTGTGAAAAAATACAAGAAAATGTTACAAAATTATTTTAAAAAGGATGAAAACCCAAAAATTCTAAAATAAAACAATACAAGTCAAATATATCGTATTGTATACAAGCCAAATATATCGTATATAACGTTTCACTACTGGAAACTTGAAATTCCCTGACCAAACTCAGGTAAAACTGGAATTACCCTGTCGAGCTATCCCTGACGATATTTTTATTTTCCCTGACGGTAAGTGCACCATAAAATATTTCATAGAGATATTTTTACTTTTTATGATGATACGTACATTTTCATGAAAATATTTTTATTTTCCCTGATGGTAGTGCACCGTGAGGGAATTTCAAGTTTCCAGTAGTGTTTTGATCCTAGATGCACGAATTTTCCAACTTGTTGCACTAAAGCGAGCATTTTACAAGTTTTCAGATCAATTTCGACCCACATGCCAAGTTGTAGCACTAAATTTAGCATTTTATAAGTGTTGGACTAATTTACACCTAGCTGCAAAGTTGTTGTACGGTGCATACAATTTACTCTATAGAAAAACTTGGAAACGAGCCTTGCTAAACTGATTTTTTCAGTTCGCTTTCGTCCCTGCATGCATACGCAATTTATTACACACAGGTTCGATCAATTCTCAACGTTTTGTCTCTAGCCATAGTTGTGAACTGTGAGCTGCACACTCTATTGGATTGTACCATGTTATCCAGGCATGTATTATGTTTGTACGTCTGACAAGGTCATCAGCTATCAAAAATGAAATGTTCCACAAATAATCACTCAACTGAACAGGATACATCTGAACTAGCACACACTAAAGTACTAAACACACGGCAACACTCATAGCATGCATATAAACTGGCCAGCGGCAAGTTGGCAACGTATGCAGAGCACAAAGCCGTGTTCCTGTGTGTGTAGCATTATTTTCTTTTTCGTCACTAGATGAATGAAAGCCTGAAACACATGGCAAGTTTAATAAGGTGTCATTTCAGGTGCTTGCACCGGCGGCGGCGGCCGCAGCCGCTAGACGTGCCCCCAACATCTTGCCGAACTCAACCAGCCTGCTCACGTCGGGCACCACCGGCTCGACGGCTTCCAGTGCGCCAAAACGTTCCGACCACGCCGCCAGGAGCGGAGTCCGTTCGGGGTCGAAGGGGTTGTTGCCGTAGAGCTCCTCCGATGCGCGCACCCAGCCGAGAACGCCGCCGAGCACGACGTCCACGTACCCGACGCTTTCTCCACCGAAGAAGGGCTTCCCTTTGAAGCTGTCCCTCAGCGCTCCCTCCAGGACCTCCGTCGTGGTGAACATCTGCTTCCTTCCGTCAGCCTTCTCCTCCTCCGTCTTGCCCATCGCCGACTTGTTCCAAACGGGCAGCATCTGCACGCATACACGATCGATCGGTCAAGGCTCTTGACGCAACGCAATCGATCGGAAAGATTTGAGGCGATAGGTACGGTGCGTACGTACCGTGTCATCGATGTAGGCGGCCCAGAAGCGAGCAACGGCGAGTTCGTAGGGGTCGGCGGGGAGGAGGGACGGGCCGATGCCGGCAAAGGCTTCGTCGATGTACTGCAGGATGACCCGCGACTCGCAGACGGGCTTCCCGTTGTGGATGAGCACGGGTACCTTTTTGTGGACGGGGTTGTACTTGAGGAGGAGCTCGCCCTTGTTCGTTAGAGCCTCCTCCTCGATGTACTCGTAGCTCAGGCCCTTGAGGCTGAGAGCGAGTTGCACCCGCAGCACGAACGGGCTCGACCACAAGCCCAGCAGCTTCAGGTCGTCTCCTCCTGCCATTGCTGGTGCTTCAGGGTCTTACTAATTTTTTCGTTGGCTTTATAATGATTCTTGGTGATAGGAAGGGAAGTGCTGAGGGGTCTATATCTATATATACAAAACGCACAACAGCATCCTCTGCTGAGATGACAACGTTAAATTTACTGATTGTTAATTAGAGGCCCTTGCTACATCTACATTGACTAGGATCCAAGAAATGGTGAGCATCACTCGATGCCGGCAATGAATTTTAATTTTTGGTCACGGAGGCGATGGTGATGAGTTCACTTGTGACGACAGAATAATTTGCCATCCATCGGTTCTAACTTCAAAGAGACATTAAAGCATCATTGTCGACGTCTTTCTTGACAGTGTGTACGCACCTAGCTGGTCCTACTGTATTTTGTTCCCAGCCTTTCAGGGAAATGCTAGTTTTAGAGTGTCCACGACGACTACAGCGCTTGGGCCTGCATGCAGCTGGCCTAAACCGCCGTCAGCAGCATCGGACGGAAGTCTCCAGGTTGAACCCCATTTGAACTTTCATCGACATTATGTTCATGGTTGTCAAAATCTGACCATCCTGTTCGATTTTATGCCTTTACGATTATAACTAGACAGCCCGATCGATTGTACGATTCTAGTCAACAAAAATTACGTTTATATTATTTTTATGTTTGTATATGATTTTTATGTTAACGATTCATGATTCAGTGTTTCGATTTTACATCCAGATCTCAGATTCAGCTTAGAATAAAAAAAATAATCTGCATTTTACTCAAACAACAACCAAACTGTACGTAGCAGTTCCTTGGGCTTGAATAGTTGAATGGATGAGATTGATTTTTGACCGGCACTTCCTCTGTACTACTCGATGGGTGCCTGACAAGGTTTTTCACTGTAAACGTGGTGTCTGACCAGGAGATCTCTTGTCACCACTTTTATTTGTACTGGCAACCAACAATCTCCTGCATTCGTTCCTTAATTATACAAAAAAATCAAGACCTGTTCCCTTAGCGATATAGCTTTAAACCGTACTTAGGACTTCCCAATTTCTTCAATATGCCGATGATAATCTTATTTTTATGCATGGATGTGTAAGGCAGATTTTCTTCCTAAAGGCCCTTTTAAATTATTTTACTGAGTCTACAGGTTTGAAGGTCAATTATGCTAAAGCTATGATGATCTCTATCAATGTACCAGATGAGAAATTATATTTCATTTGTGAGCCAGCATCTTGGTTGCTCAAAAGCAAATCTACCTTTTACCTATCTGGGGTTGGCCCTAAGTCTGACCATGCCTTCGGTTGCTGATTATTAGCCGCTAGTCTGATGAGCACTTCAACCTTCGTGAGTCAGGCTAGTCATTTGGAGCCGACTAATGTAGTTTTCACTGAATTGACCAACTTTCGCAATGTGAACCTTCATGCTACCCAAGACTGTTGTCAGGAGGGGAGGGGGGAGGGGGGTGCCAAGAATTCTGAACTTCAGGTGCATAATGGCAGCTTGCTCCGTCTTTTGAAACGCATGGCAGGAGCTCTGCCTTTCAATTAAGATAGAGAAAGAGAGTTTATATACAAGCCTCCAAAAAGGGGTTTATAAAGACCCCAGGAGTGGGAGAAGGTAGAAAAAACAGCCCCAAGTGAAAAAACTGCTAAGCATAAGTGAAAGCTCTCTTCCTCTGCTCGATGTCTTCCTTGATTCTTGCAACCACTTGTGATACCGTTTCTGCCGCGTTGTTGAAAATTCTCCTGTTTCTCTCTTTCCAAATATTCCAAAATGTATAGATCACTACCCCATTCAGCCGTTTACGTTCAGCCATCGGAACTTTCCTCGCTGCCTCTTCCCACCACACCCTAATATGGACGGGGTTGCCCAGGGGCTGTGACTGCAGTGCAATGAAGTTTTCTCTAGAGAGTATTTCGTCCCAAATATCCTTTGCAAATGGGCAGCACAAACATAGATGAATGCTAGTTTCTAAGGGCCCGTTGCAAAGGACACAGTGATCATGATGTGGCCACCCTCTCTTTTGTAGATTTTGAGCCCTGAGGATTTTGTTTTGCACTAGAATCCATGCAAAGATCTTGCATTTATTTTCCACTTGTGCTTCCCAAATTAGGTCACTACGGAAGAACCGGAAGGAACCTTTGAATTGGATTTGATAAGCTGAACGGGTGGAGTAGACCCCATCTGGAGTCCAACGCCAGGTGATGGAGTCCCGAATGTCCTGCTGTAGGTGCACGGACTGCATCCGTATCCAAAGGGACACAAATTCCTCAATGTGGACAGCCGTGGTGATTTTCCCCCTTAGCGAACGTATCCAGTTGTTATTCCCAAGTTCGTGCTGCACCGTTCTGTTTTTTCTCGAGACAAGTCGAAAGAGGTTTGGGGCTAGGTACCTTGGAGCTTCACCCTCCAACCAGTTATGGTGCCAATAACGAGTCTTTGCACCATCACCCAAAATAATTTTGATTGAGGCATTGAAAAGGAGGCGATCGACATCACTGCACGGAAGTTCTGATCCAAGCCACGGCTTGGAGACCTCCACCCATTCTTGCCATAGCCAGCGCAACCGGAGAGCTCTTCCAAATCTATCAAGGTCAAGCACTCCCAAGCCCCCAGATCTTTAGGTCTCGTAACTGTTGGCCAGTTAACTAGGCAGTGTCCACCATTGGCATTCTCCTCCCCCTTCCAAAGGAACGATCTCCTAATTTTGTCAATCTTCCTCTTAGCCCATGCAGCCAAGGGAAACACTGTGAGGTGGTAGGTTGGCATGGAGGAGAGGACCGAAGTGACTAGGGTGAGGCGTCCCGCTCTGTTTAACCAACGCCCTTTCCAGTTTGGTAACCTTTTTCCAATTCGCTCAATGAGAGGTTGCACATGGACCTTTTGAAGCGATCTAGTGTGGAGTTGCAGCCCAAGATATTTGCAAGGGAAGGTGCCCCTATTACCGGTGAAGGGTGAGAGGACTTGGTCTAGGTCAACATTTTCACACCTAATTGGATGCACAGAGCTCTTTTGTAAATTGATGTGGAGTCCAGAGAAGGTGCCAAACGCTTGGAGGATGGTTTTGATAGCTTCCACGTCCTCTTTTGTCGGGTTTATGAAAATGGCTGCATCATCTGCATACATGGAGGTTCTCCATTTTGCCGCTATGGGGGGTAATGGGGTGAGTACTCCCTGTTGGGTTGCCTGGTCAAGCAAGCGTTGTAGTGGATCAATAGCCAGAATGAAGAGCATAGGTGAAAGCGGGTCCCCCTGTCTGACTCCTCTGGCGTGGCTGAAACTTGGTCCTTGTCGCCCATTAAGCAACACAGTTGAGGAGGACATGCGGAATAGGATAGAGACCCATTCGCGCCAGCGTGGTCCGAAGCCCAGGGCTTGTAGAATCTCCAGCAAGTATCCCCAATTCACTGTGTCAAATGCTTTGTGGATATCCAATTTCATGAATAAGGATGATATCTTTTGCCTATGTAGCTTCCGCACGGCTCCCTGAATATATAGGAAATTATCATGGATGCTTCTCTTTTTTATGAATGCGCTCTGGCAATTGGAAACTAGGGAGTCCAGTCGAGGGGCCAGTTTGTTAGCTAATAATTTGGAGAAAATTTTCGCAACACTATGGATGAGGCTAATTGGCTTGAAATATGTCACTCTCATTGCATCTTCTTTTTTGGGGAGTAGGACGATGCATGCCGAGTTGAGCCATTCAAATCCTTGAGCGTTCATCGCAAATAAGCTGTTTATGGCAGCCATAACATCATCCTTGATAATTTCCCAGCACGCTTTGAAGAAGGCACCTGTGAAGCCATCCGGACCTAGCGCTTTGTCAGAAGGCATGGTATTTATTGTGTTTGTAACCTCTTCCTGGGAGAAAGGTGCTTCAAGGTCTGAGAGATCATGTGGAGCGTAGCCTAGTGATTGCCAATTGATGGTTGTGAGTCTCGGGACTACGAAGCCAATATGGTTTTTAAAATAATCCCCTATCACTTTTTCTTTTTCTTGATGACCAATTGCAGCCCCCTCGTCTGTGTGCAGACAATGTATGTAATTCTTTCTCCGATGTGCGCTAGCTGTGATGTGGAAAAACTTTGTGTTGGCATCTCCACATCGGATGTAGGTGAGCCTTGACCTTTGCCGGATTCTAGATTTTTCAATGGCCACAAGCCCCATGCAGCGAGCTTTGAGGCGGCGATGCAGGTCAAGTTCCATATTAGTGAGCAGCCTATGTTCTTGCGCTGCCTCTAATTGCAGCAAGATTTCTTTCACTATGGCTAGCTGCAGCTTTGTGTCTCCGTTTTTTTCCTTTTTCCAATGCTTGATTCCTTTTGCAACACGTGCCATCTTGATGTGTAAACGCTTCATGGGGAGAGCTGAGGTGACCGGTTTGTTCCAGATGGCTTGGACAAGTTCCTGAAAGCCCTCCATCTTAGTCCAAAAATTTTCAAATCGGAAGGACGTGTTGTGATGGTGATTAAGCTCTCCTTGCAGAAACAAAGGAGTGTGGTCCGACATAAGTGAGGGAAGGGAGTGCAGGAAGCAAGCAGGGAAGATCATTTCCCACTCTGGGGTGCATAGAAGCCTGTCAATTCTAGTGAGTGTAGGGTTGTCCTGCTGATTACTCCAGGTGAATCGGCGTCCATTTAGTTTGATTTCTTTGAGTCGCAGATGGTCAATTGCTGCCTTAAAAGCACCCATCAGACGCCGATTTAGATTGGAGTTATTCTTATCTTGCTCCTGGTAAATGAGATTAAAATCACCCAAGATTAGCCATCTACTGTGCTCCGGTGGTGGAATGCTCTTCACTTCCTGAAGGAACTGGAGCTTGGCTGCATCCCCTTGAGGACCGTAGACTGCTGTGATTTTCCACTATATCCCGTCCGCCCTCATGGTGATTGTCGCCGTTATCGTGTTCACAGTTAGCTCGATGTCGGAGAGGTCAAAAAAATCTCCGTTTACTGCGAGAAGAATGCCTCCCCGTGTCTGTTCAGCTGGGAGTACAGCAAAGGAGTTAACAAATTTTGTTCCCAATGTGCGGATCACCACATTTTGATCAAGTAGCTGCATCTTTGTTTCTTGCACACATACAATCGTCGCACCTGTGCTTCTGACTAGTTCATTCAGAGAATCTTGCCGCACACCGTCATTGAGGCCCTTGACATTCCAGCTAAGAATTTTGCAGTCATGTTGTGCCATAAAAATAAAGACAGGGTCCCTGATTTACTAAAATGCAATGATGGAGACAAATTGAAGGGCAACACAACTTTTCATTCATAGCAGTGGCGATACACGAAGCAGCAGCAAACTGACGAAGCCGACCGAACTGAAGGCCAATGGTTGTCGGCTGATTGACGCAATACAAAAGGTCCCTGCATACAGAAGGTCTGCTACTGTCATCTACTTTGTGATCTTGACCCGGATGATGAAACGACTAAAGGCCCCTAGCTGTCGCCCCATCTGGCCAAGATGAACTGAAGCTCAGAGACTCCAAACTGATCCTAACTGTGGAGCTCCTAAAACGCCGGAGGTTTTCTAACATTGGTACAGTCTTGTTGCCCTTGATGAACACAGGTTTTTAGGCCTGTGCAGTAGCTGTTGTAGCTACCATATCAATGCCAGATAAGACTGTCAAGGCCTTGATGACATCCTCCGTGAGCGGTCCCTGGATCAGGCTGAAGTAGCGCAGCAGTTGATCGTCGGGGCTGAGTCCTTCCTCGATGATGCCAAGCCTCTTCATGAGGACTTGGCGGGCTTTTGCTTGGGCGTCGCCCTTGGGCCAGCATCTAGCAGCGATGTGTACGCTTCTGCGTGCTGGAGCTGCGGCCTTTCTGCATCGCTGTGGAAGGCTGGCACGGTGCTGCGGAACCTGCAAGAGGGGTTGGGGCAGGGGGTGAGAGATCCTTGTGACGAAGTTGGCCGCCACCAGCCTTGCAGCAGACGCAACAGCATCTACCTCTGTGGCAGCTTGGTCTGCGCGTGGCGACCGGTGACTAGAAGTCGCGCAGCCACGACGTGAACTAGAGTTGCTTGGTCCCCGTGCTCTGTGTCTTGTGTACATGCATCCCGGACGGAAGCGCGCGATCTGTCCACCCTCTTGTAGTTGTGCTTCTGAGAGGGACGGGGGGCCAACGCGTGCCCGCCTGCGGTAGATGCAACCTGGGCGGAAACGACGCTCAACGGGCAGGCTGGAGTGCTGCTGTGCTTCATCCTGAAGTGCCGTGAGGTCGGTGGCAGCATGGTGGAGGATCTGCAAGACAGGCGAGCATAAGATGGTCGGGGCAGGTGGTGGCGAGACTAGCGCCGCGCTGCACTGAGGCACACTTTCAGGTTGGTGGACCGGTTCAAGAGTCGATGGGGCAGCAGCAGATGGAGGCGTAGACCCTGACGAAGCTTACAGCTGATTAGTATCTGCACGCACCTTTGGTGGTTTTGGCGATGGGTGGTGGTGGTTGCCCGTGCTGTCTCCGAAGTCTGGAGACCTGCAACGCAGACGAGGTGCTGGGGACTCTGAGCGTGGCATCCTCGTGCGTGGCTCCGAGCATCCCCCCCTGTGATGCCTGCGGTGCAGCGTCCTTTCCCTGCTGCGCCCGCGAGAGGGGGGCCTGCTAGAGGTGACAACAAGGTGAGCATGATCGGTGGCCGAGACGAGCGGGCGCCGCTCCACCGAGGCCTGGTGGACGTGCCCAGGACCCTTCACATTGGCGGTGTCGTGCCTCCCTGTAGTCCCTGCATGTTGCAGGGGGTGCCGGCGGCCCCCGTGCACAGGGCTCCGGTGCCGGCGGCTGCCATGCTGGGATGCAGAGCGCTTTCGTTCCCGCCCCTTGGGCGCGCGCGACAGGCTGCGGAAGAGGCGCGTGCTCCAGTTGTCATCTTGTCGCTCGCGGCGCCCACGGCGGTCGTCGTCGTCATCGCCGTCACCGTCGTGGCGGTAGTTGCGGACGTCTGCAGGCAGTGGGTCGAGGCGGTCGCGTGGCACCCTCTCGTCGTCAATGACGCCGTAGCGCCACTTGTAGTCGCGGGGAGGAGGAGCCCACCCATCCCTGCCCGGCGGGTCCTCCACCAGATCGAGGTGCACTAGAACTCTAAAGGTGAGGCCGCGACGTCCACGAGTAGGCGGGGCTTCATGGAACTCAACCTTCCTGCTTGACAAGGTGAACCAGGTTACCTTTGGGATGTCCGACGGGTTGTGCGCCCAGGCCCAGAGACAGAGGGCCCTGGTGTCCTCGCGGTCCAGCGACGGCTTCTCAACGTAGTCGAGGTCGCAGGCCCTTGCGATGGCCCTCTTGGAGATGTTCTCGTTCCAAGCGTGGAGAGGGATGCCCTCCAAGCATAGCCGGACATGGTACTTGAGGTCGCAGCTCTCTCTGTGCGTGACCAGTTGCCATGGCCTGGTGTGGATATCAAGGCTGTCGTAGGGGAACCTTCCCAGGCCCGTGGCTGCATCACGGTGGTGTCAATGCTTGAAGTCGACGAAGAAATCCTCGGGGAAGTGCTTGGCGACGGTGACGTCTTTCGGTCGAACTGCAAAGTGGTGGCAGATGGCCTTCTTGATGACTTCTGGCTCCACCTCCGGGCGATTCTTTCCGAGCCAGGCCACCATTCCATGCGTGGAGAGGCGGTCGTGCTCGCGGTCCATGTCGCCGATGGAGTAAGCGACCGCTGCGGTCTCCTGGGGACGGACAGAGGGGTCCCCAGGCCTTGCCATCGTAGTTTTCCCGAGCGGGGGGAAATTGCAGTTATCAATTGGAGGAGGGGTTGTCGGGAGCTGGGGAGCGTGCTGTGTGGAGGATGAAGCTCTGTTCCTGCACTCTCTGCTTTTATGTCCCCAATGGCCACAGCTTATGCATCGCACAGGGTCCCTGCAAACAGCAGCAGAGTGGCCACCGGAAAGGCAGCGGAAACATTTACCTCGCATGCGCCTCAGGAGTTCTTCGTTGGGGTGGTAGCGCGTGGATGTGACCTTGGTGGTTGAGGGACTTGAATGGGGCGAAATCTTGTACTCAGGGAGTCGCCACCAGCGTTTTGGGCGGACCTTGGACCCCTTCATCCGACGCGAGGAGGGCAGCTGGCGCGCATGAGTGCGCCGCAGCGGCATGCTGGCGCGGGCCGGTGGCCCCAACGGACCCATCTCGGGAAGGAGCTCTGCCATCAATACGGGGCGCAGGGACCTGCTGGAGAAGGATTGAATGCCCGGCGACCAGAGCGCCGGTAGCAGATGCCGGTGCAGAGGATTTAAGGCAGGATTTTGGAGACGATTTGCCACAGGCGGAGTAACTCCTCGCAGGACGGGCATTAAGGGGGAAGGCGAACTTCACACGCTTACCGTCTCCCACCTGGTTCGCCGCGCCGGGAGCAGCAGTGGGCTCGTCGAGCAGGATCTGCGGCCCCACTACGACGGATTTGAGGGTGGGGCGACGAGGAGGCACCGCGCAGGTCGACGGGCTTGCAGGCCGGGGGGTTGACTCGATCTGTGGCTGTGGGGCGTCATTAGCTGAGAGAGCTGTACGAGGAGGTAGGCTGTGGGACAGGGAAAGGGCATTGGCGCTCGGTGACGGGGGGCTACGGCCGCCGGCGGCGGAGCTGGGCCCGCAAGCCATGGGAACGGCGGGGGGTCGGGGTCGGAGCTCCGCCCGCCCTAAACATCTTCATATTTTAATTTTTCAACAAGCTTGACATACCATGGCTGCATTTACTTTGGGAGAAGACACCAATGGCAGATTGCGTTTCCTAGCACTTAAAGGCTCCATTGGTGGAAAGACATTAATTCTCAAATTTCTACAGTCCTTCAAATGTATTGCTTCTATCCACCTGCACAATGGAAGGACCTGTTTATTTTGGAATGATCTATGGCATGGTAGAATCTTAAGCCAGACTTTTTTAGAGTTTTTTCCATTGTCAAGAACCTAAACCTATTTGTTCAAAGTGTCAGGCTTACCCCTGAACTTCATACTCGGTTTCACATGCCCCTATCTGTTGAAGCATTTGCACAATTCCAAGATTTTTTGGTCCATAATTCATGGTTCCCAAGAAACCCCAAGCCCAAATGTTTGGACCTATATTTGAGGCTCCTCCATTTTAGCTAGATGTTTGGACCTATATTTGAGGCACATCCATTTTTTCCTCTAGAAAGACCTACAAGAACTCATTGGACATAGTCCATCATGCCTTCAGTTGTCTTTGGAAATCAGCTTGTCAGAATAAGAGGAAGTTTTTTTTTTCTAGTTTCTACTCAAAGATAAGTTAAGCACAAGGGAGTTGCTTAAAAGGGAAAACATGGTTCTGGAAGACTATAATTCTATCCTCTACCATCTTTGGAGTTGAGAAAAGCCTCCTCCATCTTTTTTCTGGTTGCCCTTTTTGCTGCTCACTGTTGGGCAACTCTTCATTTGGAGGTTGGTAACTTGGTTGATCCTCTTGATATCTTGATAAGCTTCAAGAATCAGCTAGCAGTCCCTTTCTTCATGTAAGTTTTGATTTCCATAGAATTTACCATTTAAACAGTATGCAATGACCTCATCTTCAAGAACAGATCGGTGTTTGTTGGAGATTAGCCTTCTCCGAACAAGTATGGGAACACGGTATCGACGGATTGCGGGGGAAGGCCTTTCGGATTGCCGAAGACCTTCGCCTGACAACCTGAGCGTACGGGAGTGGGGGGGGCTTCCAGATGCCGAAGGTTTCCCCACAGATGGCGGCGGTAAATGACAGTAATGGAAACCCTAGAATCATGGATGTCGTCCTTGATTACGGTAGGTGGTGACCCCCTTTAATAGTACACTGTTCGCGAGGTAAACGTTATTACAATGGTACCCTTTACCTGCTCTGGGATATTCTGAGGATATTCCGGAGCCCTCTCTAAATCCCTCGAGGGCTCTTCAGGGCCCTATTTCTTCACTCGAACTGCTGGGTCGAGGCTTGGGCGACTGGGGGCCCAAGAAGTCGTCTCGGTCGCGTGTGCCGGAAGCTCGTCTGTCGTTCTTGCGAAGGTCCTCGGGATCCTTGCTCGCACCGCCGGCCTTCAGACGGCCGATTGGTAGCCAGCCTTCGCGTCCTCTCGCAAAGGTCTTGCTAGGAGCCCGTGCCAGCCTTCGCGCCCTCTCGTGAAGGTCTTGCTGGAAACCTTCTTTGCTGACGCTCCTTGCACTGGTGGCCCTTGCCCGCGGTGCGCCATCCTCTGAGGGGTGGAGCCTTCGCCCTCTTTTGCCCCTACACATAATCATACCCAAAATGTCGTTTGTGGATCCTTAGCAGCGGGGTCTCCGCGGGCCTTCGTTTCTGATCCCAGCAACCGTCTCTGGGTCCGACCTATCTGCAATCAGAGATCCTATTAGAGCATGACCTGGGTTAGCTTGGACCCACGAGGAGTGACCTTCGGAAGCCAACGCATGACCTATCGGAGCACACTCCTGGTGACGCTGGGGTCTTCACCCTCACAGCTCGGCCGGAGGTTTTGTTTTTCATTAGTCACTATTGGGTTACCTATACTTGGGCTTGGGTCTTCGTGATTTTTGTCCCAACAATGTCTCTTCAAAGATGCAAAGAGAATTTCAGAGAGAAGTTTATTTGCTTGGGTTATACTTAAGGAAAAAGAAAAGAATGTCCCTCCAACTTATTTAATCGCTAGATGCCTTTGTGTAATCGTTTTGATTTTCTTTGTGTCTTTTTTCTCTCTTAATTTTGTATCTGAGACTCAACTTTTGTTTTGAATAAATTCTAGGCAACCCCTTGTTTACCTAAAAAATATACGAAACAAACACCTATGTACAATTTGGTTTCAAGGATCTCGAGGGGCAGGGTTGAATAGACCCTCTTGTGTTGGTGCTTAGACCGATAACAGGCACTTGGAGTTAGGAACAGCTCATGTCGAATATTCGGTTGAGATCTTTTTTTTGCGAAGGAATATTCGCTTGAGATCTAGGAACGCCAAGTCTGTCTTTTGTCGCCACACGAGGTAGTCCTACACTCCTACCTACTCCCTCCGTCCCATTGAAAGTGTCGTTTGAAAAGCAGGAGAACACGGTTTTCTAGTGATACTTTCAATGTGACGGAGGGAGTAGGACACAAGCGTGTTCGCGTGAAACAAGAGGCGCCGCCGCCACTGGACGAAAAGAAGAGGAGAGAATGTGGTCGTTCGCTTAAGTTTGGGCTCAATCGAGTGGGTGGGTTCTGGCGCCACTGCCACCCTGGGCCGGGGGAGCACCTGCGGGATGGCCCTACGAGCGCGCAGACGTGCTCCAGACCGGCGCCATGTGGGAGCATTTGCAGGGGAGCTTCGGCACTGCAGCCGCGTGGGTGGGCGCATTTGCATAGGTGGCCGTACAGACCGGCTGCGCTCCCGGGAGTCCATTTTTGTTTTTGCTGTAATTTTCGTCTTCCCAACCCTCTCCCAGCCCGGCTCGCACGCTGCTCAAAGAAGCCCGCAACCTGGCTCCATTGGTACGCCTAAATCTGGCGTAGCAATTGGGCCTGATCGAGTGGAGCGCTGGGTGGCTCTCGTGGGCGGTCTCACCTTCCGACTCCTCTCTCATCCACCGCGACACCGCTCCTTCCTCGTCGCGCGGGCTGCCTTATTCCTCGTCGCGCTGCCTCCGCTGCGGTTTCCTTGGCCGTTGGGGCCAAAGCTTGCCCACTCTGCCATGGCCAGGGCTGGAGCTCGCCCCGTGCCGCCATAGCTAGGGCTGGAGTTCGCCGCGCGCCGCCCCGCGCCGCCATTCTTCTCCTCGTCGCGCCGCCATGGCTAGGGCTGGAGCTCGCCCCGCGCCGCCATAGGCAGAAGGACGAGCTTTGTCCGCGTCGGCGACGACCTCGGGAGCGGGCGGTGCTGTCTCACCTCTGAGGATGACGTATTCGACGATGGCTGTGGTGGAGGAGCTGCTGGAGTGCGACGCGACGTCCGGAAAGTGCTCGATAGAATGTCAACAAGAGAGAGAGAGAGGAGGAGGTAACCTCAATTATTCCAGATGCAAGGTTACGGTATCCATATATGTACATGCATCAAACACTATCTAAACTCCGCCTAGCTCAGAAGGAACGGGAGACAAACAAACGATGATGTACCGTTCGAGCCGAGCTATCGCCGGCCACAGCCAGGCCACTCGGCCAGGGCCAAGGTAGCAAACAGACCCCTAGACCCCTAGAGACCGAACAATCCCATACAAACGCATGGTACACAGCAAACACCAGTTGCCATGGGCTGTTTAGGCCTGGCTCGTCTTGCTGAGCTCCACCAGCATCTGCACGTTCGGCATGACCGCCTTGGCCGCGTCCAGCGAGCCGAAACGCTCCAGCCATGCCCCTAGTAGCGGGGTCTTGCTGGAATCGAACACCTTCAAACCTGTCAAGCGATCGATAAGATGCACCCATGCGACGAAGCCGCCAAGCACAACGTCAACGTATCCAACGCTGTCTCCTCCGAAGAATGGTTTCCCCTTAGAGCACTCCATCAGTGCCCGCTCGAGGGTCTCCACGGCGCCACACGATTGCTTTCTGCCCTCGGCCTTCTCCTCCTCTGTCTTTCCCATGCTCATCATCATCAACGAGCCCAACAGCTGCACTAGCACAGGTTACATATTATTCACTTTAGTTTGTTGCTTTCTCATTCTCTAAAACGAACGCACCAGTGAAAATAAGAAACATGGGTTAATTTTAATTTTGATATTGTATAAAAGTGTACCTTGTCGTCGATGTAAGCAGCCCAGAAACGAGCCATGGCTCGGTCGTATGGGTCAACAGGGAGGAGAGAGGGACGACCGTCGTCGTTGGCACCATAGACCTCGTCGAGGTACTGCACGATGATCTGGGTCTCGCAGACGGGCTTGCCGCTGTGGATGAGCACAGGAACCTTGTTGTGCACCGGGTTAGACTTGAGAAGAAGCTCGCTCTTGTGCTTGAGATCCTCCTCGACATACTCGTAGCTCAGACCCTTGAAGCTCAGGGCAAGCCTCGCTCGCAGAACGAACGGGCTCCCCCAAAACCCCAGCAGCCTCAGCTCATCCCCTCCAGCCATTTGCTGATACCTCAATGTCTCGACTATGGTTGTTGCTTCTGTTTTTGTATACGCAGATAATGGAGGTAGTCCCAACTTCCAAACGACTACTCCGTAGAAAATTAGAGCATCCTCGGCTCAGAGAAGTTTCCAATCGGTTGCAAGAGACGTGTGAGCGAGTCGACGCATTTATTTATTTTTCAGTGTGTGTATGCAGTGTTGTGCAAGTCATTTGACTAAATCAATTCCATCACGTCGTTCCACGAAATATCTGCAGTGACTTCATCGACTCTGTAAAGTTGCAGGCGTCAGACGACGTCGTCCGTTGAAGGGCGTCGTGTTGACTCGTCCGAGCGAGAAGCCTTCCGACGTGTTCAGGGGGTGTTTAGTTGCCCGTGAAATCCAAAATATTTTGGGTTTTGGCTCTTCATTTTGCAAAATGGAACTAAATATCACTCAAAATATTTGACAAAAAGTGGTCAATTCTTCATTTTAGATTTTGGACTCAAGATGTCAAAATAAAGGAATCTTTGCATTGGTTTGTGTGTCATCCTCACAATTTCATCATTGAAAGATAAATTTTGATTGGAACTAAACATCCTACCAAAATATTTTGCATTTTACATTTTAGAATCCAAAATAGTTGGAATTTTGGATTTTGGACAGGGCCTTAGAACCTTTGATTGCCAAACACCGTTTTGCTAAGTGAAAAAAAAAAAAAGACTTAGCAAAGGTATTTGGATCCTGCACTTCTCCTGCCTTGGCTCCCATGCTCCAAAGGAAAGGTCAAATTGGCTCGCTCGGGCTGGCAAGCACCTCCTGGCTTGAGCCAAACCTGTTAAAGCTTTCCAAACGCACCCTTAAGCTTTCGTGCACCTGTTGGATTTTGGTACTCGTTGGTTGATACATATGTTTTGTCCACACTTACAGGGCACTCTCCAGTAGTTAAGCTCAAAGTGGCCCCAAATACCTTGATTATGGGAGTGTTTGGGCCACTCGGAGTGTTAATTTGATCCATGGATTATGGTGATTGATTACAGTTGGTTAAAGTGAGAAATTTTTATCTTATCCTTTGTATAGTTTGGCAAGTTGGACAACTGGTCGGGGGCAGGTTAGACTTTCAGACCCATAATTCCCTATGATTTGGTATCATCTGCTGGATTATGTGATTATATGATAATTAAGAGTTTTGGTTATAATAATTCATCATATGATCATTCTTGCTTGGATCAAAATTTGATTACATAATTTCATTACTATAATTAGAAGGCTATTCAAACAGGACCTATATAATAATGTTTCAATCAAAATGCACAAATTTATTAAATGTTACAAACTACAGAAATTATGGTCATGAGTTTTATTGATATATGAATCATGAAGGGACTATTAATTTTTCATGATTACCAAAAATAATAATCTATTATTGCTCATGCATGGATACTTGATTGGCATGATGAGATAACATGTACTCTCAGTTTAAGTTTACTTTTGTGCACTTCCTTTGTTCTAAATTCTAAGATATTTGGGCTTTCTAACAGATACATTATTTTAGCTATATATATATATATAGACATATTGTATATCTAAATAGATAGTAAAATTCGTGTATCTAAAAAAGCCAAAACGTATTATAACTTAGAATGGAGGGAGCAGTAGCCATAGAAATTGCTAGTTTGGAGATCAATCAAATTCCAGCATTAAGGGGCATCTGATGAAGAGGTGAGCCATTGACTCTTCTATATGGCCACTACAGAGAACACAGTTGAAATCTTCCAAATTCATGTGTCTTCTTTTTAACATACTCCTGGTGTTCAATCTATCCTGAAGGATTAGCCAAACAAAACATTTTTTTTAGATAATGGATAAAAAATATCCGGCCTCTACATCCAAGGATGTACACAACCAATTATTACAAAGTCATTCGACACACGCAAGATAAAGAGCAAGCTCGAGTTTGAAAAAATAAACACATGTCTCTAGAGCAAATGATAAACATGCTTTCACCCTCGATTTGAAATCTCCAAAGCAATCACTTCTATCTTCTTGCTTATCCACACGAGGGTGTCCTTGGCTTGCTCGTCACGCTACAGCCGGACCCAGGAGCGCGCTCCTGAAAATAACCTGCGAAATAGAGTTAATTTTCATTTTATGTAACACCCTAAAATTTGCATCTTTTGAAATAGAGATAAAATGCTTTAAATATAAATTTTTGTGCTCATGAAACATAGGAAAAATAAAAGTTTTCATTAAATTAAAATTTATCATAAAGTGTATAAACATGGTTGTAAATCCATGCCTTTGTATTTTCTTTATTGTGATGAGTGGTTTTGACCAAATCAAAAGGGATCCAAAATCTTTCAAAAAATCAATTAAAAAATGATTTGGATATAAAAGAAAATAGTCAAAACCTTCCCTCCCTCCTTCTTCCTCTGCCAGCCCGAGTGGGCCAGCCCAACTCCCTTTCTCCCTCCCTTCGCGAGGCTTGCCCTGAGCTTCAAGGGTCTGAGCTAATGATTTGGAAATAAAAGAAAATAGTCAAAACCTTCCCTCTCTCGCCTGGCCAGCAGCGCCCGCAGCCCCTGCCTCTTTCTCCACCGCGTGGCCCAGCAGGAAGCCGAAGCCCACGTGCCCCTTCCTTCTCCACTTGGGCCGAGCCCAGCGCCACCCCGGCCCAGCTGCGCGCTGGCAACCTCCCACGCCAAATCCCTCTCCCTCTGCCTCCCGGTCCCACCTGTAAGGTTCATCCCCCACCTCGTGCTCTTCACGGACGGACGCCGCGCGGGCGAAACCGCTGTTCCCGCCCCGCTCTGCACGTCGTGGGCGTCTCACCCCGCTAGCCCCGCTCCCACTCCCTCGAGGCTCGTACACCCAGCGCCGCAACCGCATTGCTCTAAGCGCGTTAAAAAGGGAATCAACCCCTCCTTTCTTCCCCTTTCGCTTCCTATCTGCCTTGCCGCCACAGAGCCTCGCCGACGCCGTGGAGATCCGCCCCGGAGCTCCGCCGTTACGGTAAATTCCGCGCCAAACTCCGCACCGTATTCCCGCGCTCGTTAATGCTAATGGTTTCCTTTATCTCTTCTCCGGTGGCTCTAATTTCATCGTCGGCATGGCCGTGAAGCTCGCCGACCGCTGAAGCACGCCGACCGCCCTCCTCGAGTCATCTCCGCCCTTGACATCGCGTTGGTAAGCCCTGTTCCGAGTCTGCGTTCATCCTGCGGGCATCCAGAGCCTAACCCCGACCCTCAATTTCCATGTCCGTGTCCGCACAGACCACGACGGTCGCGTATGAGCTCGCCGTCCGCCGTAGCTCGTCGACCGCCCGCTCGGTGTCGTCTCCGGCCTCCTTACCGCATCAGTGAGCTTCATATCTCCCCTCTATCCCTTCCCGTGCCGTCAATTTGTCGAATCGAGTACTCTAGAGCCCTTCCCGCGAGCACCCCGTGCCGCAGGCCATGGCACGCCGCCGGGCAAGCCCCTGTTTCCCTCTCAACGCACAAACGAATGCACGGTTGGACTCGCCTTCACCCCCTATTTCACCCAGTGCCACCGGTTGAACGTTTTGTGAGCCGTAGGCCTCTTCCCCGCTCTCACCGAGGAGCTTCCGCCGCTGGCCATGGCCGCGCGCGGGTTCTCCTTTCCCCCACCTTCAACTGATGGCGTATCCGAGTTCCCTTCGGTCTCCCCTATCTTCCCGTGGTCTTCCGGTGGCCAACCGAGGCCCCTAGACCCTTTTCCCCTTCTCGCCGCCGAGCTCCATGCCGGCATCAATGGAGCACCGCCGTGCTGGCTTCTGTGCTCGGCCGGCCAGCTCCCTCCCTTTCCCCATCTTCTAATCTCAGCCATCCATCGCGTGATCCACGACCAGAATGGCTCGATACCCCTTCGTGGGTCAGCTTGCTAACGACTCCCTGGAATCATTAGTAATCAACCCGCAGTCCTCAGCTGGATTCAAATTCTGAGAAATAAGAAAAATTCGTTTTAATTCGGAATAAACTAAAAACAATTTCAGAATTGCCAGCCAATTTCGAAAGCTCATAAAATTCGTGTTTTAACTCCGATTTGAACGGATCGAATTGCGTTAGGTTCGTACTTAAATTATCTACATGTTTATGCCTATGTTAATCAGTTTTGAAACATTTAATTTTCGAGGTTAAGTTTAATTAATGGAAATGCTTTTAGAGAACTAGTTTAATTCATATCTTTCATGTTATAGCTCCGTTTTTCGTGAATTTCGTGTTGACGTGTTCGTAGTGATGCGTAGAATCTGTTTTTATACCTTTTATTTTATTTTATTTCTGCTGGTGTATTGTTCTAATGTTAGACTTGTTTGCTTTGTATGAATGCAATTTGGAATGCGTGGATGCTTGTATGGTGCTCTATGGTTATGTCCAGTCGGTGAAATTTGCGTGGTGTTCAAGAAGAAATCTTTTGGAGCTGTGAGTCAACAAAAGAGCTACGAGTCAACAGAAGAAGAATCTAAGTGAAAGGCAAGTATAGCATGGGATCTCCTTGTTGTCCTATTCACCCAAATCAATTTAATCATATGCATGTGTCTACCTTGATATCCATAGATGTTTATCCTAGATACTTGATATCCTATTACCTTGTCACCCTTCACCCTGGGAATTTATGCATTGGGTAGATCAAGCTAGCGCTCTTTAAGAATAACTTTGATCATGTAACTTGACTAATGATATATGCAATAACGATAAAAGATGACTTTTTAGCAACATGGACTATAGGTGGAACATCAGGAACTCACATCTGTGTTCTCACTCATAGGGATATTTCTGTAAGTGGATTACCCTGATAAAATAGTACTACCATAGGCCAATGGACTCTAGCTTGACTCAGTATTAGACTTCTATTGGTTTGTGGCAACTTACCCGAAAGGGCGTAAGAGGGGCTCAGAGATGCCTACCTGGGAGGTGCGCTGCGGTGACTCCTGGGAGGGGACTCACATCTCATTGAGGAAACTTGTAGCGGGTTGTTACCTATTAGTGGAACATGTGAACAGTCTCGTAGTGTACCCTGCTCCACTTCCTTGGTATAGGTGATGGCATATGGGGATCACGACTTGTGGGTAAAGATGTATACCTCTGCGCAGAGTTAGAAAAACTATTATAATAGCCGTGCTCAGGGTTATGAGCGGCTTGGGCTCCTTACTGTGTGATGTCCTTATGTCATGGTTCATTAGTTGTTATTCGTTATTGATTATTGTTATTTGTTCATATAAGCATT
Source organism: Microstegium vimineum (assembly GCA_022036555.1). Lineage (NCBI taxonomy): Eukaryota > Viridiplantae > Streptophyta > Magnoliopsida > Poales > Poaceae > Microstegium > Microstegium vimineum. The sequence continues at coordinate 6,533,607 of CM039124.1, read as the reverse complement.
ATATCTTGTTCACTTGATCATGTGGTTATTTGGGCTTATGTTGAACTTGATGCTACTCAACTGCTAAAACTATGACTTATTAAAAGCTGATGCAGTTAAACCGTTGAGAGTTCCTATGTGATTTTGGTAATTGAGTGACAACTTAGGTGAACTAATATGTGTTTAAGTGACATATATACACAGGAGATTAGTTCACATATGATTGTGTAATGAAGGAGCTTATTGCACATGAAACATGACATGGAGTCATGTGATCAAGGTGGAGAAGATCAAGATAGGGCTTGGCTTGATGGACCGGTTGCAAGTGTGAAGGGCAAGCGGGTGATGCTTGGCGCCGATGGACCAAGGCAACGGTGAAGAGCATATGAGGTCATGGTCGATGAACCAACACGGTCATGTGATGATATGGAGTGGATCATATCATTTGACAAGTTGTTGGTGTATGTGTTGCATCAACATTGGAGAAGGAGATGGAATGAAATGTGCAAGATAAAGTTATAACCATAGGGCATTTCATTTCACCGGTTATAGGTGTGTAGAGAAGATTATGACCGGGTTTAGGATAGATAGCCGTACTATCAAGAGGAGCAAACTTGTTTGCATATCGGTTATCTAGTGCCACCGTGAGCGATCTAACTTTGCAATGAATTAGGATCGAGTGGCGTGGTGAGAAGCAAGTGAAAACTGCTTTGAAAATGATTGTGAAAATGCTAACACACATGCAAAAGGTGGTGAACACATTTGTGTTAGCACATGAGAAGCAAAGGAAGAAGTGCGGAGGAGTCTCGGCTGAAAACCGAGCTCCGGACGCAAGGGCCTAGGGGATCCAGACCATTGCGTTTGGGTCCGGAACCAAACCCTAGGTCTCGGCCGAGTCTGTGAGTCCGGACGCAGGGGGTTCGGGTGGTCCGGACCATTGGTTATGCGTCCGGACGCCACCCCCTCTGACTGTGCTGTGCTGACAGAGGTGATCCGGACGCTGTTCGTCGTCCGGACGGTGAACTCCGGACGCAGCGTCCGGAGGTTGGAGCTCTCTGTAACCGCTCGGAGTGAAGGTCCGGACGTTATATGCGGTCCGGACGCAGGGATCCGGACGCGCGTCCGGTGTCTGGCTCTCTCTAGAGTGGAGGTCCGGACGCAGGTTGTTGGTCCGGTGCGGCACTGTTGCACGTGTCCGGAGGCACGTGGCGGCGATCGGCGCAATGCGCCAACGGCTCTCTCTAACGACAGCGAGTCCGAACGCAGACTACATGGTCCGGACCCACACTATTGCGTGCGTCCGGACCCTCTGCAGAGAGCCCAGTGAAGGGAGAAAACGGCTAGTTTGTTTGGCTAGCCTATAAATACCTCATGGCCGGCCCTTGGGGCTGGTTGAGCACCTTGGGGTTGTGTTACCCTTAGTTGTGCTTGGTTGGGAACCCTCTAACTCACTCATACTTGATAGTGTTCATCCGATTGAGTGAGAGAGCGATTACTAGTGCATTGCTTTGAGAGATAGCTTCGTGTGGCACTAGGTGATCGACTTGCAAGCTCGTGGTGCTTGTTACTCTTGGAGGTTACCACCTCCTAGACGCCTTGGTGGCTTGTGGCTCCGTCAAAGCACGCAAGAAGCTTGTGCGTGGCTCCAGAGAAGAGCTTGTGAGGGGTGTTGTGCTCGCCCCGCGGGGATCGCGAAGAGCAACTCTAGTTGAGCGTGTCATTGAGCTACCCTCACTTGTGGGTGGATTCTTGCGGCGCCCATGTTAGTGGGCTAGGCTTGTGAATGCCTATTAGCCGCTGAATCACCAAGTGTGTGGTCAACACAACGGGGACTAGCTTGGTGGCGACCAAGTGAACCTCGGGAGAAAAATCACCGTGTCAACCTTGTACATCTTCTCGGTGGTTTGTATTCTCCAAATCACTAGCTTGTATTTACTTTCTTACTTGTGCTAGTGGTTAGTTGTTGCTCTTGTAACTAGTTAGCTTGTGTAGCTTAACTAGTTGCCTTCTAGCTTGTGTAGCTTAGAAGTAAGATCTTGAGTGACTAATTGGCTTGTGTAGCCTTGTTAGTCACATTGCTTAGTTTGTGTAGCTAAGTAAGTTGAGCTCTCTAGTTAGACTTGAGTAGCCTTGCTATTGAGTGTTGCTAGTGAGCTTATGTGCTTTGTGCTTTGTTTACTAGTATGTGTAGGAGCTCCCGGTGTGCTTAGAGTACTAGTTGCTTAGGTTTGTGTGACCTTGCAACCTAGACTTGTTTAGGTGAGCCTCCTAGCTTGACACCTTAGTTAGCTTAATAGACATCTTTGGTAGGTGCTAGAGTTATAGATAGAGGGGTGTAGTCTTGGCTAGACCGATAGTTTTAATTCCGCATTTGATTCGGTTAGCCGGAGCGCTTAAGTTTTAGAAAAGACTATTCACCCCCCCTCTAGTCCGCCATCTCGACCCTACAACCGTGTCTATCCTTTTTGAGCCTCATGAATCCCATGTTATTCTTGTTGAGTACGACATGTACTTACGCTTACTTTACTTTTTAATATTTGGATAAAATCTCGGATGAGTACCATATTGCAAAGAGTTGGAAGAGATAGGTTTGTGATCAACTAGTCAGTTGGTCCCTTGGAGTTGGAGTCTTCACCTGAAGATCGGAGTTGTTCTTTCGTTGTTTGCTTTCTAAGGTTGTTTTCTTGATCTAATACATTATGTAATAAGTATTGTATTTGGATATTGCCTTTATTTGTGGCTATATGTGATATTTGACTTTCTGGGCTCACATATAGTGTGTATCTGGTTTTGTCTTTAAAACCGGGTGCTACATTTTATATTTATTAAAAATTACATCATTCCGGCATCGCCAGATAGCCAAGCACATGGCAACAACCCCAACCCAAATTAAATCTTTGATCTGTTTAGGCTGATAAATAAGTCAATTAGCAAACATATGTTTGATAGATCTCGGTTGAGTTAGATTAGTAGCGTAAAATATAATCCTCTCAATCATTTTAGTACAGGAGTAGTATAGAAACAGATGTTGAATAGTCTAAAAAAAACATAATGCAACAACATTATAGGTGAGCCCAAGCTAATTCCAAAATGGGCGCGGGCGGCAGCCACTTCAGTCTTCAATCACCTTTGACCACGGCGGCGGCAGCCGCAGCAGCAGCAGCTTGGGCTTGCCTCTTATTGGAGAGCTCGACCAGCTTCATCACGTCCGGCATGACTGGCTGGGTTTCGTTCAACACGCCGAAGCACTCCAGCCACGCCGAGAGGAGAGGGGTCTTGTCGGCGTCGAAATGCTTCAGGCCAGACAAGATGTCCCTTGTCTGCACCCAGGCGAGGAAGCCGCCGAGCGCTATGTCGACGTACCCGACGATGTCACCGCCGAAGAAGGGCCTCCCCTTAGAGCACTCCTTCAGTGCTCCCTCCAAGTTCTCTGCCGCGGCAAACAACTGTTTCGTCCCCTCTGCCTTCTCTTCGTCCGTCTTGCCCATTATCATCGTCATAAATGAGCTGAACAGCTGCACAAAAGAAAATCACACACGCACACACACGTTTACGGTTCTTTGGGGAAAAAAGAGTGTGCTGAACACACATCAGTAGTGGAAATACTGAACAACAGAATTATACATGATGTGGCATGTACCTTGTCGTCAATGTAGGCGGCCCAAAAGCGAGCCACAGCACGGTCGTAGGGGTCGACGGGGAGGAGAGAAGTGTTAGGTATAAGCTGATGCAGAACTTGTAATTCGTCTTCTTAGATGTTCAGATAGGATTAGAGTCGGAGTGGATCGGCCGTAGTCGAGTCGTGCCTGGCTATGACACGGTCTAGAGTCCGTTTAGTTCACGCCACGGCGCGACGGGCGCACGGGACAGCCATCGCGGCAACGGTGTCTGTACCCGTATCGGTGTGGCGTGAGGAGTCGGGACTGTGTTCCCAGGTGTTCCCCATATAAAGGAATAGAACTATGAACGGGTTGTCACGTTGGCAGTAACAAATTCGTGTTATCTCGCAAGTTTCATCGAATCTAGTTTTTCAGGCTTTCGGCGAGTTCGTCGTGGTCACCACGCTGACACCGGCGCTCGCGTTTTTGGGTGTGCAGTACCTGTGCGGTTCCAACAATTGGTATATCAGAGCGATTGGTGGCCGGTAGGAGCGTGTTCTGAAGAGCAGAGAAGACGAAGGTGAAGCCGGGCGATTGAGATCGAAGTGTTCAAGTTACCCAAGCCATGAACAGACGCCAACATGACAGGCTCAAGCGGCGAGAAGGGCAACGACGTCAAGGAGAGGGCGTGGAATCAGGCCGCTGGAAATCTGGTATGGCCGATGCTAACCCGTTCCAATTATCAAGAGTGGTCGATCCATGTGCAGTGCAATCTCGAGGCCATGTACCTATGGGATGCGGTGGAATCTGACAAGGTGGAGCGCCGGCATGATCGGCTTGCTCTGGGCGCCATGCTCTGTGGCGTGCCCCCAGAATTGCACTCAATGCTGCTAAACAAGAAGTCAGCCAAGGAGGCATGGGAGGCTGTCAGATCCATGCGTTTAGGTGCAGATAGGGTCAAGGAAGTGAATGCACAGAAGCTCTTAGCCGAATTTGAAGCCATCACATTCAAATCTGGAGAGACCATTGAGGACTTTGCAGTAAGGATCGAGAAGCTTGCTACCGATCTAAAGGGTCTAGGAGAAACGTCAGTGGATGATGCTCGTGTTGTCAAAAAGTTCCTCAGGGTGGTGCCACAGAAGTATAATCAAGTGACAGTGACCATTGAGATGTTCTGCGATCTTAAAACTCTTACAGTAGAAGAGCTTGTGGGTCGTCTGCGTGCTGCAGAAGACAGGTTTGAGTCCGTTGTGGAGGAGGTAAAGAACCAGCAGGGACAGCTCATGATGACTGAGGAAGATTGGGCTGCAAAGCACAGGTCAAGATTGACAACAGATTCTTCAGGCAAAGGCAGTGGCAACGGTCGTTACCAGAAGAAGAACAAGCAAGGTGCTCGTTCTGGTGGTGGTGGCAGCAACCGTGATTCAAGAAGCAAGGAGGGTGCCAATGGTGGGACACCTCGACGCAACGGTCACTGCAACAAGTGCAAAGAGTATGGCCATTGGGCCAGGGAGTGCAAGAAGTTCCCAAAAGAACAGACAGACGCAGTTCATCATGCTATCGCTGATGCTGATACTCAGCCTGCTCTATTGGTTGCACAAGTATGCAATCTAGTCAGATCAACAAGATCTGTGGCTTCCAGGGTGTTTCTGAATTAGGAACGAGTCATGCCATCAACTTATGAAGAAGGTTCATGGGTGTTGGACACAGGAGCTACGAATCACATGACCGGGTGCAGATCGTCACTGTCCAACTTGGACAAGTCAGTCAGAGGAGCCGTGAGGTTTGGTGATGGGTCCAAGGTTGAAATTTGCGGGATCGGGGCAATGACAATTGCCAGCAAGAACAATGATCACAAGGTGCTCTCAGAGGTGTATTATATACCATCTTTGAGGTGTAACATTGTGAGTCTCGGCCAGCTAGAGGAAGGAGGATGCCGTGTTGAGATCGACAAGGGTGTCATGAAGGTGCTAGAAAGAGAACTACCAGGGACTAAGAACAGGAGTGTGCTCATTTGTGCAGAACGCAGGAATAGACTGTACATGATGCAGGTGAAGATCACGTCACTTGTATGTTTGATGTCCAAGATGGATGATGTCTCGTGGCTATGGCATGCTCGATACGGCCATCTGAACTTCAGAGCACTACGAGAGCTAGGAATAAAGAAGCTGGTTGGGGGTATGCTCGTGGTACACTTAGTAGAACAAGTATGTGATGGATGTGCTCTAGGAAAGAAACACAGAACTCCGTTTCCAAGAGCAACAGAATATCGGGCATCACAGTGCTTAGAGATGGTTCACATCGACCTTTATGGACAGATCATGCCACCTACTCCAGGAGGGAAGCAGTACTTCTTACTTGTTGTGGATGATCATAGTCGGTATATGTGGCTTGAGTTGCTAACTACGAAAGATGAGGCCCTCACACATTTCAAAAGGTATAAAGTTGCAGCTGAACTTGAACTGAATTTGAAGATGTAGGCTTTCAGGTCAGATCGTGGTGGCGAATTCAACTCAAGAACAGTGCTGGAATTTTGTCAGGAACATGGCATTAAGCATAATACCACAACAAGTTATTCACCACAACAAAATGGTGTCGTCGAAAGACGAAATCAGACGGTGGTGGAGATGGCGAGATGCTTACTCAAGAGCACGAGAGTACCTGCTCGGTTCTGGGGTGAAGCAGTTAAAACAGCAATGTATATTCTCAATCGAGCACCGACTAAGAGTCTCAATGATCGAACACCGTTTGAAGCATGGTTCAGGAGAAAACCAGGTGTCAAGCATCTCAGAACATTTGGGTGCAAGGCTGTCAAACGAGTGGGTCCGGGGATCAGTAAACTGTCGGATCGGACAGTACCAAGGGTATTCCTTGGCTATGAGCCAGGTACTAAGGGATATCGTGTGTATGATCTAGTGCAGGACAAGTTAATGATCAGTCGAGATGTAATCTTTGATGAGAAGGCAGCTTGGAATTGGGAGGAGAGAGAAGTAGGTTCAGCAGGTTCAGCTTCTGAAAACAGCGTTGCAGTGCCTAAAACCTTTCAGGTTCAGTGTCTCGATGACACTGAATACTTTCTGACAACAGCGACGACAGGACCCGAGTCAGACAATGAACCAGGTTCAGATGCAGGTGCTTGGGGGCCAGAACCAGCTTCACCTACTGCATCAATTCAAGCTTCTGATGGTGCAGAATCACCACACACGCCTCCACATCAGCAGATTCAGTGGGCCACTCCACCCACGAAGAATGATGATTTTTCAGAAAATGCTCCACTCAGATACAAAACTATTCTAGATTTGCTTGAGACAACAGAAGCCATGCAAGACTTTGATTACAGTGGCCTCTGTTTGGTTACTGCTGAAGAACCAAGGTCAGTGTCAGAAGCACTGTCAGAACAAAACTGGAAGAAAGCAATGGAGGAGGAGATGAAGGCAATACATGAAAATCAGACTTGGATTCCTTGCGTACTGCCACCCAAGCAAAAGGCCATTGGCCTCAAGTGGGTGTTTAAGGTAAAAAAGGACCCAGCAGGGAATGTTGTCAAGCATAAGGCACGCTTAGTAGATAAAGGCTATGCTCAGCGTCAGGGAATCGACTTTGATGAAGTTTATGCCCCTGTTGCCAGAATTGAAACAGTGAGGGTTCTACTTGCACTAGCAGCTCATGGTGGCTGGGAAGTCCATCATATGGATGTTAAGTCTGCATTTTTGAATGGTGACTTGATAGAGACAGTGTATGTGCAGCAGCCTCTAGGTTTCATAGTTGGTGGAGCAGACAAGGTGCTAAGGTTGAAAAAGGCCTTGTACGGCCTTAGACAAGCACCCCGAGCGTGGAACGCTAAGCTTGACAAAGAGATGATTGCTCTAGGATTTGAAAGGAGCAAGTTAGAGCATGTTGTTTATAGAAGAAACAGTGGAAGATCCTTTCTAATTATTGGAGTTTATGTTGATGATCTCATAATATCTGGACCAACAGTGCAAGAGATTCTCAGGTTCAAGACAGAGATGAGAAGAAGATTCAACATGAGTGACTTAGGGCTCCTCAGTTACTATCTTGGGATAGAGGTCAAACAAGGAGAAGGCAAAATCACTTTGAGTCAGAGTGCATATGCTCAGAAGATACTGGAGCATGCTAGCATGGAGAACTGTAATCCATGTGATACTCCAATGGAGTGCAGACTCAAACTCAACAAGCTGAAAGGAGAAGATGCCATTGATCCAACAGGATATAGAAGTCTGATTGGAAGTCTTAGGTACATAGTGAACACAAGACCAGACTTAGCCTATTCTGTTGGAGTAGTCAACAGATACATGGAAGCACCAGGAAGACAACACTGGACTGTAGTTAAACGTATTATGAGATATTTGAAGGGGACAGCAGATTATGGTTGTGCTTATGCAAGAGGAGGGGAGCTACCACCTATGCTACTGGGTTATAGTGACAGTGATTATGCTGGGGATGTCGAAGACAGAAGGAGCACCTCGGGTGCTATCTACTTTCTTGGCAGAAGCTTAGTGACTTGGTCATCACAAAAGCAGAAGATCGTTGCACTCTCATCTTGTGAGGTTGAATACGTCGCAGCAGCAACAGCAGCTTGTCAGGGTATCTGGCTGAGCCGACTCATATCTGATCTGATGGGGACGAAGGAAACAACAGTGAAACTCCTTATGGATAATATGTCTGCAATTGCTCTCAGCAAGAATCCTGTGCAACACGGGAGAAGCAAACATATAGATACCAAGTATCATTTTCTTCGTGAGTGCATAGAGGATGGCAAGGTGGAGGTAGATCACATTGGTGCAGCAGATCAGCTGACAGATATCTTCACAAAGTCACTAGGAAGAGTCAGGTTCATAGAGTTAAGGAGTTCATTAGGTGTTGTAGATGTGCATGAGGCTTAGGTGGTGATTTGTTAGGTATAAGCTGATGCAGAACTTGTAATTCGTCTTCTTAGATGTTCAGATAGGATTAGAGTTGGAGTGGATCGGCCGTAGTCGAGTCGTGCCTGGCTATGACACGGTCTGGAGTCCGTTTAGTTCACGCCACGGCGCGACGGGCGCACGGGACAGCCATCGCGGCAACGGTGTCTGTACCCGTCTCGGTGTGGCGTGAGGAGTCGGGACTGCGTTCCCAGGTGTTCCCCATATAAAGGAATAGAACTATGAACGGGCTGTCACGTTGGCAGTAACAAATTCGTGTTATCTCGCAAGTTTCATCGAATCTAGTTTTTCAGGCTTTCGACGAGTTCGTCGTGGTCACCACGCTGACACCGGCGCTCGCGTTTTTGGGTGTGCAGTACCTGTGCGGTTCCAACAAGAAGGACCGGCGTGCGCCGCCGTCGCATCTCATCGATGTACTGCACGATAACCTGTGACTCGCAGATGGGCTTCCCGTTGTGGATGAGCACGGGTACCTTCTTGTGTACCGGGTTGGACTTGAGAAGAAGCTCGCTCTTGTTTCCAAAGATCTCCTCCTCGACGTACTCATACTTGAGGCCCTTGAAGCTGAGCGCAAGTCTAACGCGCAGGACGAACGGGCTCGCCCACATGCCCAGCAGCTTCAGCTCCTGTGCTTCCCCAGCCATTTTCTGCTTGTTTGAGCTCTTTTTCGCGTGTGTTCTCAGTTTCTCACTGCGCTCTTGATGCCATCAGAGAGAGGTAACTGTAGTTTAGGTATAGTTCCTGGTGACTGGCTGAGAGCTAGAATTTCTCTAATGGAATCATCAATACTGCTCGAATCTTGCTGCATAGATAATTACGCATTGGCACGTGCTGACATTGGAAGGATAAGGTCACGCGGGGTACTCTTTTACTTAAGGACAACCATTTTAAATGAGTGTCCCCTGTTGACTGGTTATTCTGTTTAGACCATTTTTTTTTATATCAGTGCAAATAAAGTGGATGCTCGCATTCGTTATATACTGATGGTCAAACACGGTTGCTGGTCAACAGTGACTTTTTCTTTCACCAGCAAATATATGTCAACCGTGAGAAAAAACATTCTGATTCTTTAGAGGCTGTTTGGTTTCTGGCCTCCACTCGCCGAGCCATACATATATATATATATGCTTGGTGCTTGCACGTTATACTAGGGGCCTATTATATTGCAGGGGAACTAGGTCTATGCCATTTCAGCCGAAAGCTTGACACTAAAGACGACGAGGAGTTGTCCAGGAGAATGCCTAGCCAATAGATACCCACTTTGCTCATGAGGGAGACCTATCGGCTCCAAGGAGTTACCTAACTCAGAGTTTGGCCCTTGTGAGGTCATTTTTGCTAAGAGCTCCAACGAGGACTTAGGAGAAACATGAGATTCTCGATAGCTTGGGAAAGATTTACTATAGACAAGAGTTTGAATAATGTAACTCAATTAGACTCATGCACTTACATTGCTTTTCTAGGTTGTGTGCTTACCATTCCTAGTCTGCTAGGCTAGTTGACATGCTTAGGTCGTATAGCTCTTTTGCATTAGAGATAGCAACTCTTAGTAAAACCATAATCTACAACTAGATATATATATTTGCATGAGTTTTGATAAGTAGGTTTTAAGGCCAAATTTTGTTTTAAGTTTCCTAATTCACCCATGTGCACATCATGGTCCCTTCAAAGTGTTAGTTTCTGTGGGTCCAAACCCTCAAGTAAATTGTTGTAGCTGCCAAGAAAAATTGCTCATTTTCTAGTCATTCCTATTAACCACCAATATAAAAGACTCATTGCATGCTTGTTAGTTAGACATTGCATTTTAAGATACAAATGCTCCCTTGACATGTTTGTGGAATGAAATACCGTTTTTGTTGGCACATTAATCGAACAAAAGTTACAATTTTGCGTTATTACTAGAGAATGCATATCGGTACTTAGCTTGAAATGTATAGTTAGTTTTAGACTAAAAGGAAACATGCTAATATCGGAATCGGATGAAGACAAAATTTATGTCAAAGTTGTAGAGTTTGAAGAGATCTACATCTTCGTCGTAGATAACAAAGTAAATTTCAATTATTTAGAGTCTAAAAATTATGTTTTAAGTTCAGAGCTTTGCATCAAAATCTTTGAATTCTTCTAAATAACCTCGGATAGAGATATAACCTAGACCAATTTTTTAGTACTCAATGAGATCTAAAACTTTTAAGTTTAATTTTTCAATTGAAGCAGTTTAGGATCTAAAATATTCATTATAATACTCACTAAAGTAAATACAAAAGAAAATAAACTTTTATATAGTCACAAGTTACTTTGAGGTCTAGTGTTAAGCTTTAAGTCATGAGTTACACACGATTCTAGGTACCGCATGAAAAGGATTTCCACTGGGTTGTTTTTTTTTTTTTTGCTCTTTGCTCCATATACCATTGGGGTCCTTAGCATATATATTCTTGGAGGTCCTCGTCAGCACTCAACAAAATATATGCTTGGTGGTTGATGTGAAAAGGTTGACCCCGTCTTCATTTTCTTGGAGACGACAACTAAACCACTATAAAAATCATTTGTGATGGCCGACCCCCAATGTAATTAAATCTTTGGTCTTTTTTCACAGTTGACCAGCACGACTAATTTTCTTGGTGGTTTTCATATTTTTTTTCTGGAGGTTTTTGGCCCTCAAGGATATACGTACTCAGTATTTTCATATAGAGTCACATCTTTATAACAAATTTTATAGACAGTTTTTGATGAAGCTGCATTTGCCAAAAGAAAAGAAAAAAGGCGCCTCTAAATCGTTTTCAGCGTAGCGATAGCCTGTGTTGACGAACGTGTTAATGCATTAATGAATTAATGTATTCGATATATAGATAGCGGTGAAATAGCACAAATATATATATATATATATATATATATATATATATATATATATATATATATAGATGCATCACATGCAACATTACGAAGAACTATGCATACACGATTCACTAGACATAACACGATGAAGAATCAACCCGAGAGGACAAAACTAACAAACCATTAGCAGCGAAGGACATCTAACTACATATGTTTTTTTTTTGAGCAAACATCTAACTACATATGTTTGTTTTACACACCAGACGATGAAGAATCAACCAGAGGCAACAAAACTAACAAACCATTCGCAGCGAAGGGCATCCAACTACACATGTTTATTTTGCACACCAGACTGAACCCAAAGTTGACTTCAACCTCTTCAATTGTCTTGAGCAACGGCGGCGGCAGCGGCAGCAGCGGCAGCTTGGGCTTGCCTCATCTTGGCGAGCTCGACCAGCTTCTCAACGTCCGGCATGACCGCCTTGGCAGCATCCAGCTCGCAGAAGCGCTCCAGCCACGCCACCAAGAGCGGGGTCTTCCCAGCGTCGAACAACTTCAGTCCATATAGCTTCTCGATGGCGTGTATCCAGGCGACAAACCCTCCAAGCGCGACGTCGACGTACCCGACGGTGTCGCCTCCGAAGAAGGGCTTCTTCCCCTTGGAACACTCACTCAGGGCTCCCTCCAGCGTTGCCGCCACGGCGAATGACTGCTTCGTGCCCTCCGCCTTCTCCTCATCCGTCTTGCCCCTGAACACCGTTATCCACGAGCTGAAGAGCTGCACATCGCAATCACACACGTACACGTGTCAGGGGATTTATAACAAATTAGTGAGGAATAATATGAGACGAGAGTATGATTTGACGTGGTGTGGTGTGGTATGTACCTTCTCGTCAATGTAGGAAGTCCAGAAACGAGCAACAGCGCGTTCATGGGGCTCTGCAGGGAGGAGGGAGGGACCGGCGGCAGCAAACGCCTCCTCGATGTACTGAATGATGATCATGGACTCACATACAGGCTTGCCGTTGTGGATGAGCACGGGCACCTTCTTGTGCACAGGGTTGGACTTGAGGAGGAGCTCGCTCTTGTTGTTGTGGAGATCCTTCTCCTCGATGTACTCGTAGCTCAGGCCTTTCAATCTTAGCGCAAGCTTCACTCGCAGCGCAAACGGGCTCGAGAACGTGCCTAGAAGTTTCAGCTCATTGCTTTGCCCGGCCATTTCAAGTAGAACTTGATCTACGCTCGTGTGAAGGTTGGAACTTCTTATGCTTTGTTCTTGTGTTTCCTTGTTCTTGGCGGATGGCAAGCGAGGAGAGGTGTATATATATAGAGCTTGAGATGTGATGTGCGTTGAAAAATCATCGATCATATCCATGACGGTACATGTGGAATCAGGCAATCGGCTATAAATTATAGAAATAAAAAAGAACATGTTTGAAGAACGATGATGTAGACATCTTAAGTTTTTACCAACTTGGAGAGAGCACTCAGCAGCTTGAGCTATTACATTTTTTTATCTATGAGTTATGTTTAAACTATATATATACACTTTTTATTCAAAATTCTCCTTTTAGATTTTCAAATTTGATTCTAGGCACATAGCTACTACGATGACATAAATCAATGTTTCATCGAGCAGCTTAAAATATCAATTTTCCGCTATCTAAAAACCGTGTAATACTTTTTTTAAGAAAGCTGCAAGTGCAGATATGTTGTATTGTTTAGTCAAAATGTGTGAACATGTTTGAGGAACGATATGTAGACATGTTAGTGCAAAATATAGATTCAAATAATGTGCAATGAATGCTTAATTAGATGTCGATGGTACAAATACTAAAGTTTGGGAGTAGTTATATGTTTGACTTGATCTGTTTTTTTTTTTTTTTGAAGAAACTGGAGGGGCCGAGACCCCTACTGGAAGTTTATTGAAATTAAAACAGAATACATAGTTTAAAGTTCAAAGAATGTGTGCTAGTCAAACTTTATCATTTAAACTAGCTTAAAATTTTTTTGTCAATATTTATATTTTTCTAAATAAGTTTATTATACAAATATATTCAATGGTTATCAAACGATATCAGCTATACAACATATATATTGACATTTTTATCTATGTTAAGTCAGAGTTAAAAGTGTTCGATCTCTTAGAAAGTTAGAATAATAATTATTTTGAAATGGAAAAACCTCTCAAGTTATTTCACAAATTCGGACTTGAGTCTGAACAGAGAGTTTTCTTTCTCCGCTAATTCCGTCAAACGACCCATCATGAAAGCCCGCTCTTAATGAAAGGGGTCATATGCCTGAAAATTGAATCATTGCATACTGACCAGATAGCCCAGCATATTGATATAACAATTTCCATGAAAAAAAAGAAAATTCAACTGATTTCTGAAAGAGATAATAATGTCAAGTGGGTCGGCCGTGAAATGTATAATAAGTCTCAATGTGTTCCACATGGCAAGTCTCCTCTACTGAATGTATACGAATGGCACATTTGTAGTCATTTAGGACCATTATCATTCGCCTACAACACGTTCATTGTATTTAAACGATCCTTTAAAACCAACCAGAAGAAAACTTTCCTTTTGTTCTGACTACAAGATTTCCACGGCTAAGAAAATGCTATATGGACTTGTTGTCTCCCTATCAAGTGAGCATAAGCCTTCTTTGAAGAAAAATCATTTGAATTTCATATATATACCCCAAGTATCTGGGGTCGTCAGTAAGTTCCATTGAACCTAGTTGTTGTATCTGCAAAGATTGAAATTGCTGAAAAGCTTCAACACACATAGGAAAATAGAAGAGGTCGTGGAAAGACTGATATTGATATGCTTGTTTCATTGAGATGCTATGATTTCTAGCATACTCTGCAATTTTTTACCGTTGTTTCTCTTACCTCTAAATAAATTTGTTCTATTCTTCTGCCTTTATGATTAGGAAACGGTTGGCTAATTGGCAAAAATGAAGATCTTAGGGGTCGTTTGGCATGAATTCTATGGCTCTTGCTCTTTCTGACAAAATACTGTATCGATCACCATAGCAACACTGTTCATTAAATCTGTTTTTCTCTCCTTCTCTCGCTCTTACTGGCAACACTGTTCATTAAACTTGTTTCTCTCTCCTCCTCTCTGATACAACCGGAAGCCAAAGACGCTAAAAAGTTTGGCTCCAAGTGCTCTGGGAGAGGAGGAGAGGGAGAAATAAATTCGATAAACAGTGATTTGAAGGGAGCCGGAGCCGGAGAATATATGCCAAATGAGCCCTTAAACTGACCGGCCGTATAAAATCCTACACACAGCAGCTTCGATGACGAAAGCGATAACATCAGCTCCAAACTCCGAGACGCTGAAAAAAGCGGCAGCTGTCCCGGAACATGACGCACGCAAGGACGTCTAGATAACCCGGACTGAAAAAAAATGAAAAAGAAAGAGCTCGAGCTCGAGCTTTCTGCTTTGTTATTATATACATGCAGTAAACTTCTGTTCAGTATATATAGTCAGTCACGACTCACGACAGAAACAGCAACACTGTCAGTAGAGAGGAGAGCTCTCCCCTAGGCCAACAAGAACCCTGAACACAAAATGTCAGAGGCCGTGCGTGTGATCGGCCTATGGCCGAGCCCGTTCGTGATCCGCGTCCTGATCGCGCTGAAGCTGAAGGGCGTCAAGTACGAGTTCGTGGAGGAGGTGGTGGGCAAGAAGAGCGAGCTGCTGCTCAGGTCGAACCCGGTGCACAAGAAGATCCCCGTCCTGCTCCACAACGGCAAGCCCATCTCCGAGTCCCTCGTCATCGTCCAGTACATCGACGAGATCTTGTCCTCCGACGACGCGCCGGCCTTCCTCTCCGCCAACCCTCACGCCCGTGCGGTCCAGCGGTTCTGGGCACAGTAGGTCGATGACAAGATAAGCTAGGTGTTGACACAAAAAGCGTCAAGATGTACGAACATCTCGGGCTATTACTCGAATTCGATTTCCGAGGATGTGTCAGTCGATTTGACCAGTTAATCGATAAGGACGATAACTAGAACAAAATTCAATCAAGACAACGGCGATGCGCCCGGATGTCGAGACTTAGACTTGATCAGGATAACTAGAGCAGAGCTGAACGAGATAACAGCAATGTGTCCGGATGTCAAGGCTCAGATTACTCCCACGCGGAACTTGCAAGGGTTTGACGGAGATCAAGGTGATGCAGCCCGTCGAAACTTGAAGAACTCGTAGATAAACTAAGACTAATGCAATAAAAAGGTAAATTGTAGTAAAAGTAATAAGAGTAATTGATTTGTTTTTTATAGATTGATTGTTCTTATTACGCAGCCCTTGGGCACATATTTATATTCCCGCATGGAGAGTTGTACAGAGACACGACTCGTACCTTCCCTAAACAAAACTCCTAACTTTAAGAAAATAACTGACTCGCGCAGGAGCCGGACCCAAATAACAATAATATTTTCCTAAACAGACATCTCTATTTTTAAGTAAATAAACGACTCGTACAAGAGTCGGACTCAAACTTCTATAATAATACTGGTATAAAATCACCAGTTTTCTTATATCTTCTCTTCGATGAAACTTTCCATCGGTAGACTTTAATCCGCAACTTCCATCTATTGCCGTCGGCAATTTTGCTGACGTCAACTGCCACGTTATCTTGTGCCCATCGGCATCATCACTCCATACCCATCGGCATCGGTAACACTTTCCATCGGCAACCTTGCACTTCCGGTTACTTGTCACCAACTAACCCCTATCGGCAAGAATCGCCCAACTCTCATCGGCAACATCCTTATCGGCAATACCCTTATCAGCAACCACTTCTGTTGTTCAGCTTCTATCGGCAACAAACTTATCTTAACCTACCGATGCGGATAGAAAACAGTTACCGATCACTGCGAGCTTTAGCTCATTTGACACATGCCGAAAAACGATATCAACACTAGGCAAAACTAGCTGCTCGATCGAGCTCTTTCTCTGAGCAATTCTTATCAGTTTTCAGCACCAATTTGCAATGATATATATGGTGTCTCATCAGTGAGACTAATCATGCTCTTCCTGGCTGGTTGACACTCACGCAGTTCCCTTCGGCGATCCGCATACTCAAGGGAACGGATGAGGGGGGCAAGGACGAAGCGGCGGAGCAGCTGTCCGCTGCTCTGCATCTCTTGGAGGAGGCTTTCGTGAAGCTCAGCCAGGGGAAGCACTACTTCGGCGGCGACAGCGTCGGGTACCTGGACATCGCTCTGGTGTCGCATGTCGGCTGGGTGAAGGCGGTGGAGAAGATCGCCGGGATCACTCTCCTGGACAAGGCGAAGGTTCCGAACCTGGTGGCGTGGGCCGATCGGCTCTGCACCCACCCGGCCGTGGCGGACGCGATCCCTGACGCGGACAAGTTCGTTGAGTTCAGCGTCACCTATGGGTCATTCTCAAAGCCTATCAATGGTCCCAAGTGAGCAAAGGTCCGCTTAACCGTGCTTTCACTGCGCGTGTGCCAGTGCGTGTCACTGTCAATAAGCTGTAGTTTGTATCCTTCCTCTGGAAATAAATATTTCTTTATCGTTTAAAAAATAATGTGCCCCTCGAAGGGAAATCGACGCATACACTGGTTCTGTATTATTTTCGGCACAAAACTTACTGAACTCGTCCGTTCCATTCGGTTTCACAGATAAATCAAATTTATTATAAAAAAAAGGATAGTGTCAAATTTAAAGAAAACAACAACACGGTGTTCTTCTGGCTTTTAATTAGGGACATGTTGAGCACACATAATATCTTGAGTCGAAGGCATATGGACATACCTTCTGTCAGTTGTATTCTTTGCACTCATGGTATAGAAGAAACAGTTGACCATCTTTTTTTAGAGTGTACCTTTACCAGGTAATGTCAGGTTCTATATGGAAATCATCATCCTCATGTGCTGGAGCATTTGGTCGGTTAGAAACGATGCAATCTTCAGAGGGATATAAGTGGACTGCCTACGCTGCTTAGAATTGTTCAAGTTATCCTTTGGCCAACTCCTCTGGAGAGCAAAAAAGAAATACTTTCCGGCTATTGAATTATGGCTAGAGCAAGTTGTATAATTTTCATGATCTTTTTTGTTTCTTTCTTTGTTTCTTAGACCCTTCTTGGTCGGGTCAGGCCCTTCTCTTGTTTGTTTCTTTGTAACTCTTGTGGTAATCTACTTGATTGCGTAATAAATTTCTTCAGGAGGGGCTCATGTTTCCTCAAAAAAAACACGGCTTAATCCCTTGTGTTCTCATATGCGATCAAGGCTGCCCTTTACCTCCCATCCCGTCGAGGATTTGTTTAGATGCGGTCGTATTCACCTTAATACAGGTGTGTTAAAGTGGATTAGGACTATTTTTCATCCTAATCTATCCCCAACGCACATGGATTGAGGTGAATATGAGTGCATCAAAATAAGACCTAACTAGTGATCTAATCGCCCATGACTGTTGAGATGGCCTAGTCACTCTTGCAAGTAACATTTATAGGGTGTTTGGGTTGAGAAACTATTCCGTCGTAGATGAGGTGGTGCATCATGATTTGGTGGAATGGATCTATTTTTCATACTAGTATGAGTTATTGACTTAAGAGAAATGTATCATTCTATTCCATTCCACAAACCAAACCAATAAAGTGAGGAATGAGTAGATGATGAATTAACTCATTCTTAGAACCAAGAACCATCTTAATTGACGACAGGCCCACGGATATATCCTTGTAAAAATCCTGAAAGGATGAGTTGGAGCATCACCAAAGGTACCACGCGAAATCATCCGCAGGGCTTAGCAAAGATACATTAGCTAGCCTGAAGATCAAGGCCACATTAGTAGACCTGAAGACTCCAGTGAGGATAATGTTAGGTGTCTAATAAGGTCACTATTAGCTAGCCTGAAGAGCAAGGCCACATTAGGAGTGAGGATAATATTAGGTGTCTAAGGTCACTAAGCTTTGGACGAAGGCTCGAAGCTTTGGCCGACAAGAAGCAACACTCAACACCCTCAAGGCAAGCAACGAAGGACCGCCAACCTAGGAAATCAAATCCAACTTGAATTGTTGTACATACTTATTTGAAAAACAGGTCAAAATGTCTATGTATAGGAAATATGATTAAAATCTAGTTTTGAGGTTGATGAATTTTGGTCCACTTGTTGTAACCCGGGGCACTATAAGTGGCAACTAATAGGAAAAATAGAAGGCATGTTCCATATTGCAAACAACGACTCCAGAGAAAATTGTATATTTGAGACTCCAATCTTTGCGCTTCGCAGTTTTAGGACCCTACTAAACATTGACTTGGTAAAAATAGGCCTCCAAACATGAGACACTTGATTATCTTTGCCAAGCACCGCTCCACCGCCATCCTTGCGGAGCGTCATGCCGTCGCAGTCTTGGAAGTTGTCGGCCTGTAGCGTTCCCTTCTCGTCCACCGTCCTCGCAGAGCTCGACCTCAGCAAGCTCCACACGGCTGGTGTCCTTGGAGCTTTTCCCGTTTGTAGTGCTCTCAATTAGACCTTGTTTGGATGCGGATGTATTTTCCTCAATCCACATGTGTTGAAGTATATTTGAGCTAATTTCCACTTCAATCCATGTGGTTTGAGATAGATACATACGTATCCAAACACAATGTCTTAGGGATGAAAATTGTCGGATAAAAATCAAACCATCCGTCTGTCCGTTTATCCGAACATCTGTCCGTCCAAAGCCATCGAAATAGTTAAACAGACATTTGTATTAGATATCGCAGGATACAAATTCTAATACCTTTCCCGGATGACGAATACAAATATAATCACATCAATACCCGTCGGATATCGAATATCCGGTATTTTGTTCAGATACATCCGAAAATATATCTGAATTTTTAAATTAATATTGAATTGAAAATTGTGTTACTATTAGTAGGTAATATAGGTAACAATATTATTTTTCCTTTGAACGTCACCTAAGCCCAATAATTTGACAGCTATCGATCAATTGTGTATCTCACTCTTCACCTGTGTTGTGGTCAGTGTCATATAGGAAGCTTGCTCCCTTGTTGGTGGCTGGGACTCGAGGTGGAACGACAAAACTAACATCCTTGACGTTGCTTAGTCTTGTTTCTTGACTGCTCACATTTGCATAGGCCCAACACAAGTAGCAAGATATTTGGCCCAAGGCCAAAGCCCATGAAGCACACAAATAAGACTAACGTGCGGTGTTCCTCTATCGTGAGCAGGCCCACGTGGCTGCTGCCTTTGGACGCTGCATGCGCCGGTTAGTGGTTATGCTTAGTACTAGATGAGATTTTTTTAATAGTGATAATTTCAACATTTGAGATGGTATATGACTTTTGTATGTACTAAAAAATAATATTGGCTTGGGTATGCATAAGCTATGACAATGTAACTCAATTTTTTTAAAAAAAACATGACAAATGGAACTTGTATATGAGCTATTGATAATTTGCTTGTACACGTATCATCTAGTTGTAATTAGGACCCATGAAGTGATCAAATTACTGCAACACGTGTCATATAGATAGATGTTGTTTTTACTCAATATCTGGAGAAATATTCGTAACAAACATTATCCGTGTCTGACTCAACCCGTATTCGATACATATTTATTCGTATTCGTATCCGAGACATCCGTATCTGTAGTTGTATCTGCTATCCGTGTACAAATTTGAATCCGAGAAAAAAAATATGAAAAAAAATATAATATCAGCATTATCAGTTCGTACTATCCGTTTTCATTCCTACTCTTAGTAGATCTCGCTTATAAAGTGCAATTTGTGCAAGAACTAGTAAGACTTTAACTTGTGATTGTATCCAAAACAGCAAAATCATGCAAATGTATAGATTGCCATTGTGTTGTAAATAGTCCTAGAATTGAATATGAAATAATGCTGGTTGTTAAAAGTTCAGAGATGCAATTCTCTGAACTTTACACTTCAACGGCAAATGTTTCATGAGGCTATTCTCCAAAAAGTATTGTCAAACAATCTATGTTTCAGGAGGCAACAAATTTGCAAAAGGACATAGAGATTGCATAATTAAGACAATCTGATCGCATGGAGGAAGAAACAAGCATTGGGTTACAGACCTCTTTTCTTCCCTCTGATATAAATATCCTTATCCTATTTCGATGAACGCAAATTGATATTTCTTTAATCAATTCCAACACAAGCTGACATAGGATAGGATGACAATCAAATTAGAATAATATTGAATTATTGATACAATCTAAACACACATGAAGAGACGAATTGCATACCTGCAAACATGTATGTTTCTGGGGACACAAACCGGCCTAGCACCTCTCACCGCCTCGCGATAGCAGGAAAAAGGAGACGAACTGGCGCCCAAAAAAAACTGTCAGCGCCAGTCGTCAAAAAGAGAGTCACAGAAAAGGAAAAAACAAACCTAGGTACAGATCTGGATCATAGATTGAATTTAACCTTTCCGGTGGTATTTCAAATTCTTCTTGACTACATGTCGTAAATCCTTAAAATGCACCGTGTGTGCACGGTCTGTACGCAGTCGTTCCACCTGAAGTTAGAGCAGAGGGTCTCGTTCCCAAACCCTAGCGTACCAAATCCCATCCACGATGTATCCGCCGGAAATCCAATCAACGATGTCGCCGCCGGCAGTTTGTCCCTTAAGCAATTGCTGCTGCCTCTGGACTAAGCTGTGCTCGCCGCAGATCCCGCGCGTCTACCCCAGCCTGGAATACACCTCCATGCCGGCCGACGCGGACGACAGCCCCGCGCACTCGGTTCTGATCGGCATCATGGCAACGTCAGGGGGTGACAGCTCGCTACGCCTCCATCGATTCCGCGTCGCTAGCTCCGGACGTGTCATCGGCCGGAGCCTGGAGACCTTGGGCGACGGCTTCTACAAACCCAAGACTCCTACGTCACGCATCCGCGCTGCCAGCGCCGTGGAGAGCTCCGATGGCCGCCACCTCTCGCTCTGCTTCTTCTCCCGAGAAACTGACTTCTCCGACCCCAAAGACTACGGAGTCGCCCCTTTGAAGGACCGGACCGAGAACGGCAACTAGAGGGGGGTAAATGGGAGCCTCAAATTTTTCTCGAAATATTCGGGCCACTCTTCCCAAAAACCAAACCCAGTTGTTGGGTGCTCAACCTCCCCCGAGCAACGCGAGCAGGGATTCAGACGAAATCGGAGAAATGAGAGCTCACCGGCAGTGGAGGAAAACTCACCGGAAACTCTCAAGAAAGAGTTCTCAACCCCTATGAGAAAGAGGCAAGAATTCCAAGCGAAACAGCCAGAAAAACAGGCGACGGACGCTGGACAACAGGGCGTCGGACGCTAGGCGTCGGACGCTAGGCGTCGGACGTTGAGAGATCGTCCGTCGGCCTTCCAGAAAGTCTTGCAGAGGAGAAGCAGAAGGCAGGGCGTCGGACGCTGGGCGACGGACGCTTGGGTGAGTGTCCGTTGGCATCGGACGCTGTGCGACGCTCGCTAGGCGAGCGTCCGTCGGCCTTCCAGAGAGCCTGACAGAAGCTGAAAAACGACAGAGGCGACGGACGCTGAGAAGAGGGCGACGGACGCTGAGAAGAGAGTTCGACGCCAAAATCGAAAGACGTCGACAAGCGAGGCGACAGACGCTGACGTCAGCACGCCCCAGCGTCCGACGCAAAACCCTCGAAGCGTCCGACGCTCCCGAAAACTGCACAATGAACCCGAAAATCGTTTTCTCTCCTCTAAATCTTCCCAAAACTCAACCAAATGAACTCCAACTGCAATCAAACTTTGTAGGCATGATCCTTGTACAGTTGGGGAGCTAATCCTAAGAAATCATCGCTCAATTTGGTGAGAAATAAAGGGAAATGAGGATTTGGGGGAGAAGGGGCAAGAACGAAGAACACCACAAAGAAATCACCCGATCTACGCACTCGTGAGGTTTTAGGGGAATTCCTTCGGTGCAAAGATGCTCCTCACGAATACGAACAACTTGGTTCAAACGGATTTGCAAGAGCTACTCCCTACAAAGAGAAATCATCTCGGGAAAAAGAGGGAGCAAAAGCAAAACGCGAAGAACACAAGGAAAACGGGGACACGATCAAGAAATCGAAGCCACCATGGCTTACGGAGGTTACGGCCTCCGATTCCTCACAACAAACTCAAGTTCTTATAGAGGTTGGTGAAATCAACCTAGGAATCTCATGAACTAGAGAGAGGGTAGAGAGAGAGTTGGAGCAAAATGATTAGGGTTCAAGAGATAGGATGAGGATACCCCTTCATCCCCTATTTATCAGAGGCTTTGGCTATTTCCCAAAGACCCCCCCTAGATACATTGAGTGAACTACCTAGCCTAAGCATTGCAGTCCAAGCTCCGGTAAATATCTCCCTTGATTTGAATGGACGGCCCCGCTTCCTGCCAGGAGTTGCCGTCGCCTCGACGCAACCTCCAGGATTCCGCCACGTGCCATCCCCGCTTCCTCGGAAGCTCCGCCTAGGTTTTGAGGCCCAAACCCAGGAAACCCGCCACCGGTAGCTTTGGGCTCAACTACCGAACCCCGAGTTTTGAGGCCCAAACTCAGAAACCGTCCTCCGATGGTTTTGAGGCCCAAACCACCAAACCACTCGACTCGTGCCGCCTCGTCCTCGCCCGGCCCAGCTCCGAGTCCCCTAAGCCTCCTGCTCGACTCGCTCGCTGACCGTCTTGACTTGGCCAACACGGTCTACCTCCATGTCTTGTCGCGCTCGCCAGTGCCAAGTACTAGCCACCACAGCTAGTCCGTCGGGGCCCATGGTCCCTCAGTCCGAGCCCCGCTTTCGCCCTTCACCGCTGTCAGTCCATCGGCACGGCAAGCCTCTACTCGACCTTCTCCACGCCATTGACCACTGTCACTAGGCATAGTACCTGCACACCACAAGCCGATAGACAGGCACACATTTGCTTTCGCAAAGATTAGTAGTAAGCCACTCAAACTGAAACGCTCAAGTGTTAGGCAATCACTCATCACAAAACTAAACATACATGGGTACTTATCCACCATGTGTTCGCACCCTTGCATCCCCCTGCAGCTGCAAATGGACCTCGGCGCCGCCGACGACAAGGGCATCACTGTTTCACGTATGCCAGACCTACCGAGAGCAGTAGGGCCCCTCATGCCGACCTGCCCGATCTCGGCCGCAGGCGACCTCTGGGCACCGTACCTCACTAGAGTTGATGGCACATCCACATCCAGGCTCGTGATGCTACGCTTTGACAAGGATGCAACCGAGTGGGTGAAGGTCAATACCCTCGTGTTGAAACGGCCCCCAATGGGCATCCCTGTCCTCCAGGGGTATGTGGTGATTGGTGACACAATCCTATTATCGCTCTGGCCATTTCACATCTTCTACACATTCAATTGCTCTACCCATGCCTGGGCCGCAGTTGCCACCTCCATGGGATGTTCGCTCCAATCTGTTATCGTGGTGTGTATGTGGAACAAGATGACACGATCTACTTCCCCTGTGATGCTATTGTATATGCCTATAAGCTGCGCATGGACCAGGGTCGGTATCAGATGGCGCCACCAACCTATGTTTGCCGTGTTTGTCCTTTCAGCCATGATGAAGGATATGGGTTCCTTTCATATCTTGGTGGGCGGGTCATATGCTCTGTCTGGATCGGTGTGAAGCTCCTTTGCAATTGTGATGCTAAACATGTGCTAATCACCACATTTCGAGTCAAGGGAGATGGCAGTGAGCACTTCGTCCCCAAAGGTGTGGAAGTCTTGCATTCCACCTGCTGCCGGTTAGACATTGTGCCGAGCAAGTCCGTTGAATCCTACCTTGAGTTCAGCTTCCCACAGTAAGTGGATCTTTTTCTTTCCCCTGCATATTACTCTTTTGGACCGCTAAATCCCTTTCTTGCTCATTCATGTCTTATGTCTTTTGTTTTCATATTTGCATCACATCTTTACATAGAGCTATAACAGTTTGGTACTTCCTTCAATCCTACATGTCGTTTTAGGATTCTTACCTTTCAAACGTTTTTCCCTTTCTTGCTCATTCATGTCTTATGTCTTTTGTTTTCATATTTGTATCACATCCTTATATAGAGCTATAATAGTTTGGTACTTCCTTCGATCCTACATGTCATTTTAGGATTCTTACCGGTCAAACTTTTTTTTAACTCTGTACATCAATATGTAAAGAATTAGATAGGTTCATTGGGTCACTTTGATGTCAGTAGATCCATCATTAAAAATGCTTTCATAGTTCGTGTTCATGTCCTAAACAGTGTACACAGTTATATTTGTGATCCGAGGAGTACCCGAGTACTTTCATTTTTGTAGGAAATATTTTTTTTTTTGCACCACAAGTCACAAATTCTTATACGAAAATAAAAAAAAACTTTTTGCATGTCAACTAGGGAGTACAAGGATTTCAACTACGAGAAAGCAACAGCCCCTGCAAAAAGGGGGAATGTAATGGAATCCTCAATGCTGCTGGAGGACATGGAAGTTCCAGCCAGCTTCAATGTGGTCAAGTCCTCCAATATGCTTGCTTGTTGCAGGTTTGCAATCTTGTTGTGTAAAAATAAACTTTGTTGAGCAATACATGTTCCAGTTCGACTTCATTCTTAAGGTTTCTTGTGATTTTGATGTTTAAATGCCACTTTTTTATTTTATTATTTTACAATCCTCGCAGAGAGTATTTCAATAAAATGCCATTGTTATGCACTGTTTTGCTTGAGATGTCTGCTATCCGGACGAACAAAACTTTATATATTATTTGCCAAGTTGCTTCTCATTCAACTATGTATAAGATTAATATCCTGGATGGAAGATTGACGTGCCATGACAAGACTCTCAAACCACATTGCATTCTGGAGACATCTATGTGCGACATTGAGGATGTTATCCTGGATCGGCTTATTAAAAAATCATGGCATTTTGTTTGTGACAGCAAATCCATATATGCTGCCCCATCTGTCGAAAATAAAGTTTATTCATGTTCTTTGGATCAGGGAAACATCAATCACATTGATTCATCGAGGCCTGTTGGTGTTAAGTTCCGCCTTGTTGTTCTAGTCTGTAACAAGATTGTTGCTATAAGTGGTACTCTCCGAGATGTTTATCACTTGTCGTCTCAAGGCAAATGGATGTGCCACAAGACATCTGGGCCTCCTGATCTAGATAAGGAGTTCTGTCTGTTTGGACATGTAGTGTTGAGTTCTTCTACCTTTATGGTTTCTGATGCTAAGGAAGATCGCTGTTTTCTGCATGACATAGTTAATGACAAATGGACCATTGTCAAGCCTCTCAAGCCAAGCAGTTGGCTTGTAAGGGCTTGTCTAAGTCAAAGATGTGTATTTGCCAAGGGTTTTATTTACACTTGCTCAGATTGGGGTCTTTCTGCAATTGACTTAGTTGAACAATGTGGTTCTTATTACCTTGGCGAGCTGGTAGAATTGAAGTTTTCATGGAACTATTGGGAACGCAACAGAATGTGCTTGGAGTATGTTGGTGAAGACACAAGCTCTGGTGCCATTATGTTTTGTGTGGCGAAAGGTGATTATTTCTTGCTCCTTTGTACCTAACTCTGAATTCTTGAAAATGCATATCTAATGTTATTTTCTGTTCAACTCTTGCTAGATGATCAAATTCGTCAGCCTGGTTATCCAATAAACGAGAAGCCTGTACGTATCACTACTGTCCAGGTGAAGACTGAAGAAATGCCTTATGGTAAGCTCAAACCAAAGTCAATTGGCCATGTGGACATTGGCACTACTTTTGTTCAGGGGACTGGAGGGGCACTTTGGACCCAAGATTGCTTTGCAGCTGCTGATATTCTAGCCTGATGCTCGTTACTTGCGTTCTGAAAATCATGTATATTTGTTATTCTATAAGTTACCATGCATCATGAAACTTGTCTTAGTTGTCTAAGATGCAGTGGGGTGTTTTGAAACATGTAGTCAGCAGGCATGTCCTGGTTGTTGAATGTGGAACTTTAACTATGACTCAGAGAATATATGACTTCTAAAAATTGTCTGTTCTGTTTCTGTGTGTGACTGCAAAACAAATGGTCTACTGTAATCCTTCTCTTTTCACAAGGATACCAAATTGGCTTTGTAGTGGGAATGCAAGTGGCGCGGCACTGATCGATCTGCAATTACATGATATGATAAGTACTACTCCTTCGATCCCAGATTATAAGGTATTCTAAAAATCTTAAAGAATCAAAGCATCTCAAATTTGACGAAATGTATATGATAATATAATAACATTTATGATATCAACTAAATATCATTAGATTTTTTGTCAATTATATTTTTATAGTATACATATTTGATATATATTTTTTATAATTATAATTTAGTTAAACTTAATACGCTTTGACTCTTGGAATTATAATTTTAATTTGAGATGGAAGGAGTACTTTACAGCCTACGACATTGAATGTAGTTTGTACTATACTTTTTATTATAGGCAAAGATTACGACATTGAATGTACTTTTGTCTGACTACGCCTGCAAGTAGACTGCCTGCAGTTCGGGTCGACCCTCTTTCGACATCGACCCGCTTCTCAAATCAGCCCAAGGATCGGAGCGGGCCAGGCCGACCCCAAAACGAGGAGCAAAAGGTCGGTAGGCTCGCCATGTCGCTCCTCGGCTTGTCACCGCCGCCTCGCTTCAGAGCAATTCCTGCTCCTCAGTCCTCACCGCCCACGAGATTGAGCATCACGCCCACCGGAGCTTCCTCCCAGCCACCTGGTCGAGCCTCTCGGCCACAGGGCGTAGCTACTCCATAGCTGCTTCTCTCCAGATTCTTGGTCCTCTCTGCTCACCAGATTGAGCTTGCCGTCGTCCGGAGTTGCCTCGTGGCCTCATTTCGCGTTTGTGCCGACGTGAGTGCTCTCGCTTGGCGTCCTTGGCTTGCTTGCCAAGCCCCCGTGGAGCAGATATCATCTAGACAACCAATCCCCCTTCTGCTTGCATCACAATCCTTTGGTAATCGTGTTTTTTTACCTTTCTGTTTGCAATTTCTTGAGCGTAGCCTTATAGTGAACCATAGGTCAGGGTCGGTTTAGTTCAATTAGTCGACTTTTTTGCAATATGGGCGATCGTGCTGGGGGGATGCAGGATTTTGTGAAACACTGCATGTTGTTGCAAAGTCAATGATGTAGTGAAAACAACAAGTTGATGTCTATAACTCGTCGGTAGGAAACCCTCAACAGTTTCTAAGAAGTATTTTAAAAAATATACAATACTTTGATGGATAATTCTTCAAATTGTAAAACAACATCACGTCGCACTTGATGGCACGAGCAGCACTAGGCTCCAGGCTCCAAGTCCAGGCATACGATCGATTTTGTTCGCCTGTGCTTGCACTGTCTCAGTGCTGCATCCAAATGAGATGCGGGCAGCTTCCAGCCCACCTGCCGGCCAGGCAAATGAGACCCAGGGTCTCAACCAAACGTGCCCGATGTGCCATTCTTGCAGGTAGAGAACCACTGCAACTTGGTCTCATTCAGAGAGTGGTCGATGGGCGTACAATATACATTTGGAAGATCGAGAGCCTAAACTTGTTTCGGATCTGCTGTTGGAGAATGGTAAATGGAATGAGGAGTTCATACGTTCCCAACTCTTACCGATTGATGCAGCTTATTCTATGTCAACCGTTGGGACGTGGGGAGAATGATTTCTGGGCATGGTGCAAGAAAGGCATGGATTCTATACTGTGAAATCAGCATATAAACTACTCTACAAGAGAAAGTTTGATGGTGTGATTGGTCAACAACCGAGCTCTTCGGATGATAACCATCACTAGCGCGACGGGGAGAGGGAGGCCACGTTGGGAAGAGAGAGGTCGCATCGGGAAGAGAGGCTCAGCGACACTCACGGGTTGGGGAGAGGGAGGCACGCCTGGATATGGCGCGGGGGGAGAGGGAGGCGTGATCGTGTTAGGAAGAGAGAGGCCTAGGGGCGCTCACTGATTTGGGAGATCAGGAGGCGTGCCTGGTTCTGACGCGACGAAGGGAGGGGATGAAGGGGAAGTGAAGTCGACAGGCAGCGGTAGTGGAATGGCCGAGTTAGTGTATGGACCAGGGTGGGAGTTTATATTGGGCCATATACATAGTGGGACTTCACCAATCCATTCACCATTTACCGGTCATGTCGTAATGCTCGGCGTGCCTCAGAAGCAGCCTAGGCACGACCTATGCATCGAGGCAGGCCGTCCTAGACCTATACAAGACCGTGTGAGGCCGTTCTTGGGCCGAGCCAAAGAATTGTGCTTCGTGTCGGGCTACCATGCCCTGGATGCATGCCCATATATAAGTACAAACTAAAGTGAGAATATTTTGGTGGAGGGTTCTAAATGAGTTTCTGCTGCCAAAACAAGTTTTGTATAGAAAACATATTGAACCTACTGCTTTCAGTGAAATATGTGGTGCCTAGGAGGAATCTATATGACATGTTCCAACACGTCCTTCGCCGATACAGGAACTACCCAAATCAACCTAAGTCAGAGAAGGCCAGGTTGATTAATTGAGGACATTGACCACCGTCCATAACCTTCAAAGGGTTAGTCTATCACCTTTGGTGATGGGGTATGTGACCCCAATGGTGAACTTACCATTTTTGGATTAATTTTCCATGAGATACTTGACAGACTGTTCGTCGAATCTACCGAATCATACAATAGAACCCTAAACAATAGCAGTGAGTGGAGAATGAGTTGTCCTCCACTCACCCTTTGACCCACACATGTCATATGCACGAAATTGGGAATGATCTCTCAGCTTAATGCACCTAGCGTCATCGAGTCTCCCATTTCTCACCTCTCCCCTCTCTCTCTAGAAAGGAGAGGGAAGAACTAGAGAGAGGAACACTACTACAAAAACGAACTTACACAGCATCTCGAATTAGCTCTTCATGGCGGACACCAATTTTTGCCCGCTTAGGTAAATCTCAAGATTTACCGCAGCAGACATTTCCTATTTACCGTGGCGGGCTTCTTAAGACGTCTACCACGGTAAATATGGTATTTTCCGTGGCGGTCATTTTAAGAAACCCGCTGCGATAAATCGATTTACCGCAGCGGACATCCTACAAGGCCCACCACGGTTAAGACTAGGGCCTAACAGCCCCAGTCAAAGCATGTATACCGTCTTGAGTATAAAAGCAGATAGTTAGGGTCTCTCTTGAGTCATTCACTTCCTCTCTCCCTCTGTCGATGAAATATGCGTCGCAGTCTACCTAGGGAGTACCCTATGGTAGTAGATTGTAGGCGGAGGTGTGGCGACGACGATCAAGCGAAACACAGAGAGCGTAGACACGACGATTTATACATGTTCAGGCTGACAAATCGCCGTAATACCCTACATCCTGTGTTTTGGTGGCTGGATTGATATGAGTATTAGGTTACACGAGGTGCACATGATCTGTTTCGAGGGGGATCCCTGCTCGCCTTATATAGCCGGGGAGCAGGGTTACAGTTCCATATCCTAATAGATTACGATCGGTCCATTAAGGTAAGGGATCCGAGTCTATCTACTAAGATGTTGGGTCATCTTCTGGTCGGTAGGCCCATAAGGTCCCTAGCGAGCACGACGGGCTGGTCGCGTGCCGCAGAGCCTCGCGAGTTGGGTCGTCTTCTGGTCGGTAGGCCCCCTGGGTATATGCCGAGGTAATATCCCCAACAAGTCCCCGAGCATGTTACATTCTTTTGGCAAGCCGGCAATGTCATCCTTAGAGGCATTCAGCTGGTCACTTTCGTGTGGGAGCGACATTGTAGAGTCTCAACCAGGTAGCCTGGTTGAGGCACTGCTCGGAGAATCCTCCCGAGCAGGTCAGACTGGTCGAGAGCATCGTAGAGTGATCTGCGAATAGGTCGTCTCGTCGAAGGCTGTGGCAGCTTGTCGGAAGAATATGATGTGCTGAAGAACAAAATTTTAAAAGTCTTTTCCTGGTGAAGTGTACCCACATTTAGGGGGGGCTCACTATATCATAGGATCCAAAATCTTAATGTTTATCAATCTCTTGTAAGCTTTAATTGTATTGTCATCAATCACCAAAAAGGGGGAGATTGAAAGTGCATCTAGCCCTTTAGTGGGTTTTGGTGAATTGAGTGACAACACAATTAAAGGTCTAACAAGTTTTCTAAGTGTATCAAAGGTTCAACAAGAAAAGAAAACTTGATGGTATTCCACACAATGTTGAAATGAAGGTCAAATTGTGTATTGTTGTATTGGAAGATCATGGAAACAATCTAGTTCAAGCAAAAGACAACAATGCAAATGGAATCAATGAAATGACCTCTATGTTGTGGGATATCATAGTATCATGTGAAAGCAAGCATGTTTGGAAAATGGCAAATGAGACATGAGTTGATAGTTATGGATTGGTCTCTATATTGGCTTGCTTTGCATGAACATGAAGAGTTGGATAGTGGACTAGTGTTGATCAAGGATTGAATAATGAATCAATAGTGCATTAGTGAGAAAACACCAAGCAAAGGTCAAATGACATATGAGACAATGTATATTGGATATAAGATGGTCTCTACTTTAGTTTGCTTGTATGGACAAAGATTTGGGAAATCACATTGCATTTATATGATCAAGCTAGAAGTGTAAAGATAGAGATTGAAGTGAGTGATAGGAGTGTCAAGCCAAAATCAGGAAGATCTAAGGAATTGTGAATTCTCTTGACCATATTGATATGGAGTCTCATATATCAAAGCTTGATTGATCTCAACATTCATATCTACAAGATATCAAACAAGGATCACAATATTGAAGAAAAGGTTTTCAATCGATGCTTAATATGAGGTGACTTGAGTATGGCTTGATAGGGTGAAGATAGCAAGGAAAGGACTTCGAGGTACTAAGCAAAGGTGAAGGTCAAGGAGACCGAGGTACTATGGCTAAGGTGAAGAAGAGAGTACTTGCATTGAGTCGAAGTACTAATCGAGCTATGAGGAGTCACATTATGTTGAAGATCAATTTATTAGTGGAAGTGACTTGAAGCCATGGGCTGAATTCATATATGTTAGAAATATTCAAGTCACAAGCTCTAAGGTGTGTTTGCTCAAAGAGATGAGATAATGATGATTGCAAACACATGCTCAAGGTATTACAAGAATGAGGACAATACATTCAATGATGCAGCCCCAATTTGCAAAGGATACAGTGTCCGGCTCAAAGGCGTTTAATTTATTTGATGTTTTGAATTTGAGTTTAGGAAAGGCCGTACTACAAAGGGGGATGCAATGTGCATGCTTAAATGTACAACAAAGTGTTCAAATTCCACCAAACATCCTCTCATACCTTGCCCAGACGCCCTGCAAAACAGTTTTTCATTCGGAGCATTTTTGGGCAGCGCAGCGGTGCTGTTCCCCTGAGCAGCAGTGCTAGGAGTCCAGCAGTGCCGGGCTGTAGGGCAGCAGTGCCGAACCTGTCCGGCAGTGCCGAGCCTGAGTCCAGCAGTGCCGGGACTTAAGTGTCCGTTGGACAGCAGAGGGTATTTATTTCCCCTTCCTGCTGCCCCCAACGGTCATCTCGACCATTCTCTTCTCAGTGCTCAAACAGAAAGCTCTCTCCTCTCTAACTCCATTGGAGCCCCTCAAGCTTCTCTCTTTGATTCCTCTCCAATATTTTGAGAGATTGAGCCTCCAAACTCCATTAGAGAGTAGCCCAAACTGTTCTTCAACGCCTAGAGCACTTGGTTCGCGTTCAAGCCGGTGGATTGCATTCGTTACTCTTGGAGCTTGCTCCTAGCTGGCTAGAGCGTCGCCCGTGGAGCTTGCCAACTTGTGTGGCAGCCCCGGGAGGTTTGTAACCATCTCATTGCAGCTAAGAAATCACCCCTCACTTCAAGAGTTCACTCTCTTGATTTGAGAACGAGGGAAAGGCTAGCCTTGTGTGGCGAGCCTAAGCCTTGTGTGGCGAACCTCAACAACGTGGACTTAGGCCAGCCTTGGTGGCGATGCTGAACCACAGGATAAATCTTGTGTCACTTGTGTTTGTGTTATTTGTGTTGCTTGCATTTGTCCTCAAGGTGATTTCTAGGGTTTGGTTCCGGTCTACTTGGTGGTGCAGCTCCTACCACTTTCAAGTGGTGCTAGAGGTTCCCTACACCTCTAGGAAGGTTTTCATTCAAGCACAATTTACATTCTAGTTATACATTTTGAATTGTGCTCAGTTCTGTCCTGGAGGCCAGCACTGCCAGGCTTTAGAGCAGCAGTGCCAGGCACCCCAGCTGTGCCGGACCCAAGGCCGGCAGTGCCAGACCTGTGCTGACAGAAAGTTTGCAAGTTTATTTTAAACAGGCCTATTCAACCCCCCCCCTCTAGTCCTGTTGGGCGACATCAAGGTCCTTTCAATTGGTATCAAAGCTAGACTCTCTATTTCGGGCTTAACCGCCTTGAGAGAACGATGTCGACAAGTGGGGAGGTATCTCTAGAACTTCTACTTTTAGATGGCTCAAATTATGCATCTTGGTCTGCTCATGTACTTGATGTTTTTAGGACCATGGGTCCTCATATAGAGCAGATTGTAGATGTGAGCATTTCACCTCCTAGTGATGATTTGGACTATCTATCTAGAGAGGAAGTGAAATGCTTACAATACAATGCTCAAGCTACTAATGTCTTATTTAGTGCTTTGAGTGAAGATGTTCTTGATGTTGTCATATTTGGAGATGATGAACCACTTGGTGATGCTCATATCATTTGGACCATGCTCAAAGAAAGATATGGTAAATCCAAATGTGATGAGAAGTTGCTCACATTGGAGAATTCACTTGAGTGCTCAACTTCACCAACAAATGATGAGCCTCAAGTGATTATTCCAAAAGTCCTAGGTGATCATGCCACATCCATCTCCTCACCAACATATGACTTAATGAATAGTAATGAAATTATTGGTGAGAACAATATTTGTATATGTGGCACTTCTACTTCCTCTAGTTCTTGTGAAACTAACATTTTGAAGGAAGGAGAAGCTTGTGATCGGTGGAGGCCAAATGATGAATCCACCTCACCAACAATCTCAACTCTCTATGCCACTTCTCATATGGGTCTCATGGCAAAGAATGAGAAGAATGTGGCAAGTGAGAGTGATAGTGAGAGTGAAGATGAAAGTGATGATGATGAGATCACTCAACACATTGCTCGGCTAAGCAAGAAAGATAAGTTGTTGATGCTCAAGCTCATGGAGAAAATAAATGAGCAATAAGGAACACTTCATAGGCAAGAAGACTTTCTTGTTGAAAAGATCAAATGCTTGGAGAAGTTGACCAATAAGCATGAAAAGCTTAAGTGCTCTCATGCTAGTTTGGTGGAAAGGTATGAAAACTTGTCAATTGAGCAAACTTGTACTATTAACTCTCTATCTTGTGTTGCTCAATTAGAAGATGAGAATTATATGCTTAAGGAGAAAGTGGAAAGGTTCACTAGCAAGAATGAGACTTTGCAAGAAAGTCATGATGAGCTATTGTGCTCTCATGAGAAGATTATGGATTCTCATATCATGCTAGATATTTCTCATGAGGTTATGATAACAGCGGTAAAATCATATCAACCTCACACCCACAAATGCACATGTACACAAGTTCAATCTATTTTATCATGTGCTAACAATTGTTGCTCTCAAGTAAGCCAACCTTCCGTTGAACATGTATATGTAGAAATTTGTGATGACTCCGTCACAAAAGAAAATGAATAGCTCAAGGAAGAGATTGAGAGGCTAAGAAGAGAATTGATTCATTGCAAGGGTAAAGTTGGTACAGATCAGCCTGCACAGATGGTGGCACAACAGCAGCCCCGAGCAGCACAGCCACCTAAGGGCGGCAGTGCCGCTCCCCACAGAAAAGGGAAGGCTACCACTTCTACCCCTACTCAAATCAAACCCAACAAGAAGATCACCATGCCAAAGCAAGACCCTCAGAAACTAAAGAATACTTTCATCACTTGCTTCAAGTGCAAGAAAGAGGGTCACCATGTGAGAGATTGCACTATGAAGAAAGAAGAGAAGGACATGAGCAAGATTGAAGAGAAGAAAAAGATGGCTCATGTTAAGTGCTCCAACTTGGGACACAATGCCTCTATGTGTTCCAACAAGGTTGATGACCAAGAAACACTTTCAAAGAAGAAGACAAGTATAAGCAATAGGAGGTGTCATGGCTGCCATATGAAGGGACATAAAATTGCATCATGTGCTGACAGAAAGTTTGCAAGTTTATTTTAAATGGGCCTATTCACCCCTCCCCCTCTAGTCCTGCTGGGCGACATCAAGGTCCTTTCAAGTATGCACGTGGTGCCAAGCTTTATAAAAGATAAAGAATGCATAAAAGACTAAAACATAAGTTTTGCAAGAAAACGACTGCGAATACCCGTAGTCCCCGAGCCTGATGTAAGGAGCGCAGAGATTCTTATATCAGGGCCATGTTGTTCTGTATTATTTGCAGTCCCCGAGTATTTGTAGTGGTATGTCAGCTTTTGCCTGCTGTAGACACGGTGGTCGCAGTCCCCGAGCCTTGCTGGGAAGTGGCGACCAGGTGTAGGAGTCATAGCTGTGGTCGGCAGAATCCCCGAATGTTACCGCTTCCGGTGGTTGGTGGAGTTTGGCGACCAGTTTACTGTAGCGGAAGTATTGTAGCGGCGAAGAAAATTCTTCAAAAAATTGTATACCCAGTCCCCGGGATTGCGGAGTTAGCGGGATTTAGAAAATCATTAATCGCGAATTAAGGAGACTATTTTGAAAGGAACATGGAATGAAAAGGTAAATGGACTGATATAACCGCGATTAGCGACCCATGCAAGGCGAAACGTCTGCGCCGCTGGAACTGGGTGTCGTGGCGGTTGTGCATTACCCTGTTGCAGTTTCCCAAAAACCCTGGGAGGCGAAGCGCCACGCCGTTTGGCATAAAAGGTAGACTTAGCAGCGGCGGTGGCTTTCCCACTCGCTCCTGCTGTAGAACCCTTCGCCTTCCTCAATCTTCTTCCTCGCACATCCTTCGTCCGCTTCTCATCCTCCTGCGTCGCCGCGGCGTTTAGTTGCCCTGCTCTCTATATTGTTGTAATGGCGCCAAAGAGGGGTGGTGTTGTGAAGCCGTCTGCGGCGATGGCGACAACGACGATTAGGAAGGCTACAGCGGCGCCTGCGTCGAATGTCGGGGTTGAGGAGTTAGTGGTGCCACCGTGGGCAAAGCACTGGACGCAGTGCACCTTGAAGGAGAACGAGATTAATGATCTTGTTTTCGGTGGTCTGCTCCCGGACAAGGAGGTCGGCGGGTGGCGGTCGGCGACCGGTGAGGAGTTTCTGACCCCGGACACCGGTGAGCTTGTGGTTTCGGTGTGGTCTTGGGATTTCAGTACATCCCTTTCTTCACGGGTTGTTGTGGTATTATGAGATCTTGTTGTGCAACCTAAATCCGAACTCCATTGTACATATCGCGACCTTCATTCACATGTGCGAGGCGTTTATTGGGATATATCCCCACTTTGATTTGTTTTGATATTTCTTTCGTCTTAAGCCGAATGGGACTGGGTCTTCTAGTGTTATTAGCTCTGTGTATCTTCAACTTTGGGATGGCATGGGTCATAAATATATCTCGATGCCGCTGCACTCCAAGTTTGTTGGGCACAAGTCAAGGTGGTTTTACATTCATTAGGAGGAGCCATGTGCACCGTGTGACCCTACGCTGGTGCCGAGGGCTCTGACTAGCTGGTCGGAGCCGCCATCGGGGGCGGGTTTGGAGAAGGTGGAGTTGCTGTTAAAGTTGCTCGATCGTGATACTCTTGACGGCATGCGGGTAGCTTGCAGCTTCATCGCCAGGCATTGTCAACCTTGCAAGGAGAGGGCACATCCATCTTTTGAGTATGCTGGTGGGGAGGATAGTACTCAGGAGGCGCCTGAGAGTATTGACCCGGTAGTTGGTGACAAGCGATTGAATTTCATCTTCGATCTTGGGAAGCGTTCTGCACCTGGGAAGCTTAGGAAGGATTTTTCTCTTCGTCGTCCCCCTCCACAGGTTTGATGTTTGTAATTTGTTTTGTATTCCTACGTCGCGCTACGCCGACTTTATAGGTGTGTCCCGGTGTTGTAGATCCATGGGGAGGACCGCGCCACGTACTTCGCTTTGTTGTCGTCCTCCGAGTTGCTGCCGGAGTTTTGCATGCCGCCAACGGTTGTCATGATGGTGGTGTCGTCAGACCTGATGGTCCCGACCATTATGGTGAAGTTCCGCCTGGTCCGCCGCTTCGTGGACGGAGGGCATGTGGCGCCTTTCTGGGGGACGAAGATGTCCCTCTTGGCGTATATTCTGAGTTAAGAGCTTCGGAGGTGGCCGGGTCATCGAGGTCATCTAGAGAGACTAGGTTCTCCCGGCGGAAGGCGTCTTCCTGGTGAGTGTTTTCGCTCTTTGAGGCATTTCGTCGTTTGTCGGTGACTTATGGCATGTAGTCTGGCATCGTCTGATGGAGCTATGTCTTTTACGTAGCGACGTGCCGGGGACCGCTGCTCAGGGTCTGGTTGGTGAGGAGTTTACTAGGGCGAAGGTGACCGTGGCCGAGCCAGAGCTGTGGGTCGTCGGCGATACTGGAGTTGGTGGGGGCCTTGGTTCCTCTGGGTTCCCGGAGGTTGCCTTGGGTGTCGTTGATGAGGTGCCCGACGAAGATGGCACAGGGGTGAAGCCTGATGACGACGACGTGGTGTCGTTCTCTTTTGGTTCCCGTTTAAGGAAGAGGTGGAGGAGACTGTAACTCCCCAGGTGTTAATTTCTAGATTATGAAAATTTTGTTCTAATTTAAAACTTCGATTAATATTTTAAATCCTTGTTTTGGAAGTATTTTTCGTGTTGAAAATAATTAAACAAGTTTCACAAATTTTGAATCTCATTTGGATCTTTAATTTTGCTTTCAAAAACAGCAAAAAAATTATCTTTTTCTGGGTTTTGTTGGATTCCGAATTTTCAGTTTTAAATACCAAACTTTGGGTGTTAATATTTATCAAACCTTTTTGAATCTGTCAAACTCATTTATACCATGTTGTTCTACTTTTGTTGATCTATCTAACGGTGTTTTTGGTTATTCAAATTGATTTTCGGTTTATTTTTAAAAGGGTTTTAAAGTGAATGGCAATCTTGTAAATAACTTTAAAATCTTGGGCATGGTTTTGGGCTAGAACCGGCCCTTGCCACCTCACACGGTGCGTGTCGGCCTCCCCGGCACCGTGGCTGCTCGGCTCACCGCGTGCTCCTCTCGGTGGCACAGCAAGGGCAGGGGTCGGCACCTCCTACTTCCTCTCTCCAATCTCTCAGTGTACTCCCTCTCCCTCATTCCCTCCTCCCTCTCTCTCTCTCGGTTCCCTCCCTGCTCGGCTTGGCAGAGTGCCGAGGCAGGCCGACGCCGGGCCCCTTCTCGACCCCTCCTCCATCGACCTCCCTCCCTCTTTATTCTGCTGCTGCTCAAATCCTTCCCTTCCTCTTGCCTGTTGATTGATTCTAGTCCCTCCTTCCTCACTTTGGGTTTTGGGTGTCTCCATTGAATCAATCATAAGAAGAACGCTCTAATCCTTGATCCCATGAAAAATCTCCGTCAAATCAAGAACTTGGTTTGGTAAGGGATGCTTTTTGTTGGATTTTTATGCATATATTTCATGACTCATGAATTTACATATAAGGGCTTGGTTGATTTCTTAAAAAGTTGGGATTCCTGATGCAAAAGAAAAATCCCATAATTATTTTCCTCATATTTTCCTGATCTTTGGAAATTCGTAATAATTCACAGAAAAATTGTATGAATGTGTTTTTGGACTTTTTGGATTCCTTATGAAATCTTCTATGCAATAGATCTATATTTTTTGGCATGGTTTAGTTCATTAATTTCGTGCAAGTAGGTCTATTCTGGTAAGATGTATTTGTTATTTTCGTAGCCACTGTTATACTTGTCAAATAAATCTGAAATTTTTATGTGATGAGTACAAGTTTATGATTGATGTCTAGTATATATTTTATTATTTTAGGCTTTATGTTTGTTGAGTTATAAAAATAACAAAATGGTTGTCTGACTATTAAGGCTGCTACTATAAATTTGTTTGAGCAATTTATTACGTGGTCAAGATGATGTTTTATGTGGTTGAGTTGAATACCAAATGGATAGATAATTTTATTATCTATCTTGTGTTAAAATTTCATGATTTTACATCTTATAGTTTAGGAGTTATCAATTTTACAAGTTAAGTGCAGTGGTTGTTTACTTTCTGGACAGAGCTGATAAGAATGAGTTGTTTGAGAAATTTACATATAGATTCATGCTTTAGCACTGTGGAAATAATTCATTTCATAAGCTTTCTAAAAAGTTAAGATTCATATTTTTATGTGGTGTAGATCTCATGTTATGGCTGTTCAAAGTTAAGTATAAAAATCTGTTGCATTATTTGATTTGTTTACAATAGAACTTTTGTTTATTTCATAGATGTTTCTATACTTGCTTAAATGGTATGAAATTTATACAGTAGACTAATGAAAGCATTCGTATGCCTCTATAATTTTGGTAAAATTTATTATGGAAGTTTGATATGTGTTCATATTTACACCTAATTATCTAAATAAATTAAGAAAGTGTATCCAAAGAATTTATTTAGTGGTGGACACTATATTTTCTAGTGTTCATTAGTCATGTATGACATGTTGGTAAAGTTGGTCTTGTTCAATTATGTGTTTGCACCATAAGAAAAGTTTTTCCATCTGAGGTAGTTTACAAAAATAAAATAAAAATAATTGTATATCACTGTCGGTTCCAGCCAACAAACCGGCAGTGAAAGTGTTCATGATATCACTCCGACAGTGAAAGTGTCCATGATATTACTGCCGGTTCCAGCCACGAACCGGCAGTGATGATGAGCTTCAGTGTCGGTTCGTGGCTGGAATCGACACTGATATACATGTACAATTGACTTTTTTGATTTTTGTAAACTACGTTGGATGGAAAAACTTTATATATGAAAGTTGTATATCTCGAAAAGTTATGAAACTTTGTAGTTCACAACTTTTTCATTTGAAATCATCTTGTTATCGAAAAATACGTTCGAATGTGTCAAATTTGAAATTCAATTTTTTTTAAACGACCTCGGATGAGAAAACTTGCTACATGAAAATTGTAGATCTCGAAAAGCTATGAAACTTTGTAGTTCACAACTTTTTCGTTTGAATCTATTTAGTGGCTGAAACAATCAATTTACACTCGATTTTTCCAGAGAGGCTTCACTGATTTTTCCAGCCACGAACCGGCAATTATGAGAACCTTCACTGCCGGTTCGTGGCTGGAACCGGCACTGAAAGGCATCACTGCCGGCCCAAACAAAACCGGCAGTGATAGGGCCGACAGTGATTGCCGATTCTGTAGTAGTGTAGGCGCCACTTTTATTTATCGGACGTAACGCGGACATGACTTAGGGTCTGTTTGGTACAGCTTATTACAGCTGTTGTGAGCTAATTTTTTTTTGTCAAACGCCTCTTTTCAAAATAGCTTCACTCATGAAGTTATTTTTCTTCTCCTCTCACAAAGATATGAAGTGGGGTGAAGCTGAAATTAGTAGCTTATCACAACTCTCTCTCCCCCCTTTCTCTCTCACATGCATGCATAAAGTTGTTGGTGAAGCTGTTTTATCAAACACTTTTTTCAAAATAGCTCAACTTCATATAGAGAGTTGCTTATAAAGCTATTTTCTAAAAATACAGTTTCACAGCTGAGCTGTACCAAACAGGCCGTTAGATTCGTTCGTGATTCGTCCGTCCCGTCCGGACGTCTTCAACCCAGCATTACCGTATGCGCCGCCCAAAGAAAACGAAAATATCCAAAGGCCGACACGCAACGCCTTGGACCTTTAAGATGTGGCGCCATTGTTTGGGTGCTTCTTGGAGCCAGCATATGGGTTGGTTGGTGTAGTTGGTGACATTTAAAAAGCTTCCAATAGATATAGACATATAGTTCTGATATTCTCTGATTTGGAGAAGTCGATCCCTTTGCAAATTGAGTTCCTTTGGATAAAAGTCAAACCGCATCAGCCATCAACGTTGTTGTTGTTGTTGTTTTCAAAAGAGAATGATGATGACTTCAGACTACAACGTGCGAGGTCAGCTGTCAAACTTAGCATGCATGCGTGCTGCGCTGATTGAGTTCAGACACCCGGTGCCTCGAAGGTATATATATACATGCGCTCATACATACTGTACGTACGGTTCATAGTCAACACGCATCCAACAATCTTTTCTCATACTGTAGTTCAGACACCCGGTGCCGTGCCTCGAAGTCTCGTTTGTTAGAGCCTCCAATCATGTGCCCTGTTTCTTTTTCTTTATCTGAAAATTTTGATCATGCGCCCGGCCTGTTTCGACTCCCCAAGAAGAAAGCACGTGGCACCAGCATGCGCAATGCAACATCACATAGGGGTTACGCCCTGCAGGCTAGCAAAGTGTTATAAGTATTTAAGCAGAGCTTTCGATACACATCTTGCTGATCGTATGGATCCAAAATGGCGCGCGCTCCCGGCCGGCGTTTTGCTTCTTTGTTAATAAGCTGTATCTGTATGATAAAGACATTGATAGGACGTACTATATACGGATGATGGAGTACAGAGTACTACCGTAATATATATAACACGGAGCTATCGAAAAAAACAAAGTAAAATCTTGTGTTACGCACACACACCGATAAGCTAGCGATGACCCAAAATCGTCAGTCGCCATCCTACCTTGTTCCGTTGCTGTGACAGAATCAAGATTTCACCTTGAATGTAACTTCACTCGGCCGGCGATATACGTGCCAAAATTGTCTAACGATGTACCGGAGGAAATTAAAGTTGAAAGTGTTGCATGGCTGCCCATGGGATGCATGACTTCAGTTATGCTTTCTTTGGAGGGGGTTGGGGGTAACCATAACTACTCTTCGACGACGGTTTGACGATGAGGCCACCACGCCTATATAACGGCCATCTGCCCACCTTGCAAGTACACAGCTAGCTGCGACGCCACGCAACTCAAGAACCGGAGCCACGTTTTTCGGCCAACACAAACTCTCTAGCCTCGCGCTCTCTATAGCTAGGTAGCACAGCAGCCATGGGAGCACAAGACTACTACTCCACGGCTCTGATGGCCGCCGCCGGCCTCGCGCTGCTCGCGATCTGCTCGTACTACCTGCTCGTCGGCCGCCGCGGGCAGCAGCGCGGTGGCGGCGGCAGCAAGCAGCCGAAGCGGTACGCGCCCGTGGTCGGCACGGTGTTCCACCAGCTGCACCACGTCCGGCGGCTGCACGACTACCACACCGACCTGTTCCGGCAGCACAAGACCTTCCAGCTGCTGGTGCCGGCCGGCCGGCGGCAGATTTACACGTGCGACCCCGCCGTGGTCGAGCACATCCTCAGGACCAACTTCGCCAACTACGGCAAGGTGAGCACAG
The DNA here is from genome assembly GCA_022036555.1 of Microstegium vimineum. Classification (NCBI taxonomy): domain Eukaryota; kingdom Viridiplantae; phylum Streptophyta; class Magnoliopsida; order Poales; family Poaceae; genus Microstegium; species Microstegium vimineum. The sequence goes on along the minus strand of CM039124.1, from coordinate 6,491,849 downwards.
CAGGCTTAATTATTAAGAAGCTCGTAGCATATATGCTTTCTGTGTTTGCATGTGTTACTTATTTTGTGCAATGCGAGTCTGGCCGAGGCCGTGGCTAGAACTTCGCCTAGTTAGGAAGACACGCAGTCCCTCTCCATCGTTGGCCTTTTCCTCGGACGTCGCTCTGGAAGTCCTGATGAGCAACTTGTGGAGGCTCAGCGGCATCACAATTCACAAGATTGGGTTGGGGTGCCCTCCAGTTCTCCACCATACAATATATGTATATGTAAGCCAAAACTTTATAGCTAGCTAGCCGAACCAATCGAGCTTGATCGATCTGCGTTTGATTTGGGGGAACTCGCCTACGGCGGAAAGTGCACTATTTATACCGGGAAAAACACTTCTCGGCTCACTAGAACCGTTCGCCTCTCACATACTGTCCTTCTCCAATGCAGTCAGCTGTTATTTTATTTTAAATTTTCATTTTGATAAGTCCGTCAGCTAGTTTCTGATTGCTGTGTATATTATGTTGGCCAGTAACGAGGCCTCTGAATGCTGTGAACGCTGACCCACGCGCAAAAGGATGGAAGAGAGGCAAAGATCTCATTTTCCGCCCAGTTACCGTTAAGTGCGTTTGTTTTTTCTCCCCAAACTATAAAACCAGAAATCTTTTCTTCTTTAACTTTGAAAAACCGTTCGTTCTTACCTTTCTGATCGGTTTTGGACGATGATTTTGCTACAGTACAACAGTTTTGTCTTTTTTATTATTTATTTATTTTGACTAAATATTTAAAAAATTATAGTAAATCATAAAAAATTATAAAATAGAAAATCCAGTTTTGCTGGACTCCACATGAGTAACATATAATATGGTACTCCCTCGGTCCTAAAATAGATAACGTTATGTGATACGTGTAGTTCAAACTTTCTCAATTTATTAGATTTATAGAAAATAAATGCGTGCAACATTTAATAAATTTATTATGAAAGTATACTCAATGATCTATCTTATGATACTAATTATGTATTATAAATATTAATACTTTTTTATATAATTAGTCAAAGTTTAGAAAATATTAGTTCTCGGAGATAGAATGACTTCTATTTTGGAATGGAGGGAGTATACTTTAGTACAAAAAAAATTCAATTAATTACAGAAAAATATAGACTTAAAGCTAGAACAAAAACTTTATACTAAAATATATCATATTATATATTTACTATATAGATCTACTCATGTGGAGTCAAAAAAAAATTGGATTTTCAATTTTACGATTTTTTTGATTTAGTATGGTTTTTCAAAGATTTAGCCAAAATAAATAAAAAATATAAAAAATACAACCATCGCAAAATCAGTGTCTAATACCGGCTAGGCAAGTAAAACAAACCGTTTTCAAAGTTGAATAAGGTAAGATTTCTGATTTCATAGTTGGAGGAGGAAAAACGAACATAGACCAAAATTGAAAGTAAAATTGAACTTTTTTCTGAATGAGATCCCATTTAGGGCCTGTTTGGAACGTAGGAATTTCACAGGAATCACGCAGGAATTTCACAGGAATCAGTTCATTTTCACGCGTTCCAAACAGGATCTTAGTTGGACAACAAATGGGCCTCCATAAAGCATGTCGTTTGTGTGGACCTTTAATGGGCCTTCATATTATAGAGCAAGCTACTAGTATCTAGTTTCCTTTCGCTGATGATGACGTGTGATCTTCTCAATCAAAAAAAGAAAAATGATGATGCTGATGTGTGCTTCGTCTGAACTCTGAACCGTGCAGGGCACCTTCAACTACGAGAACACGGCTGACCTGTTTGGCGATGGCATCTTCGCCGTGGACGGCGATGAGTGGAGGCAGCAGCGGAAGATCGCCAGCTACGACTTCTCCACGCGGGCGCTCCGCGACTTCAGCGGCGCCGTGTTCAAGAAGAACGCCGGCAGGCTGGCCGGCATCGTCTCGGGGAACGCGGCGTCGAGGCAGGCCATGGAGTTCCAGGGCCTGGTGCTCAGGGCGACCATGGACTCCATCTTCACCATCGCCTTCGGCCTGGACCTCGACACGCTGGGCGGCTCCGGCGAGGGGAGCCGCTTCGCCGCGGCGTTCGACGACGCCAGCGAGTTCACGCTGCTCCGCTACGTCAACGCCTTCTGGAAGGCGCAGAGGTTCCTCGGCGTCGGCGCCGAGGCCAAGCTCAGGCAGCGGGTCAAGGTCGTCGACGAGTTCGTGTACAAGTGCATCCGCGACCGGGTCCAGGAGCTCGCTGACAGCAAGGCGACCGAGGACGCTGCTGCTGTCCCTGTGAGTGTAAAGCCATCGCCTTTCACTTCAACAGCTGCGCTGCAACACTCACTGACACCTCGATTCCGGGATGTAGGACTCGAGGCAAGACATGCTGTCCAGGTTCATCCGAACGGCCACGAACGAATCTGGGACGGTGGACTACAAGTACCTGAGGGACATCATACTGAACATTGTCATCGCCGGCAAGGACACGACGGCGGGTGCGCTGGCCTGGTTCCTCTACATGGCGTGCAAGCACCCGGAGATCCAGGAGAGGATCTGTCAAGAGACCGCGAAGGTGGTGACCAACGGCAGCGAGACGGCAACCGTGGAGGAGTTCGCGCAGAGCCTGAGCGACGAGGCCCTGAACAAGATGCACTACCTGCACGCCGCCCTGACGGAGACGCTCAGGCTGTACCCATCGGTTCCCCTGGTGAGTAGTAGGAGCAGTTCATGTCTTCGTGCTACCTACTACGCACACTCTAGTCGCCTAGTCGGTACTGTACTAGTCTTACTGTACTCAGGATAACATGTGTATTGATGGTGCGTTCAGGATAACAAGCAGTGCTTCGGAGATGATGTCCTGCCTGACGGTTCTAGCGTGGGCAAGGGCGACATCGTGTTCTACGTCCCCTACGCCATGGGCCGGATGGAGTACCTCTGGGGCAAAGACGCCGACGTCTTCCGGCCGGAACGGTGGCTGGATCAGAATGGCGAATTCCAGCAGGAAAGCCCCTTCAAATTCACAGCGTTCCAGGTATGATATGCTTCAGTACGTTTCTCAATCAAACGCCATTACAACCATGTTCATGCAGCAGGCAGTGTATGTCTCGTTAAGGAATAGGAGTGCTCCGTTGTGGGTGAACTAGTCTCACGACGACGTCCTTTTGCGTCTTTTTCCACAGGCTGGTCCGAGGATATGCCTGGGAAAGGAGTTCGCGTACCGGCAGATGAAGATCTTCGCGGCCGTGCTCCTCCGCTTCTTCGTGTTCCGCCTGCGCGACGGCGAGAAGGCGACCGTCAACTACCGGACCATGATCACGCTCCACATCGACGAGGGTCTGCATCTGACAGCGACGGCGAGATGAGGTCGCCTGAGCAGCAGTGGGCACGCCACATAGCCGCCGGCGCCTGCAGTGCAGCTACGCGAGCGACAGGTCCTTGACTCCTCGTACTGTACTCATAAGAAACGAAAACGAGCAGTGATAGTAGGCAACCACTTTGTTGGGAAATAATAAAATATGGGGTTAACCATGCCATTGCCATGGAATAATTGAATCGCAGGTCAGTGTCGTCGCGGCGGTGAGCACAGAGGTCGGTGTTGCACGCCATGCGCCCGTGTCTGAAAATATCGGACCTGTCACCTGAATCTCAGTGGATCGTAGCACGTTTTGGGCATTGGCGCTCACGGCGAAACGCCACGCGTACGCAGTTTCCCCGGATTTCCTGCCAAGCTAATGCCGACGAATGACTAACGTGACACCCTGGTCTAGACAATAGGCACGGAGTCGTCTCGGACAGCTACTTGAGTCAAAAATAGTCGTACGTAATCGATTTGACGGACGCCACGGGATCGAGAGACACGGTGCTCATTTCAGCTGTTCAACGTTCTTTCGTCACAGGAGCGGTGCATGAACCTTGAGTGTGCCCCCAACTCCACTTGAAATAAATTAGTGAAACAAAATTATGTTGGATTCGTTTTCTCAAAAAAAAATTATGTTGGATTCCTCCACCCAATAATTGGGGTGTATTAAAATCTAACTGCGGGAGAATCGCTGGGCTGGCCTCCTAGCTAGGCCTAGCTCCCAGCTATCTACTGCCGCAGGACGGCTTCTCTGATCGCCACGAGACAGCCTGTGGCTGCTCTATGCCCTATCGGAGGGCGCGGCGTCAGCACAGCACCAGCATTGGCGTCGGCGCACGGCCGTGCGAGTGAGCACCCCCAGCCATATTCTCGGTCGCTGAAAAAATGGATTTTCTTGATTTGTCATAAATCAAATTTTTTGAACTTTGTCCAAATTTTTAGACTAAAATATTAAAAGTTATGATATTAAACTAGTATCATTAGATTTAGCTAAAAATATATATTTACATAGTGTTCATTTTAAATCATAGATGTTGTTATATTTTTCTATATAGTTAGTCAAAGTTAAAAAAGTTTGACTGACACGGATTCTAGGAATTGATTCTTTCAGGAACGGAGGGAGTATACTATTTTTTTTAAGAACAAATTCAATTCTATGGCCCGTCTCAATAGAAGTTTAATATTTAATAACTTGTCACATATGTACTTCTGTTGATATGATAATGTTTTAATGAGGAGGGAGAGAAAATGAGCGTCATGAGGATGAAACTCTCTAGACACGATTACCAACTCTCTATGAGAACTCTCTTGACACGATTACCAACTCTCTATGAGTCATAGAATTAAATGTCTATGAAACTCTAGAATGAAACTTTGCATTGAGAGTAAGAGTTTCATTCAAGTTTTATTTCATTCTAGATGACATGATAGTTTTGGAAACAGTGCAATGAAACTCTCCATTGAGACTGGCATAAGGATCCAAACGACGTCTAAAAATATTTAGAAATAGGTAGCACACTTGGTCCAATATATTGTACATTCTGCTATTTACTCTCCCTCTTCTTTGCACGTCCTTAGATCACATGCCGGAGATACCTTAACAGTTATATCCTCTAAGAGGTGGTTGGTAGCGTGCATACTACTCTTTCATCCTAAATTATAAGATGTTTGACATTTTTTATTATAAGTTTGATCACTTGTTTTATTCAAAAAATTATGCAAAATATCATTTCTTTTGTCGTGGGTTGCTTTATCAATAAAAGTTCTTCGAGAATGGCTTAAATTTGACTATTTTGCATAAATTTTTTGAATAAGACGAGTTTTGGATGTACCCAAGTTTTGAAGGAACATGGTCCCCATGTCCCATATAGTTTGGATTTTGGTGTTTGATGATCAACATAACCAAATTGGACTAACGTATTTGCAAGTGTTTATTTTGTAGTCCAATAGGGTGCAAACATGCCTTGGACTTAGGCAATACCGTAAGCAAGACATTTGAAGCATATAGAAGACCTAAAAGATCAAGCATAATTCAAGCATGGAGGATGGAACCTACTCGGAAGCAAGACCGCAAAGATACAAAGTCTTCCGGACGCTCGTCGCCTCGCGTCCGGACTTTTGGAAATCAGCCCGGATAAAAACACTGAAGAAAAGGACTCCGGACGCTGCAAACGGGAGGGTCCGGACCATTGCGGGTGCGTCCGGACACCTAGGGTTTGGTCTGCGAAATTCAGTAGGTCCGGACGCTATGAACAGTGTGGGTCCGGACCAATGGCTCCAGCGTCCGGACACACACAGAGAAGAACCCGAGAGCTCCAAGGACTCCGGACGTTGTCCGGGGCATGGGGTTCGGACCAACAGTGGCGTCCGGACTCTATGCAGAGAGGTTCCAGAGGCGCGCGAAGACTCTGGACGCTGTCCGGACTGTGGACTCCGGACCATAGACAGCGTCCGGACCCATCAGTCAGTCGTAGCGCACAGAAGACCGTTGGAAGATCCGGACGCACAGGCATTGGTCCGGACCCCCCTGCTGTCTGCGTCCGGAGCTACGCAGAGGAGCGGGATCAGGGTTCCAACGACTCCATTTGGTTTGGGGCCTATATATATCACCCATGGCCGGTCAAATGGAAGCAAGGAGACTTGAGGAAACATTCCAAGGTGTTGATACACAATTCTAGTGATCTCCATATGCATAGAGCTTAGTGATACACTCAGTGATTAGCATTTGTGCTTTGCGAAGTGCATATGCTAGTTAGACCATTGCTCTTGCGCTTGCTCTAGGTGTAAGCCTAGTGTTAGTGGGGTTTGAAAACCTCTTGATCAAAGGGTGCTTGCCGATTCAAACGACCACTTTCCCGCTCGCACCGCAGCGCGCCACGTGGATCCAGACGCACGCAACAGTGCGGTCCGGTCCCTGCAACAGTGGCGTCCAGACGCCACGCAGGGAGCACTTTCAGTGAGCGCTTTCCTCCGAACCCGTGTCCGGTTCCTCCAACCGGACCAAAAACAGCGTCCGGTCCATTTACCAGAGCGTTTACAGAGAGCTCCAAACTCCGGACGCAACGTCCGGAGCTGAGCGTCCGGACCATAGAATGCGTCCGGACCTCTGTCCACAGCAGAGCCGACCTAGGGTGTGTGTCCGGACGCACACGCGATGGTCCGGACACACCCAAACCCTAGCGTCCGAACCTCAGTCCGAAGCTCTTTTGAGTTGTCCAACACTTCTCCAACTTCTCCAAGCTTCCAAGAGCCAACACTAAGTGATCCTAACACTTGTGCTCGTGTGTTAGCTTTTAGTTCACAATTATCTTGGATTAAGTTGGTGTTTCACTTGATTCAATTGATTTTAATGCAATGCATATGAACCTAGTGGCACATTATAACCGTAATCATACTTAAGAGCTCCCTCCTTGATAGTACGACTATCTATCCTAAATGTGATCACATCCTCTATGATGTCTTGATCACCAAACCGAAAATGGTTCCTAGCAATCACCTTTGCCTTCACACCATTTTCCTTTCCACCACCATGCTAGAGCTTGTGCCATCCACACTTGATCCACCTTGCTCCATCACATGGTATGTACCAACCTATCTCATGATTCACACTTAGAGAGCAAGATTAGTACTTAAGTGAGTTTCATCAATTACTCAAAACCAAAACACATGGGGACTCTCAGTCGTAGACCTAGGCTCTGTTTGGATCCTAGGGCTAGAGCTAGTTTGGACTAGTTTGTACTCAACTAGCCTAAAAGTATCCAAACATGAGAGCTAGATTGGGCTAGTTGCAACTAGCTCACCCAAAAAAACTAGCTCCCCAAAGAGATGATTATTTAGGCTAGTTGTGGTGGAAAGTGAGACCCACCTCATATGCAACTACAAAAAATATTATAAATAACAAACCAAATATCCAAATAAAATTCTGATTACACCATTGAATTCGTTACAATAAATACTTTAAAACTAGATCTCACATGGATATATTTGGATGATTTGTAAAAATAATTTATTATCTAACTAACATAAACTAGCCTTGAATCCAAACACCTTCTTGGCTAGAGCTAGTTTGAGCTAGTTTACAAACTAACTCTAACCTCTAGCTCTAGCTCTAGCTCTAGCTCTAGCTAGATTGATCCAAACAAGACCCTAGTATTTGGTGGCCACTGGTCTAGCGCTTAGGTAGGCCATTAGTTGGAGTTAAAGCTTGGCCTCATCAATCCAATCCAATGTTGAATGTTTGGCGGGAACACACAGGGCACCATTGATTCCATATCTGGCACTGGCGCGGCATCTCGGCACGCACCTCCGTCTCCAATCTGCATGATCCGGCGCCGTGCCATGCCAGGACACCGCTCACTCAGGCAGGGCTCGCGTGACTGATGAGAAATGGGACAAAGGGGTAGCATCCATGATCCATTCATAGACGACGATAGACCGTCCACCCAGAAGCCATGACCCATGCATATGGGATGGGGCGGTCAGGTATCGAGGTCTCTGATTCGCTGCGGCATTGACTTTCCACCGGAATTCTCTCGCGTCACTGTACTAGCGTTCCTACTTAGTATACTAGTAGGGCGCGTGGTAGGATGGGTCGTCGTGTACGTACCGTGCTTGCTTTTTTGCATCACACGCTTGCCAATCTGATCGATGTGTCCAAATCGCGAGCATCTACCACCCGGCCCCGTCTCGGCCTGCCAACCGGACACGACGGCGGCACTGGTGCAGGCGGCATCAGATCACGTTCGCGCCTTGGATACTTGTGCCACGGGCTATACAAGCCACCACTTTGTTCGCGGGGAATTGCGAAATAAACACGGGGGCGGTACTTAAAAACTGAAACAACCCGCCCTGGTAACCTGGCATCCTGGGTGCTTTGCCAAGCTAGCATACAAAATCTCCTCACGATCGAACAACGCTTTTGGAGGTAGTACTACTGTAGTTTGATCCTCGGGGACCGGGTACAAAGCGAAAGGTTAATCTGCTGGAGAGAGAGAGAGAGAGCAGAGCACGGCACGCAGCAGGAAACAAACCAATCCAAACCCTGCTGCCTGTCCGCGTCCTAATTTCTAGGAGGAGGCGGTGCGTGACTGTGCGCCTCTGTTGCTTGGTGCTTGCCTTGCCGGTGTACAGTACGTGCGAAAAGAACGAAACGAGCGGGCACTGTCAAACAGTGGTGCTGGCCACCGGCGGAAAGAAAAGAAAAAAAAAAACTCGGCAGCTCGGGCTCTATACACACCGGACGGCCTTCTCCATCGCCTCCCCGGCCCACCGTCATGCGCCCGCCCGTGTCCGTCTGCACTGTTCACCAAACATGCGGACCGGAACAGGCGTTGCATAGCTGCATTTCCTCCGCGCCGTGCCCATGCCGCGCTCAAAAAATTCTTTCTACCCGGAGAGAGAGGATAAGGAATCCTTGGTCCCTTTGCTTGCCCAGTGGCTCCGTCGACGGCGTCCTTCCAGCCAGGCAGACAGCGTTCCACGTCCGTCGTCATGCCAGGTGCGGAGCGCATCATGCATGCGCGTTTCCTGCTCGAATCATGACAAGGTTACTGCATTTCGGCCCATGCGCCGTGCCGCCGCAGCTAACCGGCGTCTAGTCAAAACAACCCTGGCTGGCTCGACGCGCGGCACCGGCGCGGTCATACATACATCCAATCTCCAACTCTCCATGTGCTGACCTGTTGGAGACCCCACAGGTCAACCGTCCATTGACCTCTCGCCGCCGTCGTGCTGGAAGGTAAAAAAATTGGCTCAACCGGCATGGAGAGGGGGGCGCCACGGAAAATATCTCCCCTACCCCTAGACAGACTTTTGTAGGGTAGTACTGCTAGTGCCCTCTGCTGAAAGAAAGACAAGTTCCCAAATGTGGGGCCCCGGAATCCAACTCCGCCAGCCAGCCATCATCACGAGGCCGGAGAGACCTGTGGCACGGACACGCACAGCCCGGACCCGAGCCGCAGGCGCATCCGCACGGTGTGCAATCCCCTTGATACGCCGGTCGGACACCGGGTACGCCCGCCCCCACGCCGGTGCGTTTTTTTTTTGGTTTTTCCCATCATTTAAAACCAGCTGAGCAGAGCTGACGCCTCTCTCTGGCCCTCTCTGCCCTCCAGCTCACTGCCAGTGCCACTCTCCGCTCATCACTCCACTCCCCGACACCTCGCACCCTCCCACTCTCCAGCAGCTGTGGCCTGTGGCACTTCCTCCCCAGCCATAAAAACTCCCTCGGATCGCCTCGTCGCCGCCACCCACGGTCGCCCCCTTCTTCGCCAGCACGCACACACATTGCCCAGCAAGCTACTGGCGACCGCCTAGCTTCCGCCGCCCCGCCCCCGCTGTCTGATGGAGATGAACAAGTCCCGGTGGTGTCGCGCCACCCTGCTTCTGCTCCTGTCGCTGGCTCTCCGCGGCGCGGCGTACCGGCAGGAGCGAAAGAACTACATCGTGCACCTCCGGCCGCGGGAACGCGCGGACGGCTCCGTCGAGGAGTGGCACCGCTCGTTCCTGCCGCAGGCGGCGGCGGCCGGGCTGGACTCCGCGTCCGACGGCGGCGACGACGGCCCGCGGATCATATACTCCTACAGCGACGTGTTCACCGGCTTCGCCGCGCGGCTGACGGACGAGGAGGCGGACGCGCTGAGGGCCACGGACGGGTGCGCGCGGCTGTACCCGGAGGTGTTCCTGCCGCTCGCCACCACCCGGTCGCCGGGCTTCCTCGGCCTCCACCTCGGGAACGAGGGCTTCTGGAGCCGCTCCGGCTTCGGGCGCGGGGTGGTGATTGGGATCCTCGACACCGGGATCCTACCCAGCCACCCTTCCTTCGGCGACGACGGGCTCCAGCCGCCGCCCAAGGGGTGGAAGGGTACCTGCGAGTTCAAGAACATCGCCGGGGGCGGATGCAACAACAAGCTCATCGGTGCGCGCGCGTTCGGGAGCGCCGCGGTCAACTCGACGGCGCCGCCCGTCGATGACGCCGGCCACGGCACGCACACGGCCAGCACGGCCGCTGGGAACTTCGTCGAGAACGCCAATATCAGGGGCAACGCTGACGGCACGGCGTCCGGGATGGCGCCGCACGCGCACCTCTCCATCTACAAGGTGTGCACGCGCAGCCGCTGCTCCATCATGGACATCATCGCCGGGCTTGACGCCGCCGTCAAGGACGGCGTCGACGTGCTGTCTTTCTCCATCGGCGCATACTCGGGCACGCAGTTCAACTACGACCCCATCGCCATCGCCGCGTTCAAGGCCATGGAGCGCGGCATCTTCGTCAGCTGCGCCGCGGGCAACGCCGGTCCGGACCCCGGCACGGTCGGCAACGGCGCGCCCTGGATGCTCACCGTCGCCGCGGGCACCATGGACCGCGCCATACGGACCAACGTCAGGCTCGGCAACGGCGAGGAGTTCCACGGCGAGTCCCTGTTCCAGCCCAGGAACAACTCCGCCGCGGACCCGCTCCCGCTCGTGTACCCCGGCGCCGACGGCTTCGTCGCGAGCCGCGACTGCAGCGTGCTGCGCGGCGCCGAGGTGAGCGGCAAGGTGGTGCTCTGCGAGAGCAGGGGCCTGAGCGGCCGCATCGAGGCGGGACAGACCGTGGCGGCGTACGGCGGCGTGGGCATGATCGTGATGAACAAGGCGGCGGAAGGGTACACCACCTTCGCCGACGCGCACGTCCTCCCGGCGTCGCACGTCAGCTACGAGGCCGGGGCCAAGATCATGGCCTACCTCAACACCACGTCCAACGGCAACGGGACGGCGAGCATCGACTTCAAGGGGACGGTCATCGGCTCGTACCCGTCGCCGGCGGTGACCTTCTTCTCGTCCCGTGGGCCGAGCAAGGCGAGCCCGGGGATCCTGAAGCCGGACATCACGGGGCCCGGCATGAACATTCTCGCGGCGTGGGCGCCGAGCGACTCGCACACGGAGTTCTCCGACGGCGGGGCCGACCTCTCCTTCTTCGTCGAGTCCGGGACGTCCATGTCGACGCCGCACCTGAGCGGCATCGCGGCGCTGCTCAAGAGCCTGCACCCGGACTGGACACCCGCGGCGATCAAGTCAGCGATCATGACGACGTCCGACGCGGTGGAGCGCACCGGGCTGCCCATCAAGGACGAGCAGTACCGGCACGCCACCTTCTACGCCATGGGCGCGGGGTACGTGAACCCGGCGCTCGCCTTCGACCCCGGCCTGGTCTACGACCTCCACGCCGACGACTACATCCCGTACCTCTGCGGGCTGGGGCTCGGCGACGACGGCGTCACGGAGATCGCCCACCGTCCCGTCACCTGTGGCGGCCTCAGGGCCATCACCGAGGCGGAGCTCAACTACCCGTCCCTCGTCGTCAACCTGCTGTCCCAGCCCATCACGGTGAACCGCACGGTGACCAACGTGGGCAAGGGAAGCTCCGTGTACACGGCCGTGGTGGACATGCCCAAGGACGTGTCGGTGACCGTGCAGCCGCCAATGCTCCGGTTCACGGAGCTGAAAGAGAAGCAGAGCTTCACGGTGACGGTGCGGTGGGCGGGGCAGCCCAACGTGGGCGGCGCCGAGGGCAACCTCAAGTGGGTCTCCGACGATTACATCGTCAGGAGCCCCCTTGTGATTCCACCCAAGGGAGAGTAGATTGCATTGCAGCTCGTGGGTGTTCAGAAAATCAGAACGCTAATTTTGCAACCATGGTAGTAGTACAGATCGAGTATGTATGTATAGCGTCTCTAGGCTACGGCACCTGCTTGTATGTATAGGCTACGAAACTGGGAGTTTTTTTTTTCTCGCTCGACTCGACGTGTGCTATCTCAGACAGCTGCGATTTTGTTCTGTAAATAGCGGAGATCAATAAGCTGTGGCTGTCCCCTTGGGAAGTTGGGATATCAAAATGCATTTTCCCAGTTCTTGCCAGGCTCTTGCAGTGCATTTTTTCTCACCTCTGCACAGTGCAGACGCTGCCAATACATTTCTCAAACTCCGAGATTCCGAGAATGTAGCCAAGATCTGGTGAGGATATGATCACATGATCGGTCTTCGATCATGCCTACAAACGTGTTCTTCAGCAACAGCAGATATTCTTCTGGCTACTTCACCGTTACTACACTTCGCGGAAAGCGACGCGGCGATGATGCAGTTGCACTGTACAGTAACACGGTTCATCTTTTCCTTTGCTTAACGAAGAAGTACTATTGTTTGTTCGGGCTGTTTGGTACCAGCCTCTAATAAGTTGTTAATTAATGGTAAACATAAGTTGAGGTGGCCAAATGATATGTTCTTACAGCCTTTTCTAATCACACTTCTCCCACAAGACTCATTTATACAACACTGGATCAGAATTTAGACCAGCTTATTTTGATCATTTTTCATTATTTGCGGAGCTTCTCAAGGAAACACTCGAGAATATAATTGTTGCACTTTGCTTGGCCGCTCTGTGCAAATGTGGCCGCTCCGTTTCAGAAAGTTCAGGATAAAAAAAACAAGTCATCCCTACTCAAAAGCTATGACATGTTCGGTGCCAACGAACATGAATTGCAGGTTGCCTTTTCCAAAGATCACAGCTACGGTACTGTACTGTGCCAAAAGCGATGACGCAGTGAGCAAAGGTAATGTGGTGCGTTGCTTGCCGAAGATGAAGTGCTCTCGTTCGGCAAGTACAAGGATCATGCAAGCTACCTGTTGCCACTTTTCAAGACGTGACTAGATTTCTTAGGCACCGGTTTCCAGCCTGTAATCAAAGTTTATTTTTTTGTGTGGCTTGGCTTCTGTGAATGTTGGCCAAACAGTAAGCAACAAAGCACGTATTGATATATAGTACAAATGCACATGAAGCTTTTTTGGCTGTCTGTCACATGACATGCCTTCTTGCAACTTGCCCACGCACTACGGACACTATTAGATCTACTAGTCTCTTGTACAGTAGTACATACAGTTCCCGTTTTGGAGTTACTGGGCTGCGATACGGAGTACAACGCAGCATGTTCGGCAGGAATTGCCGTAAACAAGTGTGTGAGTTCAGACAGTAGAGTTATTTTTGTAAAGGTACCACAGCGGCAGCAACTTCATTGGGACTTCAATTCATTGTCCCCGAGGACACTACTAACATTCAGCCACACACTGTCAATCGATCTAACTTACTGTACGTATGTACTATTCGTGATATTAATAACAGCAGCTTGATCTGAATTTATGGCTACAAACTGGTCAGTAGACAATGGAACCACTGATATGTACCATATGTTCCCGAATGATCTTCGTATAGACCCATATATTGTTAGACAATGTTGAGTAAGCCCATATAGACAAGCGTGCCATCTCTCCCTTGCGGATCTTTTACCCTTTTGGATCAAAAGGGCTGCAAATCTGAATGGTCAATATAAGGATGGACACTTAGAAAGATGTGGGATAGACAATCAAATTACTGTTTGTGTGCATCTTTGGACCACAAGAGTTCCCCGATGACATAAAAATATCCGGGGCCTGTCCAAAGACGAACCTGTTCACTGTTGAAGGTAATGATGTTACTATCAGTCCATGGCGAAGCTAGAGCAAATTCAAAGATGATGCATTTGGCTTGTGGATACATAAAAAAATATTTTATGAGTGCATATATAGTTAATTTTTAACTAAATCAACTGTTTTTATAATTTTTTGGTGGTGCATTTGCACCCACTATCCACAATATACCTTCGCCCATGTCCATCAGCGAGGTACAAACCAATCGGACACAGTTACAAAATCGATCAACTATAAGGGAACAAATCCTTAAGGTCAGTTTCAATACAATGTTTTATCTTTCGTTTTCCTAGTTTTATGAAAAAGTAAAGTGCATGACCTGTCCTTAAACTTGTACAGGTATATCATAACGATCTCTATACTTAGAAAGTGTGTTATTGCGCTCCTTAAACTTTGTCTGGGTCTCATATTCATCCAAACGGATGTGGACCCACACGTTAGCTCCATCCCTCCTCTTTCACCTCTCATGGCCATGGCTGCCACGCCATCGCCGCTGCTGCCAGCGTCATGGCATGCAGGACAGCCACTTCGTGCTCAGCTGGAGCTTTGCCTTGGACAGTCGAGGAAAGGGATGAAGGCAAAGCTGCACGCTCGCACGAGTCGGAGTCAAGGGATGAAGGCGTTCGTGCCCGCTACACGTTGTGGGTCCTGCTGCTTGGTTGCCGCCGACACAAGCTTGCACATGTATGTTGCCTACACGCTCGCACCGCCTGGCAACTATCGTTGCACGCCTGCGCGCACGCATCCTCGCCGGCGACGCCGCACTCGACGCTGTCGTCGCACGCCCACGCGCACGCGACGTACTTGCCGCTGTGTAGCAGTCGTCGTCACTCGAGCTCGCGCCGCCCAGCCATCGCTGCTGCCTGTGCATGTCTGTTTGCGGCTGGCCTGCACACCATCGATGTCACTGCTTCTCAATACCACCGCCGTCGAGCGCCTCGTGCCACCGGTGCCAGTGGCCCAGTGGCCAGTGCCATTGCCCAGCCTAGTGGTCTTTATCGCTACCTGCACCGGACAACCGTCGGCGTGCACCAGCTCCAAAATGTGTTTAATAAAGTTTACCTTTATCTAGCATGCCTCCTGCCTTTTCTATCATCAAATTCATTGTTCTCTGACTCCATCATCTTATTTGAAGTTTTCCTAGATTCTTTTTCTTTGACTCTAAATCATTATTTTGAGTTCATCATTCATAAACATATTTCTAAAATCTTCCGGGAAGCAGAGTGCCTCCCGGGGGTGATGACGTTGGCGATGACGTCACCTCCGGTCGGAAGAGGCGGAATGCCTCGGATGGGCGTGTTGGGAGCCCGGTCGGCCTTTGGGCCGAGCCTTTTCCAAAGCTTGGTGGAAGAAGAGTCAGGATGGGTTCGGCTTGGGTGGTTTTTTTGTTTTTTCGAGATGTGATGTTGGGGTATCTTATTTTCACGTATCCGACATTACTGCTACGGGTGTGTACCATCGAGTAGGATGCTTTGCATACCCCTTTGCATTGGGTCCGTAGGGTCTGCTACATGCTAGAAAGACTTTTAAATGACTTCGTAGTGTACCTTGCTCACCTTGGAAGTGATATGAGAGTTGCAAACCCGGTCATATGGGCAACACAGCTTGTGGGTAAAGTGCATAACCTCTACAAAGTGTAAATATGTCATGATAGTCGTGCTCACAGTCACAAGTAGCTCGAAAAACTCACAGTGTTTAGTTACTCATGTTGTTAAACTACTTATGATGGTAAGTTTTGATGTATGAGATAATATTTTATTTCATTAATGATCATGGGATTATCCACTGGGTTAAGCATAACCTAAGCTAATTGATGATAAAACTTGACCAAGTTAAAAGCAACCACAGTAAGCATGTATCATCCTTTTGAGCTTTATAACTCTGTGTTATATTGCTGAGTACGACATGTACTTACGCTTTGTTTTATTTTCAATACTTGGGTAAAAATTCCGGATGAGTACCATATTGCAAGAGTTTAAAGGAGTTAGACTTGTGATCAGTCAGTCAGTTGTCCCCGTAAAGTTGGAGACTTCACCTAAAGATCAGAGTTGTTCTTTTTGATGTTTGCCTCTAAAGTTGTTTTCTTTTATTAATTTGCTATATTATAAGTATTGTATTTTGATACTACCTTTATTTGTGGTTATATGTGAGATTTGACTTCTTAGGCTCATATATGATGTATATCTAGTTTTGTGCTTAAAACCGGGTGTGATAGGATCCAACCCTCTGATTGTTCAATGGATTTGAATCTATTGAAGACCCAACAAAAACACACAAATCAACAAAAAAAAATTAGAGAGGCACACACGTGCACGTGCACGCGCAGAGAGAGAGAAGATAAGAGATGAGCTCGTATTGATGAATCCGAAGCCTAGAGCTACCAATGTCCAGCGAGGTCATTGACACGGAGATGACGAGGTGGACAAGCAGCTACATCAATGACAGAGGGTCAGGAAGAGGGGTATAATGGATGTGCCGTGAGCTTGTGCCTACCAATAGTGGCATAACCATCCACCAAAGGGCAAGACGTAGAGAGGAAGAGTCATATAGAGGATAGAGCCACCAAAGCGACAAAGGAGCGAGAGAGCATCTACGAAAATGAATTAAGGTTTCCACACTGAGGCAGAGCGGGGGCACATCATCTTATATGCCCCCAACAGTCCGAGGGAACATGGGATGGGGATTGACGACTAGATCCGTGCTTCCCCGTGTCGGCCTTATATGTCGTGTCGTACCATGGCCGGCACTACGAGCATTATGGGCCACAGTCCAGGTCAGACTTGAGCCCTGCTTTTTAGTTTTGTGCCTAGGCCTGCTTAGTGGGCCTGGCATGCTGGGACATCTAGCCAGGAGGCGTTTCATAGAACGAGAAACAAAAGGACAAAGGAGATGAGAAAAGTCTTCTGTTGACAACTGCAGTTGCATTGACTACAAGGTAGCAGCTACAACAAATTGCTGGTTTGGCTACAATCAAGTGATATATTACCTTATTGAGTGATTATATGGTAAAATCATTCCACTATTATCAGTCATCAATCATCATAATTTCTGCATATGTTTGGTTCAGTTTGATATGATGTTTGTTATCAAAAAACACTTGTGATGTCGATTTTGTTGGTAGGATAGCCAGAGGAAAATGTGCCGCCTCCTAGATCTAGCTCACGCCTGACATGGTGGAAGTGGATAGGGGAAGCCAAGATAAAGATGATCATTGGTGGAAGGAGACAAAAGGGACGAAAACACGATAAATTTGTCCTCACGAGAGAGAGAAGGTGAATCATAGCGAAAATAAGAGGAGCCGTATTGAAGATGTTTTTTTAAAAAAAGTTTAACATTGCGTCCTTTGCCGAACTAAGCAACTAGTAAGTACTACCTCGCAACAACGCGGTGAACGAACGGATCGAGCCATTCGTGCCGTCTGGGTGTGGTTCTGCTCCTATCATGAATCGTCCCGCGCAAGCAGGTTCCTGGCAGAAGAGAGAGCCTACTCGTTTCAGGAAAATGAAATCCTGTACCGCCTTTTGCTTACGGTACGGATAGGTGAAGAATCTGCCTTGTCATCGCAAGGAAAGATTGTACAGTACTGTACTTTTACTAGAAACAGAATATCCCGAGCACGCCATCTTCTTCGTTGTAGCGTGTCTGCCTGGCTAGCAAGCAACACTGCAACAGTCTATCCCTTCTCCGACACCGACACGTGGGTTTCAACCTGACGAAGAAGACCCACGACGCGCAGGTGCCTTCAGCGTTAGGACCGAGGCGGTGATCGGACGAAGTGGTCAGCGTCCAAATCCACACGGCCGCAGGGGTGGTGGATCAAAATCGGCGGGCCGGTTCCGGCCAACCACCGTCCTGCTTCTTCCAATTACAAAATTTCAACATCCATTTTTTCAATTCGTACCCGCAGCTGCCGTCGTGGTCGTGGTCGCCACCCACGAATCTTCCACCTCCAGCCCCTCTGGCCGTTTCAGTCTCGGACCACGCCACAGAGAGAGAGAGAGGAGATCAATCGAAAGCGCCGTGTTGAGAGCAACCAAGGGAACCAGGCGCCCGGGCGGCGATGGACAACGGCAACAACGGCGGTCACCCGCCGTACCAATACCCGTACCCGCAGGCGCAGCTGTATCCTTACGGGTACCAGTACCCGCCTGCGCCACCGCCGTCGTCTGCCCCGCCGGCCGCGCCATATCTCTCTCCGTCTCCATCCTTCCTGAGCTATGCCCCCGCCCCGCCCCCGCCGCAGCACCAGTACCACTCCGGCCCGCTCCAGGCGTACCCGCCCCCGCCGCAGTACCACGCCTACCCGCCGCCGCCGCATCCATCGCCTTACGGCCACGGGTACGACCCCTACCCATCCCCGTACGCATCCTCCTACCCGAGCACCAACCCTAGCCCCAGTCCCAGCCCGGGGCTCTCTCCCAGCTCCAGCTTCCACCACCAACACGCCTCCGCGCCCGAACCCCCGTCGCCGGCGCCCTCCGCGCCGTCCTACCCAATCGAGGATGTCCTCGTCACCATGCGTCTCTCCGACCGTCACGACTACGCGTCGTCGCTCTCCGTGCCCCCGCCCTCGACCCCCTTCTCGGGCGATGGGAGCAGCCACGGCGGCGGGATGCAGGTCGTGCCCTATGGCGCGGCCTCGGGAGGGTCGCAGCATGGAGGCGGGATGCAGGTGGTGCCCTACGGCGCGGCCGCGGGAGGGTCGCAGCACGGCGGCAGCTTCAGGGCATCGCTCAAGGTTGTGCTGCTTCACGGCAGCCTCGACATCTGGGTGCACGACGCCCGGCACTTGCCTAACAAGGACATGTTCTCCAAGAGGGTCGGCGAACTCCTCGGCCCGCGCATCACCAGCGCTGTCGGCGGCAAGATGTCCAGCGCGTCCATGACCAGCGACCCCTATGTCACCGTCCAGGTCTCCTATGCCACTGTTGCGCGGACCTATGTCATCCCCAACTGTGAGAATCCAGTCTGGTCACAGAACTTCATGGTGCCTGTCGGGCATGAGGCTGCCGAAGTCCAATTTGTTGTCAAGGACAGTGATGTCTTTGGTGCTCAGATCATCGGTGTTGTCGCCATTCCCGCGGAGAAGCTTCTGACAGGGGACAGGATTCAGGGTGTCTACCCTGTTCTTGAGCCCAATGGCAAGCCTTGTGCTCCAGGAGCTGTACTGAATTTGTCGATACAGTTCATCCCTGTTGCTCAGCTCACAATGTACCATCATGGCGTCATTGCTGGTCCGGACAGTCATGGTGTTCCTCATACTTACTTCCCGCTTAGGCGTGGCATGAGAGTGACCCTGTATCAAGACGCTCATGTGCCTGATGGTTGTCTCCCAGACATATGGCTTGGCAATGGCCTGCACTACCAGCACGGGCAGTGCTGGCGTGACATCTATGATGCCATATGCCAGGCAACGAAGTTAATTTACATCGTGGGGTGGTCTGTTTTCCACACAATCCACCTTGTGAGAGATGGTACTCAAGTTCCATCACTTGGCGACCTGTTAAAGATGAAGTCACAGGAAGGGGTGCGTGTGCTGCTGCTTGTTTGGGATGATCCTACATCAAGGAGCATTCTTGGATATAAGATGGTATGCATTATCTATCAAGTTGAAAATATGCTGTGGCTACAAGACACATAATTTTGCATCTACAAAATTTGATGCTACCAATGTTCTAATTACTTATTAAGTGCCTTTTCAAATTATCTGCATGGTAGCACTAATGACATTTCCCTGTTATATTGGAATCGGTACACCAATTTCTTGATTAAACTTTGTGGCATTGAGCAAACTATGATGTAACATTTGTATTTGTTCATGTGGTGTTCAAGTAGATGATTTGCAGAAATACTACCTGTCATCTGTAACGTACAGTATTAAGTGGATATGTCAGTGTAGTGTCTAGCTTCCCTATGGTATACTCCATCCGTTCTAAATTATACTACCTCTGTCAATTAATTCCTAGAATCAGCTAAAGTTAAACTGTCTTAAGTTCAATAACTTTGTTAGAAAGATTAACATTGTCTATCACACCATATAAATACATTAGAAAAATATATTTCATGGTGTACCTAGTGATACTAATTTGTTGTCATAAATATTGGTGTTTTCTTCTATTAATTTGATCAAATAAAATAGTTTCACTTAGGACAACTCTAGAAGTTGATTCATTTTGGGACAGAGGTAGTAGTTTACTTTAGCATTGTCCTAAGTCAAACTTTTCTAACTTTAACCAATAGTAGTTTACTTTAGCATTGTCCTAAGTCAAACTTTTCTAACTTTAACCAAGTTTATATAGAAAAATGCGCCAACATCTATAACATCAAATTAGTTTTACTAAATTCTTCGTGAGTAGTTTGGCAGCTTATTGGCTTGACGTTTGGTAACACGTTTTATCACATATTTCATGATGTTTAAGAATCGAGTGCATCATGCTTATCAAAGTTCCACTCATAGGATGGTTTCATGGGAACACGAGATGAGGAGACACGCAGATTTTTCAAGCATTCTTCAGTCCAAGTGTTGCTGTGCCCACGATCTGCTGGGAAACGCCACAGCTGGGTGAAACAGCAGGTTATCTCTAATCTCAAATGCCAACGCTGATGATGACGTCGTAGAAATTTACCATTTATGATGTTTTTTTTGTCACAAAGTGTTACATCAATCTTTACCATTTAGCATTGTCTACCCCACCCTCACCTTTTTAAAAAAATTCAAGTGATCTCCATTGAATAATATGGTGAAAATACGTGTACACTACTTGTGTACATCAACCAAAGTGGGAGACAACTCCCCCTCCCTCCTGGTGCCATGCCACCATCGCCCCTGCTTGCATTGTGTTTGTTCAGTTTCTTGAGTACCATGTATTTATGTAAGAAGTTTGTGTGGACCAGGAAACAGGAACCATTTTTACTCATCATCAGAAAACAGTTATTGTGGATGCTGATGCTGGCAACTATATGAGAAAGATAATTGCTTTTGTTGGAGGCCTTGATTTATGTGGTGGGCGATATGATACACCTTGGCATCCTCTGTTTCGGACTCTTCAGAATGAACACAAGGAGGATTATTGCAATCCAAACTTTAATGTAAGTCTCTTTCTGTACAGTTTCTTATGTAATGATTCCTAGAATTTTCTTAATACTGAAAAGGCAGGAACTTTTTATGATGTTTTGTTCTTAGTTTATCAAAAGGAAAATATTTTACCATAAGAAAGGAAAATGTTAACATTGCCCTATTCTCTGTCTTTACTTTATGGCAGTAGTGAAAATACCCCTTTTTTTAGCATGCAAATATTAGCACTTGCCCTATTTTCTTTATTTATTCTGTGCTGATCCTGAAAGCAATTCTTCTTTGCCATTATTTTGCAGACAGTTGATGCTCGTGGTCCAAGGGAACCGTGGCATGACTTGCATTCTAAGCTTGATGGTCCAGCTGCTTATGATGTTCTACAAAACTTTCAGGAGCGTTGGTTAAAAGCAGCCAAACGCCATGGGATTAAAAAGTTGGCAAAATCGTATGACGATGCTCTGCTCAGTATTGAAAGAATACCAGAGATTGTAAACATAAATGATGCAATATATTTTAGCGAGAATGATCCAGAGACATGGCATGTTCAGGTGTTTATAGCACTCCTATAGTTGAAAAGGAAAATAAACTTTTATCCCTTTGTGCTATTTTTCCTTGCAAGCACTGAATTTTCTTTTACTTTGGAATTCAGGTGTTTCGGTCTATTGATTCAAACTCTGCCAAGGGATTTCCGAAGGATCCACGGGCAGCAACCATGAAGGTAACTGTTATCTACCATCTAGCTATGCTACTTTTGTAGGTTTTTCCATGTTGATGTTGACTTAACACTTCTTCTGCTGGCCAACAGAATCTTGTTTGTGGAAAGAATGTACTTATTGACATGAGCATACATACGGCTTATGTCCATGCTATCAGGGCAGCCCAACATTATATTTATATTGAGAATCAGTACTTCATTGGTTCTTCATTTAATTGGGATTCAAACAAGGATTTAGGTAAATAATGAGTGTCCACTTTTGCTTTGCATTCTCCTATATAGTCCAGAAAAACATTCTAAACCTACCTTTATCCCTTTCCTCTTTTTACTACACATCTCACTTGCAAACTTTTTCAACATGTCAGGGGCTAACAATTTAATACCAATTGAAATCGCTCTCAAAATTGCAAACAAGATCAAGGCAAAAGAAAGGTTTTCTGCATACATAGTGGTTCCTATGTGGCCGGAGGGTAATCCAACTGGTGCTGCAACACAACGAATTCTCTACTGGCAGGTTAGATTCACTGTTCTGTCATTGCTGGATTCTTGTTTCATGTGTTCCTGTAGATGATATGTTTTCATATGGCTTAATGATGTCATCTTTTTATTTACACGGCAGAACAAAACCATGCAAATGATGTACGAGACAATCTATAGGGCCTTGAAAGAAGTAGGCCTGGATGATATCTATGAGCCTCAGGATTATTTGAACTTCTTCTGTCTTGGCAACCGTGAAGTTTCTGACAGCACTGACATTTCAAATGCTTCAAATACAGCAAATACTCCTCAGGTGACTACTTTGTTGTTTTTGTTCAACAAATTATGCTGATTTAGAGAGAAATTTTAATTTGTTGCAGCAAAAGATATTTCAGTTACGTATTAAATGGTGTAGATAAACATACGAGTTAATGAGTTATGTGACCTTTATGTGGACTTAACAGTTCTCCCTTTTTCTTGGCAAAGTACTGATATGGTTCCTTAAGACTGTATGTTGAAGTGCGAAAACATTAAGATTCGGATTTTGTCCATCTCTGCCACTGAATTTTATTGGGAAATCCCATATCATGATGATTCTTAGGGGATAATAGTACAATGTCTTTTTTATTACCTACATGGCTACATTAAGGCCAAATGGCCAATCCATACACTTGACACTCTCAGAGACTATAGGGAAAACTAAGATCTGTATGGAGGTTTTTGTTTGACAATAACTTCTTGTTCAATGACTGATGTGATTTGACTGACTCGTGTGGATGCTCAACTAAAAATTGTGTCTTGTAAATACTGAACTAGCTCTACAAAAAGTCACTACTTGTGGATATTGAACTTTTAATCGTTATGTTACCTAAACGCTACTTGCTCTTATGTAATTAGTGTTGGAATTTGAATTTATTCTCGCTGCGTTCTTTTCCTGAATATGGTATGTTTGCAAGCTTATTTTGCATTTAATGTTCAGGAACAAGCTAGGAAAAATAGGAGATTCATGGTCTATGTACATTCAAAAGGCATGATTGTGGATGATGAATACGTTATCATTGGATCAGCTAATATTAACCAGAGATCCATGGAAGGAATAAGAGACACTGAGATTGCGATGGGAGCTTATCAGCCACAATATACATGGGCTAATAAGGTTTCTGCCCCACGTGGACAGGTATTGCCCCATGTCTCAAGCTGACAAATATCTGGTGTACCATATTTATCCAGAAATACAAAACTGAGCTGTACCTTAAACTCCTATTATGAGATTTGACTTGGACTTGTCCTCACTGCTACTGCTTTGCTGAAGCTATACAGTTGTTTCAGCTGTTTGTCATGTTAGGGGTGTAATTGATTTCACTACGCATCTTGTGCAAACACTAAATTGAATTTATTGATTTTTGCTTTGTAGATTTATGGCTACAGAATGTCCTTATGGGCCGAGCATATTGGAGGCATTGAGGAAGACTTCAACTATCCAGAGAGCCTGGAATGCATGAGGCGTGTACGACATCTTGGGGAAGAGAACTGGAAGCAGTTTGTTGCCGATGAGGTGACAGAGATGAGAGGCCACCTCATGAAGTATCCAGTAAGCGTTGACCGTAAAGGCAAGGTGAAACCTCTACCAGGATGCGCAACATTCCCAGATATGGGTGGGAACATCTGTGGCTCATTTAGGGCCATCCAGGAAAACCTCACAATATAAATTTTAGTTGTGCAATTATATAATGTCTGGTGGCTTCTGAGGGACCCTGGAGATCAAAGATTGAGCATTATATAATGTCTGGTGGCTTCTGAGGGACCCTGGAGATCAAAGATAAAGCACTAGCTTACCCTATTTCTTTGAGAGCATAGATAGATAGGGTGAAAATTTTGCAAGGCAAGCAGGGGAATGCTAATAGGGCTTTCTCGCCTTGCCATTTTTCTTTATTCGTTCAGTACATATATAAGCAGCCAATCGATTTGTACCTTTATTGGGTACCTTTACCTGTATATAGAAAAGTTGAAGAGGTTCAGGAATATCACATTTGGATCTACTGTGGAAAGTAAGTGTTTAGAGTGTTATACAATTGATCCTGCGCAGTATTTTGAAGTGCTTTCCCCTTTTGGGGTATTTGATGAAATCGCGAATTCCTTATTTCCTGAGCAACGCATCTGAAAGATTGGAATCAACAAGCTGTCCAGAGGAGACTAAAAAATGTCTAGAGAAAAATAATAAAACCTACTTGTACTCTAAAGCAGTTACCCTGTTACATATGTGTTTATATTCATTCATTATCACAGGCTAAGGCTAGAGCATGCTGAAACCACTCGCTCGCTCTGGATCATTTCCTCCACCTCTCGGACTGAATTTTGACACCCATATACCTTCCGAGCATCATGACGGTGGCCTGCGGGTTGGTGCCAGGGGAGTACTTGAAGGTGGAGCTGTCGATGACCCTGAGCCGCTGCACGCCGAACACCCGGTAATCGTCGTCCACGACGGCGCCGACCTGGCATCCGCCGTGGTAGTGCCAGATGGTCATGACGGTGTCCCTGCAGTACTGCTCGGGCGTCCGCGAGTCGTTGACGTGCCGGGGGAGCAGGTTGACGGGGAAGTTGGCGGAGTCGGTGAAGATGGACTCCACGGAGGCGTTGGCGTAGGTGAAGTTGGCGAAGGCCCGCGACTGGATCACCCGCTCGATCGTCTGGATGCCATGCACGCACCGCTCCAGGTCCTCCGACTCCTGGAAGTAGTTGAACGTCACCGCCGGGTTCGCGCGCGGGTCGACAGACGCAGCTCGATGTGGCCCGACGACACCGGTCCCAGGATCTTCTCCAGGATGAAGCCGCCCCGGAACGCCCGCCTGTCCAGCCGCCGCATCGCCTCCGCCGCGCGCTCCAGTGCCTCCGGGGTTCTCTGCTTCGGCGGCAGCGTGCCCAGCTGCCCGGTCTGAGGAGAGAAGAGGCCGAAGCTGCGAGCTAGGCGGCGGGCGCCCTCGGAGACGGGGATGCCGAACTCGGAGCCGCTGACGCCCTCGATGAAGCTGCCGGAGCGGGTGATCCCGACGACCTGCACGAGCGACAGCGTGACGGGCACCGGCGACGGGATGAACACCGAGTTCATGGGGTTGTCGGCCACGCCCTGCCCGACCATGGGCTGGTCCACCAGCACCTGGACGCCGTGCGCCTCCAGGTGCGCCTGCGGGCCGACGCCGCTCAGCATCAGCAGCTGCGGGCTCCCCAGCGTGCCCGCCGACAGGATCACCTCGTTCTTGGCGCCGTCGCGGAGGTACACCCGGTGCTGCACCCCGAGCGGGTCCGCGAACACCACGCCGTACGCCACCGGGTACGGCACGCCCTCCTGCTGCCTGAACAGGATCCTCGACACGGTGGCGTAGAGGAAGACGGTGAGCCCCCGGGGACGCGCGTGCCGGAGGAAGTCGGCGGCGGTGTGGCGCTGCCCGCTGCCGTCGAAGATGGTGCCCCCGATCTTGGTGCCCGGAACGTGGTCCAAGGTGAAGCCGTTGTCGGGCGTCACGCCGGCCTCCAGCAGCGCGTCGCGCAGCGCCGCCTGCCACGGGGGCACGTCGGGGCGGAACACCAGCGCGCGCTCCACCCAGCGGTACGACGAGTTCACGAGGCGGGTGTCCCAGCCCGCGGCGCGCACGTAGTCGTTGCTGGCCCGCGTGTAGAACCCGGCGTTGAGGCAGCTCCCGCCGCCCAGCACCCGGGCGCGCGCGTTCACCACGCCGTCCTCGGACACGAACCGCTGCGCGGGCGACGCCAGGGACGTGTCCGCCAGCGCCTCCGTGAAGTGCTGCTGGTTCGACATGTTGCGGTACGGGAGGCCCCCGCGTTCCAGGAGCAGCACGCGGGAGTGCTCCGATAGCGTCGCCGCCAGCGGGCAACCCGCCGTGCCGCCGCCGATCACGATGTAGTTGTACTGCGACACCAGGGGCGCGTCCTGTGCGTGGCGCACGAACCGCAGGTTCTCCAGTGGTTCTGCACATACATATGACCATGCCAATTCGTTCACACGTTTGCAGATGAAATTCCAAAAGAAAAAAAAACGCATGACCATATATAGTCACGGCATGCAGTCCGGTACGAACCTTCCTCCGAGAGCGCGACGAGGCACGAGGAGCCAAGAACGACGACGGCCAAAACCCCCAGCGCGACCGAGCTCGCAAGCCCACCTGGCGCCATTTTCGCCGGGTAATTCAGCAACAGCAGTGATCAGATAGGCGAAAAGTTCGGCTCGCTTATATATTCGGAGTTAGATCATGGGTAGATCGAGAGTAGATGTTTAAATAAAATACTGCACGGTTGTTCTACGGTGCAAAGATGAGCTGCGACTGCGACGAATCGAGGAGGTGATATAACTTTACAAAGGAAATATGGTTTGCATCATAGCATGCTGGAGGGATGGTGAGCTTTTTAAACGGAGAAGCTGGATGACGATATGTGCGTCAGACGAATTGGTCGTGAGCAGCAAGCAGGAGAGTTTACTTGCCAATCTTGTGATTATTTTAATGGTATCAAGTGCACGCTTTTCATACATGAACAGGTATATAGTATTTGTAATCTATGTTTGATTCGGCGGCCCCTCCCCGTCTTGCTTTATACAGGATATATGGCCACAACGCCTTATTTTGGGATGCCGGAGAAATTAAAAAAAAAAAGGTTCTTGTCAGGGAATGCTGGGGTGGAGACTGGATTTTTTTGTGATAATTTTTGTTTGACATAAGAAATTTTGGGATATATGAAGTTACGGAGTGGGAATGGCTGTTGGGAAATATTTCGAACAAGTGGCTGTCTGAAAATTACATAAGGTTGTAGTTAATGACACTTTCTCTGTCATGTGATATAGTGCATTTTAGAAATTTTAGAACTAATTAAGAGGAAACATAAAAGACTGCCCTCACTTTATAT
Source organism: Microstegium vimineum (assembly GCA_022036555.1). Taxonomy (NCBI): domain Eukaryota; kingdom Viridiplantae; phylum Streptophyta; class Magnoliopsida; order Poales; family Poaceae; genus Microstegium; species Microstegium vimineum. Next base: position 6,464,826 of record CM039124.1, on the reverse strand, counting down.
TGTAATCAGATGCTATCATTAACATGATAAATGGTGATTAATTGATAGATGAAAAAATTAATGTAAAACTGGTCTTTGTCTCCTAAAATCCGTTATATTTTAGTACAAATTTTGAATGCTTGAATGCACTATATTACATAATGGAGGAGTAATTTCATAGAAGATGGAGAAAAAAGGAGTATATTCCACAAAATCAATATCAATGCATAAGTTGAAGACCTTTCAAAGGGGTTCTATGCAAAAGAAGGAAGAAGTTGTGGAGTATATTCTATGAATTAAATGCATAGTATGGGGTAGTTCTGAAACAAAGAAAATAGAAGGGGGATGCTTACTGCATTATCCGTAATTTCCCTAGAATCTGTTGATCATGTTTTCCTTAACTTTCTTAGATAAAGAATGACTGAAAAATCTTTATAAAATCGCCAACTAAATTGTTATTGAAATGCCCAACTTTTTGCACAAATGGAAGATCTTACCGATGCCGGCGGAGGAATCAAAGGTGAAACATATGGGCAGTGTTATGAAGAAGTGTATGGAGCACTTCCTGAAGAACAAGAAGCCTCAAGATATGAGGAGCTTCTGTAATGGTAGTGTGGGAGAGTAGGTTTCTCTTTTTTTTGGCCTGCATGTCATAATTGTTTTTGGGAGGCTGTAGTTTTGAACTTCAGTGTGAACACATGGTTGATATGTGCTTGTATGTGATTGGTGAGTGATTATCAAGAAGGTGATCAGAGTTTTGGTTAAGCGTGCGTAAGACTAATTGAGGCATGAGTGAATGCATGCAACATGTCTCTTTGGATTGTGATGTCCAGGTGTGTCAAGGGTGAGACAGTCGATGGAGAAGGTCAAGTGTGGAGTCCGTGCACGATGAACCAAGAGCGGTGATGGGCATATGTGAATGCTTGAACTGAGAGACCAAGGACCAAAGGATGGACTGTCGACAACTAGCACTTGACACCTCGACAAGCAAGTGTACATGTGAGGATGGTGGTGAAGACGATGTTGGCTGAAGTCAAGACGGGGATTGGACCAAAGTCAAGGGGGAGCGCAAACACTGGCTTGGTGAATCGGCCAGTTGAGGACAAGTGGGAGGTGGAGAAGGCATAGCGGCTCCATGAATCCTAGTGAATTTGGTGGTTTCGGTCTCAAAATCACGATTGGAGGGTTTGTTGAGTTTTCAAAACCAAGGGGAGGATCTCGGAGTAGCACATGGTGTCATCGAAGAGCTTGTGTCAAGGAGAAGTGACCTCATGAAAGATATGTGGTCGTTCGATGCTTGGAAACCAAGTTGAACCATTTCACCCCCGGTGTCTAAGTGGTTTAAGTCTCAAACTTGGGGCACTCTTGGAGCTGTATAAATGCCCTATAATTAAAGATAATTGGTGCCCAAGACAGACATCTCTCTTGTTCTCATGTTTATTGCCTTAGGGTTAGCCAAGTGCTTTATGTTTTAGAGAGGTTAGGCTAGAGAAGAGTGACCACCTCTTAGATTAGTTTCTCATATGAAGTGGGAGGATGTTTGGGAGGAGGCTAGCCAGATGTATGGATGAATTTATGGTTTGCTAATCGAAGTTCTTGCTGAATTCGAGTTCATCCTCCCAAATTCAAAATTGCAAATTCAAGATTGTCGGCAAAGCTTGGAGCTTTTGGACAAGATCCTTTGGGGATACCTTCACTATGTTGTAGGGAAGGTGTGTGCAAAGTTTCATATTTTTGAGGCCGTTTACTCAAATTCTGATCTTCATCTTGCTTTGGAGGTTGTTTTCTACACTACTCCTTCCTTTCCAGAATGAGTCACAGGGATTTCAAGGAAGTGCTGAAATGACCTGAGCTACTCCTATACTGCAATTAATTATGTATGGAGTACATGACCAAAGTTGCTACCAAAGCTGCCGCAATTGGATTGCTAGAGTGAATGGGTGCCGAGCGGATAGGCTTGTGGAGGGGACAAAGCTAGCTACGCCTGACTGGCTATCCTATGTTACGCCTACACTGATGTAGAGAGTAACCTAAAACGTCTTTTTTTTTGTACGCCTACACTCATGTAGAGAGTAACCTAAAACGTCTTTTTTTGTACTTATTTTGATTGCTAGAACGTCTTTATTTTTGGAATAGAGGGGGTATCTCAGAATTTTGGATCGTGGAGATTTCAACCTCCCTCCGACATTGATCTACTCCCTCCGTCCCGAAATAACTGTCGCCGTTAGTGTTCGTGTCACAAGTTTAACTTGATTTGTAGAAAATACGTGCAACATTTGTATCTCCAAATAAATTTATTAATGTTTCTAACGATACTAATTGTGTAGTATAGATATTGATATTTTTTTAATTATATTTAGTTAAAGAAGATTTTTAAGAACCGCAAACGACAGTTATTTAGATACGGAGGAACTAACCACGTTGGAAGTTCTGTCCCCAATCTCCGACCTTTGCTTGTTTTTTTTTTCTTGAACAGACCCATTTTGGCATGTTTTCCGACCTTTGCTTGTCAAGTGCCGTTTTCAAGTTTGCCAGTTAAGTGCTGTTTTCGAGTTTGCTTTGCCCTTAGTCTTTTCCAGTTTTGTACATATAATAAATTCAATAACCTTGTCATGGCTATAGGAAAATGGCGGATGCACGTGGGGGGCTGGGGGGTGGGGGTGCAGCCCCCCACGTGAGCTGGAAAATTTTTTAAACAAGTTTCCAATATTATCCTTAATCAAATAATTTGTGAGTTGAACAATCAATTTCTACAAAAATCATTCAAATATTATCCTTAATCAAGTAATTTGTGAGTTGAACAATCAATTTCAAGTGGTGAGAATTCTTAACGATGGAAGGCTATTTGTATTTGGTACTTTTTTATCTTTATTATCTTAATTCTATGTATGTTTGATTTTGAGCACTTTGAATTAATATCAGATTATCAATTTTATCTACATCTATTAGGGTTTGTTTGATACAACTCACAACAATTTTATAAAGCTGTTGTGAGTTGTTTTTTTTACCAAACACCACTTTTCAAAAAAAAACTTCACCTATAAAATTATTTTTCTCCTCCTCTCACAAAGACATGAAGTAGGATGAAGCTAAAAAAGTAGCTTATTTCATCCCCTTTCTCTCACATATGCATGCATAGATTTGTTGGTGAAGCTGTTTTGCTAAACATTTTTTTTTCAAAATAGCTTAGCTTTACGTAGAGAATTGCTCGTAAAGCTATTTTGTAAAAAAATAACTTCATTAATAAAGATAAGCTGTACCAAACAAGTTCTTAGTGAATTGTGTCTAACGAGAAAAAAAATAGCCTATGTTATTTAGTCCCTCACTTGGTCCGTTTCTGGGTCCGCCCATGGGAGTTGGCTAAGAACGAGAAGTTTTTTTTTAAAAAAAAGTTTCTTGATTGAATGAAAAAATTGTTTTTGCTTTCATTCATTTTTCTCTGGCCACCTTCTTTGTGGTTCACTATTATTATCGGTTTTCTCTTGCCTACGGAGTTCTTCTAATTCCTTTGATTTTTTTTTTATTTCTTGACCCTAATTCTCTGGCCACCACGGCAATACTACCCATCCCACCCATCCCGTATGCGAATGAAGTGGCGTTCACCGGCGCAGGCGCAGGCGTGCAGCCACCTACCGGCCTACCCTGTTCCACTTCCTCTGTCTTGGTCGCTTAGCCGAACAAAGGAACCGGAACGAAACAAATCAGGACGGTAGTCGAGCTCGGGAACGTCAGGGATTTCCAGCAATGCGACCTCTTCTTATTTCTGCTCGTAGTCGAGTCCTTTTGACATGCAGTATGTACAAGACAGAAGACACGACTGGAACACAGCGAGAGCATTCCTGCCCGTGCCCGACCGCTCTCAGGTCGTCGGTGGTCGGCGCGTCGCGCTCAATCGGCAGGAGATCGAGGTTCCAGGCGATACACAGACAGATACAGGCCTGCGCGTGATCTGCTGCTGTTCGTTTTCACTTGTTGGCGCCAGTGTCGCCGGAGTTGGAGTTGGAGTTGGCGGCGCGCGGCGTGATGTTGATGACAAGGCCTGGGAAGACGTCGTCGGGGTCGTGGACGTGCGGGTTCTGCTCCAGGATGTAGGGGTCGCCGCACCTGGCGCTGATGCTGTGCAGCGTCTCCCCCTCCGCCACCACGTACAGCTCGTCGCACGGCCGCGCCGCCGCGCACCACCAGCTGCTGCTGCTCCTCCTCGTCGCCCGACCCGGCGAGCGACCCGACGACCATCACGAGCGCCAGCAGGGCGCACCACGACGCCACGTCCGCCGCCCCTGACCGACGCCGCCGCTGCCCGGCGGCCATCGTCAAAGGTAAGAGGACCAATGTGACCTTGAAATGTTTGTGTGTCTGGACTTCAGAGTAGCTAACGACTAACGAGCAGGGTAGGGGCTGCTTTATATAGACGAGGCCGAGGAGACTCATGGGAGAGAGAATGGACTGCCGTTGCAAAGTTAAGACACTGACATGAGATGGTTTCATGGAAACGTCGGCGTGGTGCGATCGAGCACAAAGAACAGAGCAGTACAAATAATTCATCAGCACGTACACTTTTCTCTCTCTCGATCATCTTTAGAACGTGTGACAGCAAAAGATGAAAAGAGAGCAGTACAGAGGCAGGTCACAACTCCCAACAAAGGACACATGTATAAGGACACCACCAATGGAAACAGCACGGGCTGTTGGCCTCACCCACAATGTGGACGATGCTGAAACAGATCAGGAAATAATTGTTTATTTATTTAAGCATCGATGTTTCTACATGTCTCGATGCTTGAATTTTCTGTCTCTAGCATCGATCCTGCAGTGTGTTGCATCGATGCTGAACTTTTCTCTCTCTTTGTCTCAACATTCTCTCTCCTCATTTGAACATTCATATTTGATATGTTGTGGCCAGTCTCAGGCTACTAGAGTCACATCAAAGACAGCTACTACTTTTCACTATGCATTCATATCACTTCTCTCTCCTAGTTCTGCTATCCATTTTTTCTTCTCTGCTTTTTCTCTCTGGACCATGTTCTCTCTCCTATCACCCTGCAAGCCACCACTTTGTCTCCAGCTGGCATCCGAGCCTAGCTGGTCTGACGAGACCACCAGCTGACAGTGGCGAATCTAGGATTTTAGCTCAGGGTATGCCGCCTAAAAAAATTCCTAAATTTAGGATTTTAACTTAAGGTATGCTGCCTAAAAAAAATCCTAAAACCATTTTAGCAATTCGATAATGTTTGTAAAAATTGACAACGTAATTTAGTAAATATGGGTATATACAATAAGTGACACAATAAGGTTTAAATTAATAGATTAAATTGAAACCATCCACTAAATACAGTATAAATAGTTCAAAAGCCATATCGATAATTTGAGACTTACATTGCTATTTTTCTGATGAGTTATTTGACATTTTTTAAGAGACGTAAATATCTAGATTGTATCATCTTCATCGGCTTGAAAGAAAATATCACACTAAATATGAGTGATTGGACAATCATATCTTCTATCTTATTTATAACTTTGTTTGATAAATGATTTTTTACTATGTTAGCGCTTACCCAAATAGCAATTAAAATTAAGATTTTTTTACAAAAAAACAGATCAAACAAAGACTGAATCTCACCTCAATTCCAATCACAAATTGCACGTCAGCCTCTGCCGCCGGACTGCCGCTGCCGTCAGTCTGGCCGAGCGGCCGTCTGGGACTCTGGGCGCGGTTTGGTCGTATAGGGAACTAAGGGAGGATGACTGGATGCTCGTGCTAGGTATTGGTCATTTTCGATCTGACTTATGCTGTGAGCGATCAGATCAGAAAGATGAACCGTGAACAGTTATGGCAGCGATGCCTCCCTCTCCGTCCTTCGCTGGCCACATGGGCCGCGTGGGCCTTGGTAGCTCGGACGCTGGTTCACGGGCTGCCGGTGTCCACGTTCGGCTCTCAGGTATTTCCTTCCGTATTTCATATTCAGGTAAGTATTTCTTTTCTAAAGAAGAAAATATGTAGGTATACGTGCTTGCTGGCTGAAATTGCAGGGTATGCCCTGTGGCTCCGCCACTGCCAGCTGACTCACCGCGTTGGCTTTCCTTGGTTTTTTTTTTGCAGGTGTTTGCTTTCCTAAAAGAAAAAAAGAAAGTTAGACGGTGACAATGTTTTTTATACAGATGTTTGCTATCTTTAAAAAAAAAAAGAAAGTTGGACGGTGGCGATGGAGGGTGTGGACGCCTGGGCAAATAGCCGCCCCATCGCCGCTTCCCTGACGACGCTTTAACACGCTATCCAGTGCGGTGCGGGCGGGGCGCGGTGACCACTCTGCCTGCCAGGCGGCGGCCCATCGTGTCCGTGTTCTAGCGCTCGTGCGAACCAGGCGACATGCACGCGTTCGCCACGGCAAAACGGGCAGGGGCGGCAGGTCGCTCGACGCACCTCCCTCAGCCGGACGCGTCGCCTCACTGAACCAACTAAAATTATTACGTACGTACTACTCGTCAGCAGCGGATGGGCCGGGCGTGGTCAGGAAGACTCCCATGCATGTCTGGTGTCTCCTCAAGCTTTCCGCAGCGACACGACCAGGGCCCCCGGCGATGCGAGCCTCTAGTGTAGTCTAGTCGCATGCGTGGAATTTGCTTTGCGCTTATAGTCGGTGAATGGTGGGTTAGGCACTTAGGCCGGAGGCACACTTCGGAGTTGCACAGACCTCGCTCTGTGCTTTTATATATTTAATTATATATACAAGTACTGATTTTTCTCCATTTGATCACATGAAACATGTTGACGATTGGATAGTACGTTTCTTCTCTAATGAGACACGTACGTACGGGGAGATAGAGATGCATACATAGATTACTTATCATGCATCTTCTAAAAGTCTATATAAGTGATATCGTATTATTTCTAGTGTAACCTTTTTTATCTCCTAAAAAATTATCGATGCTTTACAAGTGATGAATAGGAGAGAGTGGATAGATAGATCTATAAGTAACCAGAAAAAGTGTGTTTTGAGTATATATATATATATATATATATATATATATATATATATATATATATATATATATGTTATTCAAAACTATTAGGTATCAAAACTTAACAACTTTTAGGTGTTGTTACGAATATAGGATAAGACAATCTCGACCAGTTCTATAAGTTGTTTTTATAAGAGAGTACGGTGTATATCTTCAAATCAATTTAGAATATCGTAGAATACTGTACCCTTAGATTACTTAAAACTTGTCTTCTATATTTATTTATTGGGATTTGCTATATTTCAAATGCCTGAAATATACTAGTTGTCGGGTACAAAGGTAAGGGGTACCCTAATCTGTGATAATCTAATGCCTAAACATCCAAGCGAAATTCGACAGTCGACCAAACAATGGAGGAAGGCCCGTCAGGCGAAGGCCTACCCCACCGGCAGAAAGGGCAGACCATGAGCCAGCCCATTACCAGAGGGATGGTAGGTGGAGTGACCTTCGACCTCGATCCTCTGAATAACGGAGAAGGGGTCGAACGAACGACCCTCTGCCGCGACCCCTCGACCGACTGAAAGGGGGATCGAACGAGCGCCCCCCAACCTCGACCCCTCAGATGACGGAGAGAGGTCGATCGAATCCCCCTCGACTCCAACCCCCCGAAGTGACGGACAAGGGGTTGAACGAACGACCCCAGAACAGGAGGCTCGATCAGCTAACCTGCTCCCGGTATGGGATAAAAAGAATCCTATGCTGGGGTCAGTCCCTGCCTAATGCCATGGGCGCTCACTACCTCGATCAAATCCATCAAGTCATCACCCATACTCGGATAACCTATCGACCGTACAACTACTGCAGCCACGCCTCGAGTACGGAGCACCCCCTCGAATTTTGGGCGAGGCAGCCCTCGACCGCGTTCTCAGGAATGTGTCAGGGTCATGCAGGCCTCGATACCCCTCGACTCGGGGGCTCGACCCTCATCCCCAACTGTTACGGCATGGGCCCATCCGATCCGTCCCGCTTCAAGTGTGGAGTTCGCAGGTTCCACGCCATGCCGTCCGGCGACGTCCAGTCCGCCATCACCATGCCTCGGAACACCAGAAGTACAGGAGGAGCATGCCGCTACAGCGATCGACATCTCGTCACAGACATGGCGCACGGACACGTCTCTCATACTGATACGTACTAGACCCCTGTACTCCTAAGCCTCCCCTTGGCCTATAAAAGGGATGCTGGGATAGTAGAGAGAGGAGGAACACGAGAACAAGACGAAGAACAGGAGAGAGAACACGAAGAACATGAGAAGAACACGAGGACGGAGAGGTCAATCATCGACCCCACTCACATTCCTATACGAACTCTCACCAGAACCAAACACAACACCAACCACTCACTGACCTGATCAACATCTCAAGCAATCAACCAATTCACCTATAGTAGCTCTGCTAGTTCTAGGCCTCGGCTCGCTCTGAGCACCCCCGTGTAAACCAGCTTGTACTGCCCCCCTGTACGAGCACTTCGGTGCAAGATAATACAGTACCCCCTCCTCTTGCTGGACGTAGGACCTTCTTTGCCCGAACCAGGATAAACTCTGTGTTCTTCTTGCATCACATCTGGAAGAGGGAGCACGCAATATACAAATTTACTAGTTGGTGATCGACCCCCTGGGTCGAAACACCGACACTAGTTTTTCAGGCAATAGTCATAAGCATTTGTATTTTCTCATTGAACAACAAAGTGACTAATAGTAGGCAGTAGCAGGGTTTTTTTTGCACATCACGCTAGATAGGATTGCTTGAACAATCTGAGAAGGAGGAAAAGTGTTACACTGTTACTCCCTCCATCCCAAAATATAAGACATTCCAAAAATATTCAAATTTGATAAAAATTATAAAGATTTGTGTCATTAAATATGCATACTATAAAATATAATTGATAAAAAGTCTAATGGTACTGATTAACATCATAAATGTTATTATACTGTCATATAATATAAGTTTGGTCAAACTTGAGATACTTTAACCCTTCAAAATTTTTGGATGTCTTATAATTTAGGATGAATGGAGTATTTATCATATTAGGATATAGGAATAGGGGAGGCGGTGGTTCTCTTTTCTAAGAGGAAAGATCTTCTTTTTATTGGTAATATGAGATTTGTCGTAACACCTCTATCTCTATACTTTTTTAGCTATAGCTGTATAAGAGCATCTCTAAGAGACTCTCCATATCCTTCCTAAATACTAGGAATAGAGATTTTGGTGAAAAACTATCCTTCAACAACTTATCTAAATGATCATCTAAATATAGCTATCCTCTATTCTGAATTTTTCGCTAGCCAAATATAGAAGACGAGAATGACTCTCTAGAATGTGCATAGGATATAGAAAAGCTGTTGAAAAATGAAAAGATATATAAAGCGATTTTTATACAAATAACTCTCTAAATGGTAATTTAGAGAGTGAAATTTAGAAAGCCTTTTGGAGATGCTCTAAGAGATTGATGATTGAATATACGATGGAGATGCTAAGTAAACGGTTGGAGCAGCCTTAATCTCTCATACTGCTTAGAGCATCTTCAAGAGTCCTTCTAAATTCCACTCTCTAAATTACCATTTAGAGAGTTATTTGTATAAAAGTCATTCTCACGCACACTCTAGAGAGTCATTCTCGTCTTCTATATTTGGCTAGCGAAAAATCTAGAATAGAGGATGGCTATATTTTGATGATCATTTAGATAAGTTGTTGAAGGATAATTTTTCACCAAAATCTCTATTCCTAGTATTTAGATAGGATATGGAGAGTCTCTTGGAGATGCTCTAATTTGGTGGACCTTGGTGTTGCCAGAATACGGCTTAGGCGGTGGTGATGACGACGAGTACTCCCTCTATTCTAAATTATAAGATATGTTAAGAATCTTGAAGAGTCAGACTATCGTAAGTTTGACTAAAATTATATGACAATATAATAACATTTATAAAGTCAACTTAGTATCATTAGATTTGTTATCAATTATATTTTTATAGTATGTCTATTTGATATCATAAATCTTTATAATTTTTTCTATAATTATTGGTTAAATTTGAGATACTTTGACTCTCTAAGATTCTTGGAACGTCTTATAATTTGGGAGCAGGGAGTAGATGAGAGTTGGACGGCGGCAAGACCCCCTGTAGCCGCTTATTTAATTTATTAAACGTTTCCATCTCAAGGGTAGCAGTAGCCGATGTAGTAGTGTTATATTATCTTTGAGTTCTTGATGGCCGCTCCCTTAGCCAGAATGTTAGCCTCAATTATTAATAGGATTTGATTGACATGGCTTCTCCTCAAGTGATTTTTTTTTTGAGAAAAGCCGGATCTATCACTTGAGATCTTCAGATCTATGAAGTCGCTCTCTATAACTCTTGTTTCCAAAACGACTTTGGCTACTGTAATATTTACTAGAAAATGACCCTTCTTCTTAAAATGATTAAAATGTCTGGTATGGTTTCTCCGTATTAGAACTTGCTGCTGCCACCGTGCCAAACAGATTCTGAGGTTGCATTGGTAGTTTGGTACCCCTCCTGACATTGCTCACTTCCTCCGACAGGAAGGTCTTGTGACGCGCCCATGAAATCTGCCAAGCTAGTTTCACTAATCATCTGCGACATATTGGATTAATTTCCTTCCACGTTACTTACATCAACAAGCTAATTAAGTTGACATCTTGAAGAAACCTACACAAACAAACACCTCACCACCTCGTCCACCAGTTGATCCGCCAGCATCGCCGCCACCACAGCGCCGATCTCCCGCTGCTCCTCGCCGACTTGCATCCACCGCCGCCCGCGGTCCATCTCCGCCACGATGGCCGCGCCGCCGCTGATGAGCACGTCCGCCAAGCCCCATCGCTCAGTTCCCGTGCTGCCCTCCAACCATCCCCTGGCAGCTGCGGCGGCCACATCAGCCTCGCCATCGTCAGCCTTCCGTCGTCGCAGCACACCACCGGCCGCCGGCCCGGGGAGAGGGAGCACGGCCTCGGCGTGCGCCTCCGAGCGCCGGCGTTTCATCTCCACGAAGAAGTCGAGCAGCAGAAGCCGTTCGGACACGTCGTCGTCCAAGCCGGCCGAGGAGACCGTGCTCATGAGCAGCGAGATAAGGCCGTCCTCGTCTGGCACGTTCTGGCACGTCGGCGTCGCCGCGTCTTCCGTACGGCACTTGATCATCTGCTGCTGCGGTGGGTCGGCGGCGGCGGCGGGGCCATCGGCCGGGTCTGACATGCTGGCGAGGCGCGCCTCGAGATCCAGGGGGGCCAGCTCGTCGTCGCGGCTCCCGAATCGTCGTCCGATCTTGTGCGTCTTTCTCCCTGTTGCATGATGACAAAAGGAAAGCGTTTTAAGCGCCGTATACGTGGATGATGATTTGCTTCCATTGGCTAATCATCACATGATGGTCAAACTAATAAAGGACATGGACACGAACACGAACACGGACACGCAGGCCTCTTGCCTTTTTTCGGTCGTCACTGGTGATGTGGGTCCAGCAGGATCTCCGGTCCTATCGTGTCAGGCAGTTGTTATCATTTGGCACGGCTTTTGTGGTGTCCGTATCCTGTCCGGGCAAAAAACAGGAACAGAGTAGAGCCCGGCACTGCCCGACGAACACAGTGACACTACTGTCCTCTTCTTTAAGATCAGTATATACACAGCCCTATGACCGGCCCCCAATAATTCGTGTTTGTCCTACTACGCATGTAACAGTAGTCCTGTGTATATGACCGCATTTTGACCGGACGACATTTTTTCCTGTGCGCCTCTGCTCTACGTGGTACATTTGTTTTTTTTTTTCGAACTGTCACGACGACGCCACTGCGCATGACCTGAACCTGTTCCGTGGATCAGGACCTGATCGGGTACGCCATACGCAAGCGGCTTAACCTACATGCTCAGGGTGAGAGATGATGACTTACTCTGGAGACGTGCGAGGCTGAAAGAAGGGGAGCACGCGACGGCGGCGGCGTCCCTCAACTCGTCGTCGTCGAAGGGGAAGTCCATGACGCCCACGGGGCTGAGCTGCTCCTTGTCGTCCGCCTCCGACACCGACCCTGAGCTGGACCCCGCCTTCATCGCCACCTGCATTATTGCACGGCAGACAACATCAGCAGCAACTCAACCAACTCCTTGTAATAATAAATAATTAATTCGGCACGGCAACACCGACGCATGCAACGCAAGGCCGCCACCGCCAAGTCGCCCGCGCGCGGTACGGAACGAGCAGCAGCAAAGCGGAGGAGGACAGAGACAGCAGAACGTGCGGACGCTGGCTTTGGGTGCATCCAGAGGTTTGGTTTGACGAACTAGCCATATACTTTCGGGCGAGGCTTAAATGCTAATCCATCACCATGAGGTCAGGCAATTAATTAAACCACATGTGCATGTGGCCGTGCATGAGGTCAGACAAAGATACGTACGACCCACCGGCAGTGGGCCTGGACTGGGGGTTGCATGGTTTGGTCGTCCGCCGTACGTAAGTAAGGCCATGGCAAATCGGCAATGGCGGTAGCCATGCGTCAGTCCACTCGCTGCTTCTGCTCGTGCTTAGCCGAAGGAGCGGGCCTTTTTACCGGGCTCGCTCACTAGAACTTGCTACGTACTGTACTCCTACATTTATGCCGGCAGCTACTTTTTCCGTCTGGTCCACAGACAGACCACAGCCCACGCCGCGGCGGCAGGACGCTGCTGGGCAGGACGAGGTCAGGCTACGCCATCAGCATTGCGCGCGAGGAACCATTAATTCCCACTGAACCACAGGTCGGTCAGCAAGATAGGCACCGTCCAGCACTCTGGTAAAAGCGGTTCTGGCCGTATCTCGTTCAAGGGGCCAGGCTCATGATCATGACAGATATACAGGACACTGCAACCCCTCGACGACGACGACCGGTCGTCTCCATCGACCGATCGATTACCACGACGGGTGCTTGCGGTTGCGGCTGACTAACACGCTACGGACGCACGCATATTACTCGATCATCAACAGCGCACAGCGGATTATTTCTTGTCCAAAAAAAAAGAAAAGAAAAGAAAAAGAAAAAGAGGGCCTAGCCTCAGCTCAGCCAATGTGTGGTTCCCTTGGATGCTTCGTGTATCTGCATCGATCTAGATAGCTGCTACGAGGAGGAACAGTCTGATCGATCGATCGATCGACAAGATGCGCATCAATGAGGAGACCGCGTTCGGTTGGCTAGTACTGTGTCTTTGGTTGTGGAATCAATGTGTGGGGCTTGGCTTCCGGCGTGATCGTTACTACTACACTGAGTACGTACATTGCTAAATCTCCACTTGCATATGTACTGCTAGTAAAAATACAACACGACATAAATAGGTAGTAGCTAGTGTGTAAACTGATTGAGCCATGCATCAATCTCAATCTGAGAGGAAAAACTAAAAACCGCGACGAGTAATTCTTAATTACCTCGTGCTCGTCTCCGGCGGCGGCCTGCGAAGGAGGATGGTGCACGCTGTCCTCGGTCGCCGACGACAAGTCTGAGTAGGACTCGGACTCGGACCGTGACCTCCTCCTGCTCGTCTGGCTCCCGGACGAGTTGTCGCTGGACTCCGACGACGACGACGTCTCCAGCTCCTCGGAGCTGCCACTAGAGCCGCCGGCGGACGCGGCCGTCGCCGCCTCCGCGACGACCTCGTCGCGGCGCCTCCAGAAGCTGATGCTGAGCCGGCGCGAGAGGCTCCTGGACATGTGGGACAGCTTGCTCGGCGGGCGGCGGCGCCGTAGGGAGGATGGCGCCGACGACGACGACTCGCCCATCACCAGGAGGCGGCGCGGGTAGCAGCGGAAGCCCGCGGCGCTGCACGAGTCGCAGTCCAGCTCCAGGAGGTCCTTGAGCCTCAGCAGCGGGCCGGCCATCGATCGCCGGGCACTGCACGCGTGTGCCGCTTCCTGGCCGGGTCCCTGATGATCTGTGGGGATCGAGGAGTTGGAACGTACTGAGCACTCCTCAGCGAAAGGTCGGTCGCCACGCGTGCGTGTGTGCGCTCCAGCTCCGGGAGGAGTAGTTTTTTAAGGAGAGGGACGGCAGGAGGGAAGCGCGCTCGATCGGGTGCGTGCATAAACAAATGCGCGATCGAGTTGAAGCTTGTCTTGAAGCGGGAGCAGGTGTGTGCTCGCTCGCGTTGGAGGCCGGCGAGAGGGGTCAGCTAGCTAGCGGCCACAGGGGACACACAGGGCGTGGCGCCGCGGGTTAAATATGCCAAACGCACGGGGATCACGACGAGGACGGCTAGTGTTCTCCGATCCGTGGTTCGTTCGTTCGTTTACTACCCCCGCCAGCCAGCCGGCGAGGCACGTATGTATGTACGGGCAATGTCGTTGCTGCTGATGCGCCCTGCCAGCCAATCCATGCTCCATGCTATCAGTTTCATTCACACCCGGCGGGCCGGGCCGGGGTGACAATTGCCGATGGTCCTGTGCCTAACTGCGTAGTACTGTACATGAATTGATGAGGCTTTGGACCAGACGTACACTACGCTCACGATGATCGCGGCTAGCTTCAATTCATTCGGTGGCTGCCTTGTACTCGACGAAACTGGACGCTAGCTGTGCCGGTTCGACACTGGTAGTGCTAGTAGCAGTAACGCGCCGATATACGTACGTACGTACGTGCGGCAACAAACAGCTCCTAAGGCCGGCATTGCATAAACGGCATAGGTTCCGCGCGCATGATCACATCGGTCGATCTGATGAGGCGGCCTGATCGAGGATTATTCACGAAAACATCTGCAGCAAAAGCAAGTGAAAATGTGTGGAGTGTTAGCTGGCCGGCGTCCATGATTGCACCAACCTAGCTGCTGTGCACGTACTGGTCACGTAGCAGTGTACAACTCCAGCAACGCCGATGAAAAAGCCGGTCGCGTGTGTCCGGTCTCTGCTGGTCCTCCGTGGGGCAGCTATGAGGACAGAACGTCGTGGTGCCTAGTAGTAGCTCGCAACGACGCGCCACATTGACTCCGTTTACTTTTTTCAAAAAATAAAATAAAAATGGCCTCGTTTAAACGTAGAGAAGCTGCGCATGGCGGTGTGGCAAAGTAGTAAGAAATGTTAAGATCGAGACCGACGGCTGTAACTGTAACCGTCCTATTCTAGCCCGGCTTGCATGCATGCACTCTGTCAATGCTGGTTTTTGTTTACGATGATCGATGGACGGCGAGGTTTAGCTAGTTTTTTTTTACTCACCATCGAAGAACACAAGACGCATTGACCGCAGGAACCTTCGGCTCGGTTTCCACGGCCGCGAGCTCTGCCGCTGTCACGAATGGATTCGATTCGCGACAGCCAGATTATTTCAATTCACTCACTCCTGTAAAATTAAAAATAACCTCCTGCACAGCTAGCTACCGCTACGAGTCAAGCTCCAGCTGACTGCCTCGCAGCGTACGGAGAATATGAATATGCGTGTTACTGTATTTTAGTCTCTACTGTAGATTCGATCGAGTTCCAGCTGTGTTACGTGCCGTTTTATAAATCTGAGAATGTTTTATAAATCTCGGCCTCTGCATCAGGCCTTCTGTATATGTTTCAGCACTGCTTATATTAGCTTTGCCGCCGCTTGTCGTATTAAGGTGATTATGCTCCGTTTACTAACCTAACCTAACCCGGGCTTCGACTTCGAACGTGCTCGATCTACTGTCCAGCCACTTTCAATTTCGAATGCGCGTGTGCGGTGCAGGTAACTGATCAGCTCCAAGCTCAAACCGAACCGGCGGTACCAGGGGACAGAGCCAGCGTGTGGCTCGTGGCGTGCATGCACGGGCATGGCAACACCAACAGCGACGGCACCGGCATGGAAGCACAGCGCTTTAAAGGTCGCCACTACTGGCTGCCTCCTCGCTCGCGCGGTCCATGGCGAGCAATGATCAGGCCAAGTGCCTAGCTCTTGGACTATGATCACGTCAAGATTGCACGGTCCATGGCGAGTAATGATCAACCAGCTTAAAAAAAATCAAGGTAACACAAAAAAGGGTAGGTCCGTTAATTTGTAGACACATCACGCACGGTTGCCCTGATCCATTTCAAAATGCATGGTAGTGGCCTAGGGTTTGTAAAATAGAAGAAAAAAAAAGAACCACACACCCCCACCTAATTCTAGGCTCACGGTGAGTTGAATCCGAAATTTAAGCCTTGCGGTGTGTTAACTCCTCTACCACTCCACTCATATATCACATATGTCTAGATTCCGTTTTAGTTCCCCATATTCTATAATGAACCGAGTGTGAATTGATTTTTTGAGCCACTAAACGAATTCAAATGAAAAAGTTGTCAACTACAAAGTTTCATAACTTTTCGAGATCTACAACTTTCATGTACAAAGTTTTTCCATCCGAGGTCGTTTACAAAAATTTGAATTTCAAATTTGACACATTAAAACGTATTTTTCGATGATAAGATGATTTCAAATCAAAAAGTTATCAACTACAAAGTTTCATAACTTTTTGAGATCTACAACTTTCATGTAGCAAGTGTTTTCATCCGAGGTCGTTTACAAAATTTTGAATTTGAAATTTGACACATTAGAACGTATTTTTAGATGACAAGATAATTTCAAATCAAAAAGTTGCCAACTACAAAGTTTCATAACTTTTTGAGATCTACAACTTTCATGTAGAAAGTTTTTCCTTCCAAGATCGTTTAAAAAAATCAGTGGAAGGTCGAACATTTCTGCAGGCGGTTCGGAGCCGTTTGGAACCGTTTTTTTCAGTACAGGCGGCTGATAACTGAAACCGATTGTGCTATTTTTTTGAGGCGTCAGTAAAAAATCGTTTTTCTACTAGTGATTTGAGGGATAAGAATATATAGGATTATTTTTTGTGACAATATTCTCGAGAGATTCGGAGCAACCTATCCCTTGGAAAGAAGCGGAAGAGGAAGACTTTTGTTTCCTTCTTTTCATTTCGGCAGTCCCACCCCAATGCACGTTCTACAAGCTTCCTGAAGCTGACCAAGTCCGAGGAAGAACGCCAATGGCGCAGGGACGATAACTCAGCTATATGTACTGTACAAGTGTATCGAAATTATATATATATATATATATATATATATATATATATATATATATATATATACCTTCTTCACAAAAAGGTAGTGATGCTTTGGTTTCGAGTGTTTGTTTTATTTTTATGTATTTTGGGAAGCTGAATGTTTTTGTAAATGGATGGTACAAATTAGTAGTTTCAACCTTCATCTATTTGTGGTTGATTATCTAACCCCTTATGTATAAAATCATGTATTCTATACACCCCTCCTCCCACCCCATCTTTCTTCCAAAAGAATCCTAAAATGTCCAAATAACCCCTTTTACGGAATTTTAAGAGGGACTCTTACCTACCGACCAATTAAAAGCGAGTGAGTCGCCAACCATGGATGGTTGTGAATCATGAATATGTAGTTGAACTATTTCTACAACACATCTCCAACCACCCCTAGTATAAATACATGCAACTCAAAAAACTAATGTTGCTGACATCAATGCTTGATGAAATCTTTGAAAATTTGAAAAAGCTATAGTTGCCAAATCAAACATCTAAATTAAATGAACCATTATATGTCTCTTACAATAAATTAAATATTTCAAAACAAGATCACACCTGAATATATTTAAATAAAATTTTGTTCAAAAAACATTTTTTCTAATGAAGATAGGATACATTTATTTTTATTAAGCATGGCAATATTCTAGATTTAGGAAATAATGTCCCACCTTCATAAAAAATGTTCTAGGTTCATATAATGTTTAGGAGAACAAAACTATAGACTTGGGTGAATTGTATTCTATAATATTTAAGGATGGCAATGGTGCAGTTTTGGGTCAGGTATTCGCAGGTTTCGAGTCTAGCAGGTTCAGGTTTGGTGTGGATTTTTCATCCACTATCTTTGCGTTGCCAAAACCTATCTTTGCGTTGCCAAAACCTATCAGGTTTGGTTTCTGGTTTGATTTTCCACCCATGGATACCCAATGGATAACCAAAATAAATCAATTAGAATTAAAACTCATGTTTTATAATGTAATAATAATAACAACTTATTTACATGTATTATTTTGAGTCAGTTTTACAATTGTGGGATGACAATTACTAATAACTTATACGGTTGCGGGAATGAGACTAATTGATGGTTGGACTTCTACGGATGCTGACCGATAAAAAACAAATCATTTTTTTTATAACCAACAGTAGGTGGATAATTCCTTTAAAATTAAAAACTAGTGCTAGTTTTTTCTCTCTAAAATATAGTCCCTAGCTTGAAATATTTGTATATGTAACTTTCTAGTTGTACAAATATCATAACCCATGTGCTGCCATCTAGGTTTTCATGTCACATTTATATGTGCGGCAGGGTGCATGTAGCCACACAGACTAACACAAATACTTTGAAAATTTAGCTAGGGCAGGGAACCAATGTCGTCCACATTGATTCCGACGTGGCTTCATTCACGTTTTTGTGTAGTTTGGATGATCAATATCGACTAACAAGTGTATATATCTATATCTATATCTACATTATCTTATAATTCTCAAACCATGCTACCTATTCTATCTCAACATGAAAGTAGTCCACTTTAACAGTCCACTATCACATACATTTAACTATTGTCATTAATATTGTCACGACATCCACTATCATCATTTTATAATAGTTTATTCTTTCATATAAATAATTTAGTCTAATTTTATTATAATTCATCCTCTATTCCCGCAAAAACATGCTTCTAGCTATAATGGATATTAGAGTTTGTATTAATATACACCAAAATGAGTCTATCAAAGTTCAAACATGTTCGCCACAATATAGAGCCCACTTTTAGAAAAATACGAAAAGTGTTTCATAATTTTCCAAGCTAAAATAATTTTTCAAGATTAAACCAGGTTTCAAAAGTTTTAATTGCATTATCTCTTTATGTAAAAATATATGGAAATGTTTTTTAAAATTTTTAATTATTATAAAAATATTTCTAGTATGATTTACCTCCTTGAAGTTTCAACTTAGGCTGATTTATTACCTTCTCTAATATGGCATCACTTCAGTAAAACCAACGTTAGAATTGTTGGTGCAAAAATAAATGATTTTTAAATTTTGACAAGGTTAAAAATTGGTGTTGTAGATAAGAGAGAAAAATCGGACGTGATACCTGATGGAGTTAATAAATTGAATTCTTCCTATGTTTAGTACTTTGACCGGAGTTATTGTAGACAGCTAGCTAGAGCATTCTGGGCCTAAATTAAAAATACTGGGCCAATATTGAAGTTTTGATTACCGAAGGATATACACCAGCAGGCCCAATCCTGAATAGTCTTGGACTCCTCATAAGAAACCACTAATCATAGCCCATGAAAGATTGTCTGGAAATTTGAGCCCACTTCCGAACAAAATAGGAAATCATGAGACATGCATATATAAATCTAGTAGAGTTTTGTAGATTATTAGAGAAAAATCGGACGACCCTGAAACATATTATACAAATAACATAATTTATTTATGTATAAGTTATTGTTGTCTAACAGCTTTTGAAAAATATACATACAATTTATCCAACACAATTTTTATGTAATTTATTTTGATCAAATTTCTCAACATATGATACAAAAAAAGAAAAGAAAAAGGAAGTGAGAAAAAAAAGTAGAAGTGAGAAAATAAATAAAAAATAAGGAAAACGAGAAGATTAAACGGACGTCAGCCCATGAATATGATCATGAATAAATATTGCCGAGCTCAAGGTGAGAGAAATGGAGGGGAAAAAAGAAAATACTGAGGAAAGGTAGATATAGAAAGATATTATCATCTAATACAGGTCATGCACACGTGAAAGTGAAAGGAAAATAAAAAAAACACATGTTTGTAAAAACCGCAACAAAAAATCATTCGATCAGCAGTTATTATTAAATACAAACTAGAGAAAACGAATGGACAACCGGAACTAGTAACCGCAAGACGCAGATGGCTTGAAGCGTAGGTCCATCACATGGCATCCGTAGAAATTGCTATGTCAATCTTAAAAATTGGAAAAAAAAATCTCTATCTCTTCTCTTCTCTACAACTAAAAAATAGGAAGAGGACCTCTACCGGTCCATGTTGAAGCCACCTATGCAAATTTTGTGCCCGACCACTGTAAAGCTTTTCCGAAAACAAATTCCCGTCTGGTCACTATGAAACTTTTCCGAAAACAAAATCCCGCCTGGCCACGGTAAAAATTTCCCGAAATCACGGCACCTCCACCTTCATAATCTCCTCAACCTCCCGCCTCCTAAATCTCGTGCCCATGAAAAAAAATTCTCGTCGAAGAAAAATTGTCCGCCCATGTGCTGTGTACTCGACGCTGATGGACGCGCCGTATCTGCTTCCACCTGGACGACGCCGGACACGCCGTATGCGACGCACGCCGGACGCGCCGTTGCACCATCGTACATACGCAACGCCGTTGGATGTGTCGTACGCGCTACCGCCTTGATGCTGCCGGGCGCGTCGTACACGCCGCAGCTGAACGCCGGACGCTCCGCCAGTCCTCCACTACCACGAACTGCACCGCTGACGCCGCCGAACAGCTCCTGCTTCGTCAACCCGCCAACGTCGCCAGGCTCGGCACTCTGTTCGTGCGCCACATCCCTGTTAAGGCAACTTCGCCGAGTCCTGCGCGTCTAAGCCGTCTAGTTGTCTTACTCTTGGGCGGCGGTTGCGTGGGAGGTAATCGTCCATCTCGACAGAACTACGTCTTGTCCGTGATGGGTTCGAGCACTTATTTGGGTTCGGCTTTGACGCGGTTCGTCCTTGTGCTCCAGATGCAGCACCTCCGAGGAATTCCACACGTGCAAGGAAGAAGCGTCACGCCTCTGGACTGCTAGGTCCGCGAGGAGTACTAGGCACGAGCGTGGGGAGGGCGACGGCGGCTGCCAAAGGACACGAATTCTAACTCGCCCCGCGCCTCCCCTTTGCTTATATAGCGTCATAATGAGCTCCCACGTTGGAGGCTCATTAGCAACCTTAAACCTAGTCTAATTCAGGTCCAACCCGAATTAGGCTTCTAGACCCTTAAGCGTGCGACCCTATGTGCTCACGCACACATAGACATGTCCCAAGTACTCTTACTCGACCAATAGTTGATAGCGGCCTCTAGCAAGGCGTGTCAACTCCTATGCATACGCTACGATCATATCAGACGAACTACCACAATACACTATACATGTTATTCCTTTGTCTCACGATATTTGGTACAACTCGTGGGTTAACACTTAACTCAAGCACGACCATGCATTTCATGATCTAATCATTTGAGTAGTCCAGTGATATCTCTCTCATATGAAGAGTGACAAATTCCATCTTGATTGACTATGTCTTACAACATGTTTTCTGATAAACCCGAAAGCCACCTTTATAACTACCCAGTTACGGAGTAGCGTTTGGTAGTCTCAAGGTAGGTCGTTTCACATCTTGAGTACATATGACAATCTCAGGTCTAAGGACATAACGTACATGATGTGTATAGAGACAATATCATGTCGGGTCTGTCCAGCACCATGTCCTACATGTGCCCACATTATTAGTTCGACATCTCCATGTCCATGACTTGTGAAACATAGTCATCAACTAATAATATGCTGATCCAATATTCATGTACATTCTAGTACAAACTTCGATCAGGGACAACTTTAGAATAACCATACAAGTAAAAGAGTTTCACAAATAATTCACATAATTGCTTATCGATACAAGTTGTCTTTAATGGATATTCATTGAACTCATAATATGTCATGGATACAAGGAAATACAATCATCTCTATGATTACCTCTAAGGCATATTCCCAACAGTCTCCCACTTGCACTAGAGCTAATCTCAAAGATATCTAATACCCATAGCTTTCACGTGCGCCTCATGCTTGGGCTGTGGAAGAGCCTTTGTCAAAGGATCTGCAACATTCAAATCCGTATGTATTTTGCACATCTTGATCTCATCTCGACCGACGAACTCTCGAATGAGATGAAACTTTCGTAGTACATGTGTGTTCTTTTGGTGATTCCTTGGCTCCTTAGCCTGCGCTATCGCCCCATTGTTAATACAGATTCAATGGGCGAGATGCATTTGGAACCACGCCAAGCTCGATGAGAAACCTCCTCATCCAAACACCTTCCTTTGCAATGGCAGAAGCTGCGATGTACTCGGCTTCTGTTGTAGAATCGGTTACCATCTCCTGCTTGGAACTTTTCCAACTTACAGCACCACCATTTATTGTGAACACAAAACTTGATTGAGATTGTGAATCATCCACGTCAGTTTGGAAGCTAGCATCGGTGTAACCATTTACAACGAGCTCCTCCTCACCTCCATAGATTAGGAACACATCTTTAGTCCTTCTCAAGTACTTAAGGATGTTTTAACAAGCGTCCAGTGACTCTCACTTGGATTAGCTTGGTACCTGCTCGCAACACTTAGAGCATATGAGACATCTGAGCGAGTACATATCATGGTGTACATAATGGAACCAACGGCCGAAGCATATGGAACCTTACTCATGCACTTCTGCTCATCAGCTGTCGTAGGACACTGCTTCTCGCTAAAACGCATACCATGTGACATAGGCAAGAACCCTCTCTTGGATTGTTCCATGTTGAACCGTTTCAACACCTTGTCAATGTATGTATCTTGGCTTAATCCTATAAGCCTCTTTGATCTATCTCTATAGATCTTAATGCCCAAAATGTATGTTGCTTCTCCTAAATCCTTCATAGAAAACTATTATTCAATGAAGTCTTTATGGATTGCAACATAGGAATGTCATTCCCAATCAATAGTATGTCATCCACATACAAGATTAGAAATACAACAACGCTCCCACTTTCCCTCTTGTAAACACAAGGTTCTTCTTCATTCTGACAAAAGCCAAACCATTTGATCACTTCATCAAAACGAATATTCCAACTCCGAGATGCTTGCTTTAATCCATAAATGGATTTCTTTAGCTTGCATATTTTTCCAGCATTTTTAGGATCAACAAAGCCTTCAGGATGTATCATATACACGTCCTCTTCCAAATTTCCATTTAGAAAGGCTGTTTTAACATCTATCTGCCAAATCTCATAATCGAAATAAGCAGCAATTGCTAGAATGATCCGGATAGATTTAAGCATCACTACCGGCGAGAATGTCTTGTCGTAGTCAACTCCTTGAACTTGCCGAAAACCCTTTGCAACAAGTCGAGCTTTATAGACGTGAACGTTTCCATCCATATCCTTTTTCTTTTTATAGACCCATTTGCACTCTGTGGGTTTAACCCCATCAAGCGGGTCAACCAAGTTCCAAACTTGATTGTCTTCCATGAAATCTATCTTAGATCTCATGGCACTTTGCCATTCCTCGGAATTTGGGTCCATCATTGCTTCCGCGTATGTCGCAGGTTCGTTATCGTCTAACAACAACACTTCCCCACGTGCCTCACGGATTCTTGCTGACCTTCGTGGTAGTGGTGGTGTTTCTCTTGCCACAGGTATCTCAACTTGTTCTGCTACATTAGCATCACTCATAGAGTTATCTCCTATTGGCTCATCTTGAACTTCTTCAAGATACACCTTTTGTACACTCTTCTCTTTATTGAGAAACTCTTTCTCTAAGAAGACACCGTTCCGAGCAACAAACACTTTGCCCTTTGATCGGTTGTAGAAGTAATACCCTAAAGTTTCCTTTGGATATCCCACGAAAAAGCATTTGTTCGACTTGGGTGTTAGTTTATCTGACATAAGTCGTTTGACATAAACTTCACAACCCCAAATCTTTAGAAAAGACAAACTGGGACTCTTACCAGTCCACATCTCATGTGGTGTCTTAACTACGGACTTAGACGGTACCCTATTCAATGTGAAAGCGGCTGTTTCTAGAGCATATCCCCAAAACGAGAGTGGTAGGTCTGACTGGCTCATCATAGACCGAACCATGTCCAACAAAGTCCATCACTCGGACACGCCGTTTCTCTAAGGCGTTCCAGGTGGCGTAAGTTGTGGAATAATTCCACAACTCTTTAGATGATTGCTAAACTCATGGCTCAAATATTCTCCTCCACGATCAGATCGCAATGCTTTAATTTTCTTGCCACGTTGATTCTCTACTTCATTCTAAAATTCTTTGAACTTTTCAAATGTCTCAGACTTATGTTTCATTAAGTAGACATATCCATATCTACTAAAATCATCAGTGAAGGTTATGAAGTATTGAAATCCGCCTCTAGCTGTCGTACTCATTGGTCCACTATCACACCCAATTTTAAGGATAAAATTGAATATGAATAACTCATGTGTGCCCAGAGATCAATCACACACATAAGCCGACAAATCTTTAAATAATATCATCACTGAGTGTTTATTACATAACGAATAATATTTAAATAACATAACAGCGGAATATAAAGATAACTCTCGCGACGAAGCTCCACTTCACAGGGAACGCCGACTGGTTGACCACTAGCCTAGTACTCCTCACGGTAGCCTTCATAGCCATCTGAAGGGGTTGAGAAAGCAAGAGTGAGCACTTACGTACTCAGCAAGAGTAACACAGGGTTATGAAGCTCAAAAGGTTGACACTGTTTGTACTGCGGTTGCTTTTAACCTGGTCAAGTTTCACTAACACTTAGCTTTAGTTATGCATAGCCCAATTAATAACCACATGATAATATTAATAAACATCATTAACAATTAAACAACACGATCATCTACACTGTGAGTTTTCCAGGCCGCTCGTAACCGTGAGCACGGCTATCATGATAGATTTACACTCTGCAGAGGTTATACACTTTACCCACAAGCCATGTTACCCAGATGCCCGGGATAGCTAGTCCCATAACACTGCCGAGGTGAGCGGGCAGGGAACACTATGAAGTCTTTCAAAAGTCTTCCTAACATGTTGATAGACCCTACGAACCCAATGCAAAGGGGTATATGGGACACCCCGATGGTACCACCCGCAGCGGTCCCCACACAAGCTATACCCCATAACCAGCTCGGCAAAGGTGCCTTTCACGAACTGCCAACATGCTAGTACGAATCTTAATACTTGACTAAAGCCAGAGCCATTATAGCACTTGTGGTTGTATTAGAAATCCCAGCTTTTGCCCTACAGTGGGGTCCTATTCCATGTTGCTACAAAAGCCAATTTTATCTCATTGTTGCATATATCATTAGTCAAGATTCATCTCAAGATCCATTATTGTAAAGCATAGCAAAGCTACCCATATGCATATAAACCCATGGTGACAAGGTAAAGGATAACGAAGCTATGGTATAGATCTAATAGGCATCAAATTAGACACATGCAATATGGCTAGATTGAATTATGGTGAATAGGTAACAAGGATGATCCCATGTTAAACTTGCCTTGATTCCAAAGCTCTTGGTGATCCTGATCTGCTGCAAAGAACTCTTGGTCAACGAAGATCTCACCGACTGTACTCGATCAACATCACCACGCAATCATCCGAACAATCATACACGAAGCAATAAAGACATGATCAGAACATTACACCATAAACAATAGAAAGACTTTGAAAAGGTTATAAAACAGATCTATGCTTTACTACGATCACAGAGATACGAGAATCACGCTAATCGGATCTAAAACGAAGAAGTTAGAGATAAAACGGGATTTTAAAGAGAGATAGGTTTAGCAAAAGCAAAGAAATTTTCTCTGATTTTAAAAAGTAATTAACATAGGTGAAACCTATACTACTGGATAGAGCATGAAAATACGGATCTAACGCAACTCGAACGGGTCGATTTGGATTTGAAACGAAGAAAATATAAGCTTTTGAATACTAGAGATAAAAAGGGAATTAGGGTTTGATTTTGTTTTCGGAATAAATCAACTCAGAAAAGGAAATACGCTTTCCCGAGGGGAAAACGCACTACTGGATGGCGCTTTGGACTGCGGGTTTAGAGTGGAGAACCAGCAGGGACTCTTTAGCAAAATCCGCAGGTGAAGGGGTATGGTGGACCTGGAGCCGTAGGATTAGAGATGGAGGGATAGGATTAGATCGGGGGGGGGGGGGTCACGGTGGTTCTTCACCGAGTCAGAGCAAGGCGGCGCGGCGGTTGCCATGGCCGGCGGCCAGAGCATGGCGGCGCGAGGGGAAAAAGGCTCTGCGGTGCCCCGTTTTCAAATCCAATTGCACCGAGGGGTCGAGGATGGCATCGCGAGCTCGTCTAGGTCATCGGCGAAGCTCGGAGAAGGACGGAGAGCGTCGGCGACGATGAACCGCGGCGGCAGCGTACTGTAACGGCGGCGCGGTGCTTCCAGAGCGAAATAGAGAGAGAGAACAGAGGGGAAAGGTGTCCCACACACACGCGAAGCGATTGCGAGGCTCAGATGGGACTGAGGACGGCCGAGGAGAGCCGGCCTCGACGGACAGCGGCGGCGGAACCTCGGGACAGGGCGCAAGGGAGGAAGAGAAGGGGGAGAGGGCGTGTCCGATACTCACGCGAAGCTGCTGCGGCACTTGGCGAAGGGCGAGGAGCAACCGGCGGTGTGGAACGGCGGCGGAACGCGGTGGCGGCGTTGGCGGCTCTGCTCTGCTGCAATTGCGGGCAACCGAGACGAGATGCGGTGGGGAAACGGCGCGGGGATCAACACTATTTAAAGGAGGATGGGGAGAGCAGTCCGGAGCGGTTACGTGCGCACGGACGCGGAACGAACGCGGCGGCACGACGTCGCGGTAGTGTCCCGCTCGGACACGAACGGAGGAAGGAGGGGAAGCTGACAAGTGGGCCAGAGCCGTCGGTGACAGAGAGAGAGAAAGAGAAAAGGGAGCGGGTGTGCCGACAGATGGGGCCAGAGTGGCAGAGGGAGAGAGGAGGCCGCGGGCGCGGAGTACTGGGCTACGGCCAAGCTGGGCTGGCCCACTGCGGGTGAAGGGGAGAGGGGAAAGAAGGCCGGGCTGGTGGGCTCCTCGGGCCAGATCGAGAGAAGGAACAGTGTTTCCTTTTCTTTTCTCTTTTTCCTTTTTCTGAGTTTTGCAAATTTGATTTTCCAAATTTGTTTTGAAATTCTTTTCAAGGTTTTGAAAACCAAGACACCCAAAAACAATGCAAGAGCATGCTATGCACAACCATGTGAACCCTAACATGATAATTTAATTTAAGTTTTATATATTTAATTCTATGCATCACAAAAATACTTTAAATTAAATCAAATTCAAACCAAATTTAAATCTATTTTGCTATTCAAATTTTAGGGTGTTACAAATCTACCCCCTTAAAAGAATCTCGCCCCGAGATTCCCAGATTTTACTTACTTAAAGAGTTGAGGGTAGGTTTTTCTTAGATCTTCCTCTCTTTCCCAAGTGGCCTCTTCTTCTGTATACCGATTCCACTGCACTTTACACATCTTGATGACTTTACTCCTTGTAACTCTTTCAGCTGTCTCCAAAATCTTAACCGGATATTCCTCATAGGTCAAATCTTCCTTAACTGTTAGTTCTTCCAAAGGTAACTGTTCTTCGGGTACTCGCAAACACTTCTTGAGTTGAGATACGTGAAACACATCGTGAACTCCTGACAAACTTTTTGGTAACTCTAACCGATAAGCAGCTTCTCCACGTCTCTCAAGAATCTTGAACGGGCCAATATATCTGGGTGCTAACTTTCCTTTCATATTGAACCGTTTCACACTTCTCATAGGTGATACTTTCAGATACACGTAATCACCAATCTCAAAAGACAAATCTCTTCTTCGATTATCAGCGTAACTTTTCTGTCGAGACTGTGCTATCTTCAGATTATCCCTGATTACTCGGACTTGTTCTTCTGCATCTCTCAGAACGTCTGGTCCAAACACTTGGGTTTCTCCCGTTTGATTCCAGAACAACGGAGTTCTACACTTCCGTCCGTACAAAGCTTCAAACGGTGCCATCTTAAGGCTTTCTTGATAACTGTTATTATAAGAGAATTCAGCATAGGGCAAACACTTATCCCAGCTGGTACCATACTGCAAAGCACAAGCTCTCAACATATCTTCTAGCACTTGATTTGTTCTTTCTGTCTGTCCATCTGTCTGAGGGTGATAGGCTGAGCTGAAATTCAACCCTGTCCCAAGGGAATCATGCACTTTCCTCCAAAAATGCGAAGTGAACTGGGTTCCTCTATCCGACACGATCTTCTTTGGAACTCCATGCTGGCATACTATTCTTTCCATATACAACTCCGCTAACTGTGCTCCCGTATAAGTGGTTCGAACTGGCAAGAAGTGAGCTACCTTGGTCAAGCGATCAACTATGACCCAGATTGAGTCATATCCTTTCTGAGTACGCGGTAACCCAACTATGAAATCCATACCAACTTCATCCCACTTCCATTCAGGTATCTTCATCGGTTGCAACAGTCCGGCAGGTCTCTGATGTTCTGCTTTAACCCTCTGACATGTATCACATATTGCCACGTATTCTGCCACATCACGTTTCAATCCAACCCACCAATACTTTTCTTTAAGATCTAGGTACATCTTAGTGCTTCCAGGATGGATTGAATAGGTTGACTCATGAGCTTCTCGCAGAATTGTCTGTCGAATAGACTTGATGTCAGGAACACAAATCCTCTTTCCATACCATAGTGTACCGTTGTCATCTAACCGGAAACCGGGTGACTTTCCTTCTTTCAAATTCTCAACTATCAACTGCAGATTCTTATCTTGCAACTGACCTTCACGAATCTCTTTCTCTAGTGTAGGCTCCACTACCATCTCCATAGTATTAGCAACAATGCTCAAGTTGAGATGCCCAAGTTCAGCACACAACTCTTCAGGCATAGGTATCGTCCGTATCTCATTAGCATAACTTTTCCGGCTAAGAGCATCGGCCACCACATTGGCTTTACCAGGATGATAGTGAACATCAAGATCATAATCCTTGATCAGTTCCAACCAACGACGTTGTCTCAAATTCAGATCTGACTGAGTAAAGATATACTTCAAGCTCTTATGGTCGGTGTAGATGTCGCACTTATGACCGATAAGATAGTGTCTCCATATCTTCAATGCATGAACCACAGCTGCTAACTCCAAGTCATGAGTCGGATAATTTAACTCATGCTTCCTCAGTTGCCGCGAAGCATACGCAACAACTCTTCCTTCTTGCATAAGCACACAACCCAAACCAAGACGAGAGGCATCACAATAGATAGAGAACTTCTGACTCAAGTCTGGCAAGGTCAACACAGGAGCTGTAGTCAATCTCTTTTTCAATTCTTCAAAGTTCGTCTGACACTTCTCTGACCAAACAAACTTAGCATCTTTCTCAAGCAACGCGGTCATAGGTTTAGCTAGCTTAGAGAATCCTTCAATGAACCTTCTATAATATCCAGCTAAACCAAGGAAACTGCGGATCTCACTGACATTGGTCGGGGGTTTCCAATTCAGTACATCTTCCACCTTACTAGGATCAACTGATATTCCACCATTAGACACAACATGGCCAAGAAAAGAAACTTCCTTCAACCAGAACTCACACTTACTTCTTTTGGCATACAACTGGTGCTCTCTGAGCTTCTGCAGTACCAATCTCAAGTGTTCAGCATGCTCATCATCGTTCTTGGAGTAGATCAGAATATCATCAATAAATACCACCACAAACTTATCCAGGTATTCCATAAAAACCTTGTTCATCAAATACATGAAGTACGCAGGTGCATTGGTAAGACCAAATGACATCACCGTATATTCATACAATCCATACCTTGTAGTGAATGCTGTTTTGGGAACATCTGAAGCACGAATCTTCAATTGATGATAACCAGACCGAAGATCAATCTTGGAGAACACACAAGCACCTTTCAACTGATCAAACAAATCATCGATTCTGGGCAAAGGGTACTTGTTCTTGATAGTGACCTCATTGAGTGACCGATAATCAACACACATCCGCTGACTGCCATCTTTCTTGTCAACGAAGATAACCGGTGCACCCCAAGGTGAAGAACTAGGACGAATAAAACCTTTATCCGACAACTCTTTAATTTGTTTCTTAAGTTCTTCTAATTCTTTTATTCCCATCCTATATGGTCTTTTAGCTATAGGTGCAGTTCTAGGTAATAACTCAATTATAAATTCAATGTCACGATCGGGAGGCATACCTGGCAAGTCTTCTGGGAATACATCTGGAAATTCATCCACAACCCTATCTGCTGGGTTGTCATTCTCCTCAAGCTGATTGACGGCGGCTGTCGGTGGAGGTTGCATGACCACTTCAACACTGATCCTGTTTCCTGTAGGTGCAGACAATTCAACTATCTTCTTATCACACTTGATCACTGCATCTTGCTTTCTCATCCAGTCCAAACCCAATATAACATCAATTCCAGCGGTTCTCAAAACTGTAAGCTGAGCTTTGAAGTCTACCCCCCTTAGGGTAACAGTAACCGATGGACAGTAATAATCGGTTCTCATAACCCCACCCGGTGAATTCACAATTATAGGATTTTGCATTGCTACTAATGATGTTCCATGCATTCTAACAAAAGCTTGCGATATGAAAGAATGCGATGCTCCGTAATCGAAAAGAACAGTAGCAGGGATGGAGTTGACAAGGAATGTACCCATCATCACTTCTGGCGCTTCCTGAGCTACTTCCGCGGAGACGTGGTTCACGCTCCTATTATGAGGGGGTGGCTGGTACCTTCCTCTCTGGTTGTTGCTGTTCTGACTTGGAGGATTTGGCGTGTTTTGCTTCTTGGGGCAGTTATAGGAAAGATGTCCAGGTTCACCACAAGAAAAGCACTTAGTGGGGGTGTGGGGAACATTAGCCTTTACTGGCGTACTACTGGACGAGCCTTGACGAGGGGCTGTATAACCACCTTGTTGCTGGAACGGCGGACGTTGCTGGTTCGGGTTACGGTTCCCAAAGTTGGATGAGCCTTGGTACCTCTGCTGGTAACCCTGCTAAGGATAGTTGGGACGCTGGCGAGTGTTGCTTCCAGAAGCTTGTCCCCTAAGCTTCCTCTTCTTGTCCATCTCCCTGCGTTCATTGTCCAGGACGATGGCACGGTTCACCAAGGTTTGAAAATTCGGGTAAGTATTACCCTTCAGTTGCAACCGGAGATCATAGTAGATTCCCTTCAAGAAGAGACGCTGCTTATCAGCATCATCCCTTACTTCATTGGGTGCATAGCGAGCTAGCTGCGAGAACTTGTCATGGTACTCGCTGACTGACATCTGTCCCAACCGAAGATTCCTGAATTCTTCTTGCTTCAACTCTATGATTCCTTCTGGAATGTGGCACGCCTTGAAATCTCGGGAAAACTCTTCCCAAGTGATAGCTGGGGCATTGCCGGGACGAGCATCTTGATATGTCTCCCACCAAGTCTGAGCTACGCCTTGAAGTTGACCAGAAGCATACAGAACCTTCTCCTGGTCATTGCACTGTGCGATGTTGAGTTGCTTCTCCACCGCACGCAACCAATCATCTGCCTCCAACGGATCACTGGCATGAGAGAAGACAGGAGGGTGTCCTTGCAGAAATTCCCTCCGCTTGTTGACAGGTGGAGCTCCAGCAGGTTGATGGGGTTGATTCTGCATGAACTGCATCATGGCTTGCATCGTCTGCATCATCTGAGCTTGCATCTGTTCTGGGGTCATCACAGGTGGTGGAGGTATAGGGTGCTGGTTGTTGTTGTTGTCGTTGTTGTTGTCACTGGTGTTGGATCCAGAGTTAGTCCTGGTGCGAGGCATCTGTCATATATATATCATAAGAACAAATTTAGAACCTGACACGGGACGAATCTGCAACTTTTCTGGATTTCAGCACAACAGCAGTCTAGAAAAACAGTCATATCTGAAGTTCCTGAACTCCAACAGAGGCAAGGCTTACATGGTTGGAAAGATAAAGAAATTATCTACAACTTTCGTAATTCTGACTTTTTCTGATTCTGACATTAACTTAGGCATAAACTGCGATTAAACAGATCTGTCCAGATTACCAAACTGCGCAGAAACATCAACTTGCAGGAATTGTTTCTCTTAACTCCGATCAGATATTAAGGTGATTCTTGAGGCCATGGAAAGATAATGAAGTCTACTGTTTTAGGTTAATTTTTGGTGATTTTAGGTCATTCATATTTAAAAGAGCAAAATTAACAAGACAGGGAGGTCTGAAAAAGACAGATTGAAGAAAACTGCAACTTTATTTATTAAGATCTTTCAAAACCCAACCTAAGCTATGAGTGTTGTGGACAGGCCCACAACCTCAACAATCATTACCAAGATCCAACTCACACATTAGCAAAAGCACAAGCAACTAAACACTTTAGAAAAACACTAACACACACGACTCACGATCTAACGATTAACTATAAAGGGAATTCCTAACCCTAACACTTCTTGATCTTCTTGAAGTTTGGAGGCAACCCAAACTCTTTACGGAGCTCATCTTGTTGTTGATAACTGCGCTTGAGCTCCTTGCGCAACTTCATTGTCTCTACCAAGAGATGTCCATACATACTCATCATTTCTTGGACGAAGTCGACGAGCTCATTGAGAACGGGACCACCTTCACCGTTAGGGTCGTCGGTGATCCAACCTTGCTCTGCATCAAAGCGAGGAATGAAGCGACGTCGGGTATTGGCAACCCTTTCTCTGAACTTGTTGTGGATAGCCATGTATGCACAGAATGCCGCATCCTTCATGCTTGCTTCGATGGTTGGATGTGCAACGCAGCTGTGAAAGGTATAGTCCACTCGTTCCGCTGCTTGCACACCGGCACTCCCACAGATGTATACCTTTGCCTTCCAATATGTATTGGCGAGGGGGTGCTTGTATTCCTTGCAGGTGTACATTGTTGCAACTTCAGGTCCGGGGTGGCATTCTCCCACCAGTTCCACCAGTTGGGAGTGAGCGTAACTGCTGTTTGCTCCTCCGCGGATATACTTTGTGCGGATCCACCCGGGCTCTTCTGGCAGGTTTTCAACGACATCATCAGAAGTAGGGGAAACAACTCTTGGGTAAAGGGGCTTGCTCCCCCTTGGTACTCTTCGCTGCTGGAGATTTCATGGATTTCCTCCACTGGTTCTTCTTGGGACTCCTCCATTGTAGCTTGTGGTTCAGGAGCCTGTGGCGGAGGTACACGTTCACTGGAACTGAGACGAGCTGATCGGCGAAGAGCAGGCATCTTTAACCAAGACAAGATACAGGTAGATTAGAACAACATTTTCACAATAGAATAAGTCAAGTGTAGCATAAACAGTTTGAGCAAATATATATATGCAAGGATATATGCAAGAAAAGAGAAGGTAAGAAGACCATTCTAACTAGGCTGGCGTCCTACAGTCAACACTTGCTCTGATACCAATTTGTCACACCCAATTTTAAGGATAAAATTGAATATGAATAACTCATGTGTGCCCAGAGATCAATCACACACATAAGCCGACAAATCTTTAAATAATATCATCACTGAGTGTTTATTACATAACGAATAATATTTAAATAACATAACAGCGGAATATAAAGATAACTCTCGCGACGAAGCTCCACTTCATAGGGAACGCCGACTGGTTGACCACTAGCCTAGTACTCCTCACGGTAGCCTTCATAGCCATCTGAAGGGGTTGAGAAAGCAAGAGTGAGCACTTACGTACTCAGCAAGAGTAACACAGGGTTATGAAGCTCAAAAGGTTGACACTGTTTGTACTGCGGTTGCTTTTAACCTGGTCAAGTTTCACTAACACTTAGCTTTAGTTATGCATAGCCCAATTAATAACCACATGATAATATTAATAAACATCATTAACAATTAAACAACACGATCATCTACACTGTGAGTTTTCCAGGCCGCTCGTAACCGTGAGCACGGCTATCATGATAGATTTACACTCTACAGAGGTTATACACTTTACCCACAAGCCATGTTACCCAGATGCCCGGGATAGCTAGTCCCATAACACTGCCGAGGTGAGCGGGCAGGGAACACTATGAAGTCTTTCAAAAGTCTTCCTAACATGTTGATAGACCCTACGAACCCAATGCAAAGGGGTATATGGGACACCCCGATGGTACCACCCGCAGCGGTCCCCACACAAGCTATACCCCATAACCAGCTCGGCAAAGGTGCCTTTCACGAACTGCCAACATGCTAGTACGAATCTTAATACTTGACTAAAGCCAGAGCCATTATAGCACTTGTGGTTGTATTAGAAATCCCAGCTTTTGCCCTACAGTGGGGTCCTATTCCATGTTGCTACAAAAGCCAATTTTATCTCATTGTTGCATATATCATTAGTCAAGATTCATCTCAAGATCCATTATTGTAAAGCATAGCAAAGCTACCCATATGCATATAAACCCATGGTGACAAGGTAAAGGATAACGAAGCTATGGTATAGATCTAATAGGCATCAAATTAGACACATGCAATATGGCTAGATTGAATTATGGTGAATAGGTAACAAGGATGATCCCATGTTAAACTTGCCTTGATTCCAAAGCTCTTGGTGATCCTGATCTGCTGCAAAGAACTCTTGGTCAACGAAGATCTCACCGACTGTACTCGATCAACATCACCACGCAATCATCCGAACAATCATACACGAAGCAATAAAGACATGATCAGAACATTACACCATAAACAATAGAAAGACTTTGAAAAGGTTATAAAACAGATCTATGCTTTACTACGATCACAGAGATACGAGAATCACGCTAATCGGATCTAAAACGAAGAAGTTAGAGATAAAACGGGATTTTAAAGAGAGATAGGTTTAGCAAAAGCAAAGAAATTTTCTCTGATTTTAAAAAGTAATTAACATAGGTGAAACCTATACTACTGGATAGAGCATGAAAATACGGATCTAACGCAACTCGAACGGGTCGATTTGGATTTGAAACGAAGAAAATATAAGCTTTTGAATACTAGAGATAAAAAGGGAATTAGGGTTTGATTTTGTTTTCGGAATAAATCAACTCAGAAAAGGAAATACGCTTTCCCGAGGGGAAAACGCACTACTGGATGGCGCTTTGGACTGCGGGTTTAGAGTGGAGAACCAGCAGGGACTCTTTAGCAAAATCCGCAGGTGAAGGGGTATGGTGGACCTGGAGCCGTAGGATTAGAGATGGAGGGATAGGATTAGATCGGGGGGGGGGGGGTCACGGTGGTTCTTCACCGAGTCAGAGCAAGGCGGCGCGGCGGTTGCCATGGCCGGCGGCCAGAGCATGGCGGCGCGAGGGGAAAAAGGCTCTGCGGTGCCCCGTTTTCAAATCCAATTGCACCGAGGGGTCGAGGATGGCATCGCGAGCTCGTCTAGGTCATCGGCGAAGCTCGGAGAAGGACGGAGAGCGTCGGCGACGATGAACCGCGGCGGCAGCGTACTGTAACGGCGGCGCGGTGCTTCCAGAGCGAAATAGAGAGAGAGAACAGAGGGGAAAGGTGTCCCACACACAACGCGAAGCGATTGCGAGGCTCAGATGGGACTGAGGACGGCCGAGGAGAGCCGGCCTCGACGGACAGCGGCGGCGGAACCTCGGGACAGGGCGCAAGGGAGGAAGAGAAGGGGGAGAGGGCGTGTCCGATACTCACGCGAAGCTGCTGCGGCACTTGGCGAAGGGCGAGGAGCAACCGGCGGTGTGGAACGGCGGCGGAACGCGGTGGCGGCGTTGGCGGCTCTGCTCTGCTGCAATTGCGGGCAACCGAGACGAGATGCGGTGGGGAAACGGCGCGGGGATCAACACTATTTAAAGGAGGATGGGGAGAGCAGTCCGGAGCGGTTACGTGCGCACGGACGCGGAACGAACGCGGCGGCACGACGTCGCGGTAGTGTCCCGCTCGGACACGAACGGAGGAAGGAGGGGAAGCTGACAAGTGGGCCAGAGCCGTCGGTGACAGAGAGAGAGAAAGAGAAAAGGGAGCGGGTGTGCCGACAGATGGGGCCAGAGTGGCAGAGGGAGAGAGGAGGCCGCGGGCGCGGAGTACTGGGCTACGGCCAAGCTGGGCTGGCCCACTGCGGGTGAAGGGGAGAGGGGAAAGAAGGCCGGGCTGGTGGGCTCCTCGGGCCAGATCGAGAGAAGGAACAGTGTTTCCTTTTCTTTTCTCTTTTTCCTTTTTCTGAGTTTTGCAAATTTGATTTTCCAAATTTGTTTTGAAATTCTTTTCAAGGTTTTGAAAACCAAGACACCCAAAAACAATGCAAGAGCATGCTATGCACAACCATGTGAACCCTAACATGATAATTTAATTTAAGTTTTATATATTTAATTCTATGCATCACAAAAATACTTTAAATTAAATCAAATTCAAACCAAATTTAAATCTATTTTGCTATTCAAATTTTAGGGTGTTACATCCACATACATCAGTATGTACAAGTTCCAATAAGTCTGTCGCCCTCTCAGGAAAACCTGTGAAAAGCGACTTGGTCATCTTGCCCAACAAGCAAGCCCCACATGTCTCGTATGATTCAAAATCAAACGAAGTTAGAAGCCCATCAGAATAGAGCCTCTTCATGCGATTCTCACTTATATGACCTAAACGACAATGCCACATATAGGTAGGACTTAACTCATTAAGCCGAGACCTTTCAGCATTAATATTACAGATAGGTTCATCATCAAGATTTAAAATAAACAACCCATTTATAATGGATGCAAAAGCCACAAACATGTCATTCTTTGAGATCACACAACCATTGTCTTTACTCACAAATAAATAACCATCCTTCATCAAACATGAAGGTGATACAATGTTTCGACTTAAACAAGGAACAAAATAACAATTATTCAATTCCATGATAAATCTTGATGGGAGATGAAGTTGCATCGTCCCAACGTTCAACGCAGCAACTCTTGCATTATTGCCCACGCGGAAATCAACTTCTCCTCTTTTCACGCTTCTACTTCTTATCATTCCCTGCATCGTATTGCAAATATGAGCAACCGATCCGGTATCAAATACCCAAGAATTGATATAAGAATTAGCGAGAAAAATGTCTGTAATATGAACAACAAGTGTACAAGAAGCGGGAGTACCTTTACTACCGCCATCCTTCAAGGATTCCAAGTACAACTTGCAGTTCCTTTTCCAGTGACCTGTCCCCTTACAATGAAAGCATTTAGCTTCAGCAGGTCCAGCAGCCTTGGGCGCAGGAGGAGGGTTTGGCTTAGAGATCTCATCTTTAGCCTTCGCCTTCTTCCTTTTCCAAGCCCTCTTCTTAAAGTTAGGCTTGTTTTGGACCACCATCACATGGCTACTGCCAGCACCTTTCTTGATATCAGCTTATGCTGTTTTAAGCATGCCGCACAATTCATTCAAGCCCTTCTCCGCCCCATGCATATGGTAGTTCGAAATAAAGTTCCATAGCTAGGCGGAAGAGACGCAAGTATGAAATCAGTGGCCAACTCTGGGCCCATTGGGAAGCCTAGCTTCTCCAATCTCTGAGTGTGACCAACCATCTTGATCATATGTGGGCCAACTGCTGCGCCTTCTGCTAGCTTGGTTTCGACAAAAGCCTTGGAAACATTGAACCTTTCAGTCCTGGTTTGAGTCTGAAACATATCATTAAGCGCCACGATCATATCGTACGCTGCATGATTATTGTCAAATTGCATCTAGAGATCTGGCTCCATGCAAGCGAGCATAAGACAACCCACTTCAAGATCAACATCACATGCTTTCTTGTAAGCGGTTTTCTCTACAGCAGGTGCATTATCAGCAGGTTCATCTGGTAATGGGGTGTCTAGAATATCTTCCTTTTTCTCAGCCCTGAGAACAATTCTCAGGTTACGGATACAATCCGCATAGTTTGTTCCATTCAACTTATCTTTCTCAAGAATTGAACGTAAAGTAAATGGTTGATTACTGGGAGCCATCTACAACAAAAGTAATGCAAAATACTAAGACAAAAGTATCCAAGATGGAGTAAAAACATATTAAACCTTTTAATAGAATCTACTCCCACTAAAATCAATATCCCTCTATTGAAACTTAGTGATTCAAGACCCGCAACTAACAAGTCGACTAGTGAGCTTTAGCATCACCGCTAGGCGACATGGTAGATCGGTAAGCAACTCCTTGCTAATCATATCACATATGACTCTTGTTGTTGGTGACATCTCTATGCTTGTGTTACCAACAACTAATGCTTCAAGGTCCCTAACCGTTAGGATAACCTTGTTCAAGTAACCAAACCTTCTGCATGTAAGTGTTCGACACGAACCTATCTAGTCAAGGAAAATCAGTGGCACCCTAATTTCATAGACCTACCACCGATCGTACAAGACACGTGACAGTGCAAGGTTTGGGGAAGCATTACAACTTAAACATTGCTGAGGGATCGTTCTACTTCACTACCGTATATGTAGACAAAAACATTATCACACGTGAAAGTAGAACATCGTAAGAACGACATAAACACAGATTTGACTTGGTATAGCCCATTGTTCTTTTGAGATCTCCATCTCAATTAATCTGTTCATCATGGTGATCGCCATCTCCATGATTCAGGCATGCCATCCTCCGTGAAGAGTCCATCAAGACTATCTATCACTACCGTAACATAGTGAAAAGGAATTGCATAGTCGTAGGATCATCACAGATTGGCACGCAGGCCATTGCATATGAATGGACAATATCTGTGGCTCCAGCCATATTGTCTTAATCATGACGTGCAAGCCATGAATTAATTACATACATGCATCACATACACATAAGGACTATACCAATCATGAATACCTGCAAAACAGAGTTAACCGATTCCGACGTCTAAACTTAAAACGCCGAAAACTCAATTTTTTGGGCCGAATTTCGCAAATCTAATTTTCGTCGAAACCGCCGAGGGCTGTCGTTGACGGATGCGAAATTTTTCGGCGCACGATTTTCGTTGAAGGTTTTTCTCGTTTCGAGGTCGTATGCAAAAGTTATGGCCATTTTACCGAACAACACTTTTCTGCAAATTTCCCTCCGACGGCGGATCCAATCCACCGCCGCCTCTGCATATCATGCGCTTGGAACTTGACCTAGGTCCGATTCGATCAATCTTATTGATCTCCAACTCACCGTAATTGGGTTTACATGTATCACTTAACTCGGATGGCGGAATCCCGACCGGTACGAGTAGATCGTTACAATACCAACGTGGCAAGATCACGAACCATGATCAGAGATTGATCCAAAACCATGCATATCTCCATATGCACACACCTGAATGTATAACGAGGCAACTAACAGCTCTGATACCACTGTAGGGTTATGAGGTTGCTACGCTAGCCAGAAAACAAAAATTTTCTACCCCATAAACCAGGAACTAGTGCTAGTTATAGATCACGGGGTTACCACTAGATGCGTAGGTGCAGCGGAAGCGACTTGATGTAGTCGTGCGTGTCGCAGCAGTGCCGTGCAGTTGCGAGGTGGTCCGTCTCAACGTCTCCTTCTCGCGATTCGTCCTTGTGCTCCAGATGCAACACCTCCGAGGAATCCCACACGTGCAAGGAAGAAGCGTCACGCCTCTGTACTGCTAGGTCCGCGAGGAGTACTAGGCGCGAGCATTGGAAGGGCGACGGCAGCTGCCAAAGGACGTGAATTCTAACTCGCCCCGCGCCTCCCATTTGCTTATATAGGCGTCCTAATGAGCTCCCACGTTAAAGGCCCATTAGCAACCCTAAACCTAGTCTAATTCGGGTCCAAACCCGAATTAGGCTTCCAGCCCCTTAAGTGTGCGACCCTATAGGCGCACGCACACATAGACATGGCCCAAGTATTCTTACTCGACCAATGGTTGATAGCGGCCTCTAGCAAGGCGTGTCAACTCCTATGCATACGCTACGATCATATCAGACGAACCACCACAATACAATATACATGTTATTCCTTTGTCTTACGATATTTGATACAACTCGTGGGTTAACACTTAACCCAAGCACGGCCATGCATTTCATGATCTAATCATTTGAGTAGTCCAGTGATATCTCTCTCATATGAAGAGTGACAAATTCCATCTTAATTGACTATGTCTCACAGCATGTTTCCCGACAAACCCGAAAACCACCTTTATAACTACCCAGTTACGGAGTAACGTTTGGTAGTCCCAAGGTAGGCCGTTTCACATCTTGAGTACATACGACAATCTCAGGTCTAAGGACATAACATACATGATGTGTATAGAGACAATCTCATGTCGGGTCTGTCCAGCACCATGTCCTACATGTGCCCACATTATTAGTTCGACATCTTCATGTCCATGACTTGTGAAACATAGTCATCAACTAATAATGTGTTGATCCAATATTCATGTACATTCTAGTACGAACTTCGATCAGGGACAACTTTAGAATAACCATACAAGTAAAAGAGTTTCACAAACAATTCACATAATTGCTTATCGATACAAGTTGTCTTTAATGGATATTCATTGAACTCATAATATGTCATGGATACAAGGAAATACAATCATCTCTATGATTACGTCTAGGGCATATTTCCAAGAATAAGATCACGTTGTGCCATTTTTCTCTGAACAATTCGTCATTCTAGGCATTGGAAAGCACTGCGGTTCTCAAAGTGATCTGTGCTGGGTTCAAGGATTCCACTGAACCTCATGTCTGCCTGACGCCCAGTCAGTAAGTAACCTCAACCAGATTAAGTCACAACATTATATGAACAATTTCTTCCTTGAGTTCAGTAGTCGTTCAGATCGCTAAGCTGACCTAAGGGTTGAATTGTAGATGTGATGGGCTAGCATAGCTTGGATAAAAAAAATCAGGCATTCTCATTTTTGCTCGCTTCATTTTTTTTCTACTTTGAAAGGAAAAGAACTTAGGCGTGCGAGATCTCAGCAACATCCGCTCAACTCATTAGTTCACCCTCAGTCCTCAGATCAGCAGGAGTGTTGGAAGAAAAAGCAAAAACAAAATGGTCAATAAGTTAATTATAGAAACAGTAATAGCTTGTTGTTCCTGCTTCGAAAGAATGAATTGTGGAGCTTATGCAGTGGAGGCCTACACTTCTAAAATCGTTTGACCTGGGTATGATACATTTTTTCATACCATTGACATGTTTACTTATGGAGTATCCATTTTCAATTTTGAAGAAGCGATATATATATATATATATATATATATATATATATATATATATATATATATATATATATATATATATATATATATATATTATGAAAACTAAATGTGCTTATATATTTATCGGCCGAAACGGCATTATTTATTCTACTTGTGAGATTTGTTTCATGTGTATTAACATCTGCTTTTATTTTCATTATAATCCATTTATCTAAAATGGTATTTGAGGCGAGGGCACTGTTACACTTCTTCATGAGTAGCTTTGCAATATTGTCTGAAGCTATGAGATGAATGGTGCCTTGCAATGTTCCTTCGATTTATTATTTTTTCTGTTTATATTGAACTGTTTATTCAATCTATTTTTAGCCATTTTTGTAGATAATGGATGATTACATTCAACCATCCACAATTTCTCTCTTTGACTTCAAGCATGAGTTTTGTTATAAGTAAATGTTTTTTTTTCTCGAATACGCAAAAGATTTGTGTATCATTGTATTAAGAAGAAGAGTTTAAGCAATCATACAACGCGCTTTTGTGGAGCGCTGAAGGAGGTCAAAAAACACAGCCGTAGAGTTTAAGCAAATGTTTGATTACTGTCTCCTTTCACCCTCACGCGTAAAATTGAATTATCATATGATTTTGACTTTTACTTGGCTATTAGATATCTCGTATATTTTTTTTTGTTGCAACACACGACAATTACCTAGTAAAATAAAAAAGGACGAAGTAAAACATATGGACATAAACGACTCGCTCCAAAGTCTGAACTGGACACAACACTGCAGATAGAAAGAAAAAGAGAAAGTGGGCCTTACTAATTACTATAGGAACCGTTGGAGGTTATCCCTTTAAAGCAAATATATCTACCACAAAAAGCACATGTGGTCTATGTCATGGCAATGATGGCAGCTGGATTCGAGATGAACGAATGCTCGTGGTACTTGAACTGGGACTAAAAGCAGGTGAAGTTTTTTTTCTTCACCAGATTTGTTTTTTCATGACTGTAGCAATAAGCTAAAGACACATTTGAAACGCTCGGACTCTATTAATGGCATACCCTCTCTCCATCTCTGGATCCGGACGTGGAAGGATGTTAGTCTAGCCGCAGTTAACTGGATGTTAAACTTTATTTTTGTGTGTGTGTTCTGATTTACTCAAAAGTGTAAAGGGGAAGTGCATTAAAAAGAGATACAGTAGGAGGGGACCTGACCTGACCACCACCAAATGATGCATGCTCCTACAGTCCTACTCCTATCTGATTCTGATAAGAACCTGGTCCACCAAGTGGCAGCGACCACTGCACATCCACACTCCACAAAGACATACCGCGTGATAAGCTAAAGAAATTGCCCAGCAACGAACGTGACATAATGTGGTGGCATGGGATTGATGTGTAACCGATCCGGCAAGCCACAAATCTTAAAGAAGAACTCCAGATCATATTGTTCCCCATGCTGGCATGCTACCATGCAGAAGAATAAAACGAAAGACTATCATTCTAGAAGGCCGCCAAAGTCGTCTCTACATACGGAGTAATGGAGTATACTACTCTAGTGGGACAATGCGAGGAACTGTTCCAGCATAATGCTCTGGCTGTTGAAATATCTGACGTCGGTACTTGGTGTAACGTGTGGCACATGTATTCCTCCTCAAGGCATTGTTGGTTAGTTAGTTGCGGCTCCAGAGTTTATCTAGTAAGGTTGTTGTATACTTGTAACATAAGATAGATTAAATTACCTTGTTGTTTAACTTGCTGTACAAGATCTATAACACGGAGCCCTATATAACACGGAACCGCACAACCTGAGAAGGTGTGTGTTACAACCATTCTTTCATGGTAATCAAAGCTAGGGTTGTAGTCCACAAACTCATCAATGGCGTCTTCTTCCGCGCCTCCTGCATTCCTCTCTCTGATCGGGTGTCCGGTCACGGAGAAGTTAGGGAAGAGCAACTACACCGTGTGGAGTGCTCACGTCCTCTCGGCAATCCGAGGCGTGAGATTGGCTCACCTCCTCGACATCAACACGGCGGCCATGCCGTCGCAGCATATCGCCAGTTCCGCTGAAAAGCCGAACGATCTCATCTCCAATCCAGTGTACGATGAGTGGTTCGGTAAGGATCAAACAGTTTTCAATTACCTGTTTGGATCCATCTCCAAGGATGTGCAGGTGCAAGTTGCAAGCTGCACCACTGCAGCCGAGCTCTGGAAGGCCATCCAGGAGCGTTAGGCTGCCCAGTCGCGTGGGCGCGTCATCAACACCCACATGGCCCTCGCGACGGCCCAAAAGGGCTCCTCCACTGTTGCCGAGTTCTTTGGCAAGGTGAAGAGCCTGGCTGACGACATGGCGGCAGTCGGCAAGAAACTTGAAGATGAGGAGGTTGCCTCCTACATCCTTGCCGGCCTTGACGGGAGCTACGACCCCGTGGTCTCCACCATCGCGGGGCGTACTCAGCCCTTGACGCTGGGGAACTCTACACCCAGCTCACGAGCTGGGAACAGCGGATGGATCTTCTCAACGGGGGCTCCGAATCTTCGGCGAACTCGGCTGCGCATGGTGGCAACAACAGCGGCGGTGGCGGCGGTGGCGGCCGCGGACGCGGTCGTGGCCGCACCTACGGCAACAACTCTGGCGGCGGCAATCGTCGTCAAAACAGAGATGGCCCTGTGTGCCAACTCTGTGGCAAGGAAGGCCACACGGTCCTACGCTGCTACAAGCGTTTTGACGCTTCCTTCACTGGTCCGCCCGACAAGAAGTCTGCTTCCGCGGCGACCAACTCCTATGGTGTAGATACCAATTGGTATACTAACACCGGTGCTACAGATCACATCACGGGTGAGCTGGAAAAGCTTACTGCCCGTGACAAGTACCATGACAACGACCAAGTTCACACCGCCAACGACGCAGGTATGAGAATCAGTCATATTAGCAAAAGTTTTGTTCATACCCCAAATCACAATCTTGCTCTCAACAATGTTCTATACATTCCTGAAGCAGATAAAAACCTCGTCTCTGTTCATCGTCTTACATCTGATAATCATGCATTCATTGAATATCATCCTGATTGTTTCATGATCAAGGATCAGGCAACGAGGAAAACACTGCTTAGGGGGAGGTGTGAAGGTGGCTTATATCCGCTGAAGTCTAGATCTGCATCC
Source organism: Microstegium vimineum (assembly GCA_022036555.1). NCBI lineage: Eukaryota > Viridiplantae > Streptophyta > Magnoliopsida > Poales > Poaceae > Microstegium > Microstegium vimineum. The sequence goes on along the minus strand of CM039124.1, from coordinate 6,420,668 downwards.
TCACTGAATAAAGTAACGTATGGCACCACCAAATCATCATCGACTAGGTGGCAGAGCCGTTTTGGTCACCCTTCATCTTCGATAGTTCATCAAGTTCTTAGCAAAAACAATATTCTGTTTGTTTTAGATTCCAATAAAGAAAGTGTATGTGACGCTTGTCAACAAGACAAGAGTCACCAGCTACCCTATCCCAAGTCTACAAGTGTCTCGTCGAGTCCTCTTGAGCTTGTATTCTCCGGGGTATGGGGTCCAACACCTACATCTGTAGGCAAAAACACTTACTATGTTAGTTTTATTGATGACTTCAGCAAATTTACATGGATATATCTGTTACGCCACAAATCTGATGTTTTTCAGAAATTTCATGATTTCCAAAAATTAGTAGAACGTCAATTTGATCAGAAAATCATAACAATGCAAACCGATTAGGGAGGAAATATCAGAAGCTGAATTCCTTCTTCCAACGCATTGGCATATCTCACCATGTTTCATGTCCTCATGCTCATCAGCAAAACGGTGCAGCCGAACGCAATCATTGTCACATAGTTGAGGTAGGCTTATCCCTTCACTCCCATGCATCAATGCCCCTAAAGTTTTGGGATGAAGCATTCCTTACTGCCACATATCCCATTAATCAACTCCCCACCAAAGTCATCAAGGGCGACACACCCTTTCAGCGACTATTCCACCAGACACCTGATTATAATTTTTTGCGCACCTTTGGGTGCGCATGCTGGCCAAATCTTTGGCCTTTTAATTCTCGCAAACTCCAATTCAGGTCCAAACAATGTGTCTTCTTAGGCTATAGTCATATGCACAAGGGGTTTAAATGCCTAGACATTGGGGCAAGACGCGTGTACATATCTCGTGATGTGGTCTTTGATGAAGAAGTGTTTCCCTTCTCTACCCTGCATTCCAATGTTGGGGCTCGACTTCGCTCCGAGATCTCGCTCCTTCCATCCGATCTTGTTCCTGCTAGTCATGGGGGTGACAATTCTTTTGACCAATTTGATAATGGTTCCCTGCATACTAACAGTATGGATGAGTCTACAGATCATGCAGGACCAAGCAGCAACACCGGACAGGAACCAGGCGAAACTCCCGTGCCAACCGGCGGAAATCCGGCCTCAAATGGCTATCATTTTATGAAGCAACCTAGGTTTCCTATTTTGGCAGGGACAGGCGCTCACTCCAATGCGGATTCGGCGGCCGGATCTGATCACCTGACGCCATCCACCTCGAATCAGCTGCCGACAGTGTCCGGGGCTGCGCCGACCTCGTCCTCCTCCGCTCCGCGTGCGCCACCTGGTCGCATGCCTCCGACGACGGGGGGACAAGGAGTAGGCGCATCTTCCTCGGCTCCAGCACCGCTCGAATCTTCTACGCCTACCTCGTCGGCCCCTGATGCGTCATAGGTGGCCACAGGATCTCCAGCACCAGCCGCACATGATCTGTCTGGATCCCCTGCACAAATCAACCCTGCATCACCTCCTGCACCTGAAGCTGTACTCGAACCTCAGCGTCCCCTTACACGACTCCAGCAAGGTATTCGCCAGCCTAAAGTGTACACATATGGTACAATTCGGTATGGAAAACTTGCCACTACATCTGAAGGTCCGTTAAGTTTGCAACATGCCCTTAGTGATAATAAGTGGAAAAATGCAATGGATATTGAGATAGAAGCTTTGCATAAAAATAAAACATGGCATCTTGTACCTCCACAAAAAGGCAAAAATGTGATAGATTGCAAATGGGTATCTAAGATTAAGAGGAAAGCTGATGGGAGTATTGAAAGGTATAAAGCTCGGCTAGTCTCCAAGGGATTTAAACAACGGTATGGAATAGACTATGAGGATACTTTTAGCCCTGTAGTCAAAGCTGCCACAATCCGTCTGATTTTGTCTCTTGCAGTTTCAAGGGTTGGTACTTAAGGCAGTTAGATGTGCATAATGCCTTCTTGCATGGGTATCTAGAGGAAGAGGTGTACATGAAACAACCTCCTGGATATGAAGATAAAAATAGATCACATTTCCTATGCAAGCTAGATAAGGCCCTCTATGGCCTCAAACAAGCACTGAGAGCTTGGTACTCTCGCTTGTGTAACAAGCTTCAGAGCCTTGGATTTGTTCCTTCCAAGGGTGATACCTCACTGTTCTTTTATAAGAAAGGAAATCATGTCACTTATATGCTTGTCTATGTTGATGACATCATTGTGGCCAGTTCAGGACAAGAAGCAATTGATGCCTTGCTCAAGGACCTAAAGGAGGCATTTGCTATCAAGGATCTAGGAGAGTTGAACTACTTTCTTGGAATCCAGGTTCATCACAAAAATGGAGAACTTCTGTTGACTCAAGAGAAGTATGCTTCGGATGTAATCAAAAGAGTAAACATGCAATCATGTAAACCCGTGAAGACACCATTGTGCACCACAGAGAAACTCTCCATCACGAGTGGGACTCGTCTCGGTGTTGAGGACTCCACAAGGTACAGAAGCATTGTGGGAGCGCTTCAGTATCTTACCCTGACAAGACCAAATCTTTCCTTTTCAGTATACAAAATCTGCCAATTCCTACATTCACCCACTACCGTGCATTGGGCGGCAGTAAAGAGAATTCTCAGATATGTTCAAGGGACAATCAGTCTTGGCTTGAGAATTAGAAAATCTAAGTCTATGCTTGTTAGCTCTTTTTCAGATGCAGACTAGGCAGGGTGTCCCGATGACCGACGTTCGACTGGAGGCTATGCTGTGTTCATAGGCAGTAACCTGGTGTACTGGTGTGCCCGAAAGCAACCTATAGTCTCAAGGTCAAGCACTGAAGCTGAGTACAAGGTAGTGGCAAATGCAGCGGCAGAGGTAATGTGGATACGTAAATTACTAGATGAACTAGGTATTCCATATCCACAAGCAGCCAGATTGTGGTGTGACAATATTGGTGCTAAGTACCTCGCAGCCAATCCTGTGTTTCATGCTCGCACTAAACACATAGAGATTGACTTTCATTTTGTGCGTGAGCAAGTTGCAGCAAAGCATCTCGATATAAGATTCATTAGTACCAATGATCAGTTAGCAGATGGATTCACCAAAGCATTCCCTGAGAAGCAAGCTGTGGCCTTCAGAAACAATCTGAACTTAACTGATGCATTGTGATTGAGGGGGGGTGTTGAAATATCTGACGTCGGTACTTGGTGTAACGTGTGGCACATGTATTCCTCCTCAAGGCATTGTTGGTTAGTTAGTTGCGGTTCCAGAGTTTATGTAGTAAGGTTGTTGTATACTTGTAACATAAGATAGATTAGATTACCTTGTTGTTTAACTTGCTGTACAAGATCTTGTAAACCACGCTAGGGGTTTTTCCTAGCCCTATATAACACAGAGCCGCACAGCCTGAGAAGGTGTGCATTACAACCATTCTTTCACTGGCATCTTGTGGTTTGAAAATCAGAACAAATTGGCAGGGGCAAGCTGGTGCCAAAACCAAAATCTTTTGTCCTGTTGGCTGATTGTTGGTTTATACGGCTGATAAGTCGGTTATTTGGCCATTGATTTCTACATAAATCTATTGATATTATTCTGTTGCGAGAGAAAAACACTATACCAAATGAATATGACCACCCTATCATGGCAATAAAAGCAAAATCATTACCTTGATCTACTAGGCCACTAACATGTAATATTAGCCCGATATTCTCCGTATAACTTGGACGCACACAACCTAGACGTTCCACAATCACACCACACATACACACACACACAAACAAGAGATTGGAAGACTCTCTAGTCTCCCGTGTACATGTGCACGTCCGTACACACGCAAACAAGAGATTGAAAGACTCTCTAGTCCCCTGTGCGCAGGAAATCACCAAACACGCACGCGTGTGCGTACCCTACTTTTTTGGTGGGAGATGTGATACCAGTGTTTCAACCCTAGTGGGTAGCATCTCACCGGACTACCCTAGCACTAGACAATATTAGCCTGGGTCGTTTTGGTTACATGTTAATGGGCTCAAGTCGCAGTTACCACTAACATGTCGTAATATTATCCCACAAACGACCTAGGGAGGAAGGCCCGACCCATCCCATGCATGCAACTCGGCTACCACAATGTTTGATTCAATATGCCTTTGATAGTTTGGTAGACAACAACTGTCAGCTGGCGACACCCTTAGAAGAGTTGAGGGAGGAGAGGAGCAGGGGCGTTGATGCTAGAGAAGGAGGCATCGAGCCCCATATCGCCAACTAGGGAGGGGGCACTGGCTCGCACTGCCGTGCTGGTGAACGCGATCGATCTGCACCGCCGACACGTTGTTGATGGCAGATAAGTACCTAATTCAACAACCAATTATCAATGGAAAGGCCATAAATGCAATCATCAAAGCCTTGAGTCCTAGTTTTGGTGAATCTATGTTTTTTCATGACTTTACTAGAAAAGATGCAAAAGAGGACCCAGATGTCGGGGTTGAATGCAAATTAGAGCAGACTCCATTTCCAAAAGGTTTCAGAGGACACCAAAGGGTCACTCAGTGAAGCAGAGTGTAACACTCTAAAACATGCATTATTTAAAATAGATTAAAAACAATTTTTAATGCATTTTGGTGACCATTACAACCTAGGAAAATTAATTAAAGATTTCATAAAATAAAATTACCACAAATAGAAACATGGTTGTGGCATTCATGCTGATGCATAGTATTTTTGTAATGTTGGACTTTTCAATTTTCAAACTTGTTTTCAAAAGTGCAATTGAATTTGGGTTTGGAATTTCAGAAATGAAAATGGGAAAAACATTTCCCTCTTCTCTCTCTCTCTCTTGTTGCTATCTGGCCCGAGGCCTGTGTTTCCCCAGCCCAACAAACCCCTTTCTCTCCTTGGTCGCATGGGCCTTGCCCCGGCCCAACACACCAGCCCAACCACCCCCACACTGCATTTCTCTCTCTCTCACTGGCAGACATGGCCCGCCAGTCAGCTCCTTCTCCCTCCCTACCCTTCTTCTCCCTTCCTCCCTTTCCTTTTCTGCGCCTGACACCTCCCTCGCCGACCGGGCGCGATTGGACTCGGGATGGAGCTCCCTTCCCTATGTCGACGTAGCCCATGACTATTTGAGCAGCACGCCGCATGCCCCAACCTCCCTTTCCTTCTTTCTCCTCCCCTTTCTTTCCTTCCCTGCGCACCGCCGCCTTACCTTTGCGGCCGAACGCGAATCCGCGCCTTTCGCTCCCGAGCTATTTAAGCGGAGCCCGATGCCACACCGCCTCCACCCCGCCCTCTTGGAGCTTTGCAGAAGCCCCCAGCGCCGCCGCAACCCCACTTCCACGCCGCCGCCGCCGCTCCGCCGTGGGCAGGCACCTCCGCTCCGTCTTCCCGCTCCCCGAGCATCGCGTGACGGTAAGAATGCTCCCAGGATGCTCACAAACCCCCATGTTCCCTCTGTCCCGCTTGATTTCAGCCCGCCCGCAACCACCGGCCACGCAGAGCCGCCCCTCCGCGTGAGCACCGCATCCTCATGCACAATCGAGTCAACCGAGTGCCCTAGTGGCTTCGCCGTGTCCCCCTCTCTCTTCCTGTCCCGATTTCATGGAGAATGGTGCACCAAATCGCAGAATCGCATAGCGCCGCCACTGTCCGGCCATGGCGCCGCCGCCTGCCCCGTCTCCGGCCGCCGAGCGCCACCACCCTCCCCCTCGGTTCTAATCACAGCCATCCATTTTAAATCGGATGGACCACAACACCCCATACCCTTTCGGCCGACACATTTGCAAAAGAGACCCCGCGGTTTTTAAAGTATCAACCCGCCGTCCTTTGGCGTAATCCGAGGCTACGCTTTCTGTTCTGCAAAGCGTATTTCCTTTTCTGTTCGTTTTAATTCGAAAATAAAAAGAAAATCCTATTTACAGTTTTGCCACTCAGTTTCAAATGTCTCTAAATTGCTCATTTTAAATCCAAATCGATCCGTTCAAGTTGCGTTAGATCCGTAATTTTATGCTCTATCCAGTAGTATAGATTTCACCTATGTTAATTACTTTTGAAAATCAAAGAAAATTAATTTGGTAATGCTTTAATCTTGCCCTTTTCAAAATCTCGTTTAAATCATATCTTCTTCGTTATAGCTCTGTTTTTCGTGATTCAAACATCTTTGTGATCGTAGTGAGACGTAGATTTGTTTTATAAACTTTTACTTTTGTTTTATTATGGTTGGTGTACTATTCTAATCTATAGCCTTTGTTTGCTTGCATGTTATGCCTCTGTATGATTGCATGTGATGTGGTGATCGAGTATAGACGGTGAGCAGTACGTGGGTGACCAGGAGTTTTGCTTTGAGCAGGAACCCTTTGAGCAAGGCAAGTATTATATGTGATCTTCCTTGACGTTCTAATCATGATGTTTTCAATAAAATCATATGCATGTGTCTAATATTGTTACCATAGGGTTTATCTAGATTTGATTACCTTGATCCTTGAAATCCTATGGGTTACCTTTGCATATGGGTAGTTGTTGCTAGTGCTCCAGTTAAATAAGCATGATCCTTTAATCTTGATTAATGACTACACGAGATGATAAAGTAAAACTTGACTTTTTAGCAACATGGATTTATGATCCTATCTGTCAGCAAAAGCTGGGACATACAGTACAACCATGAGGGCTATATGGCTCTGGCTTTAGTTCAGTATTAGGGTCACTCTCTCGCATGCGGCAGTTCAAGAAAGTTGCCATTGCCGAGCGGTTGCGGGTTGTGGCTGGAGTGGGGACCGCTGCGTGTGTGTACCATCTCGGGGTTCCCGTATACCCCTTGCCCGTGGATCCATACTGTCTGTGGTATGTCAGCGAACCCCTTCGAAAGACTTCATAGTGTACCCTGCCCGCTCACCTCGGTAGTGTTATGGGAGTCATGATCCCGGGGCATTTGGGCAAACACGACTCATGGGTAAAGTATACAACCTCTGCAGAGTGTTAAAAACTGGTATATCAGCCGTGCTCACGGACACGAGCGGCCCGAAAAACTCATAGAACCTTTGGTTACTTGATGTTTACCTTTATGAATCACTTTATCATGGAATTATGTTACTTGTTCTTTTGTTTACCTGATCATGCAATTTAATTTGGGGGCTTAAGCATAACTTTGATTTACCACTTATAAAGTGTTGTTACAAATTAAAATGCTTATCGCAGTAAACTAGTGTCATACTTTTTGAGCCTCATGAACCCCATATATGCTTGTTGAGTACGAAAGTACTTACGCTTGTTTTCTTTCTTTTCAATACTTGGATAAAAATCCCGGATGGGTACCAGATTATCAGAGTTATGAGGAGTATCCAGAGGACTACTAGGTTTGGGGTCAACCAGGTGACGTCCCTGTGCTATGGAGCTTCGCGAGAGTTATCTTATATTTCCGCTGTTATGTAATAAACATTATTTAAATACTTGTTCGCTATGTATTAAACACTTGTGATGATACAATTTTGATAATTTGTCGGCTTATGTGTGTGACTGATCTCTGGCACACATAAGATTATTGCATCCCGTTTTGTCTTTAAAACTGGGTGTGACACAGAGGGCGTACCGTCTTAGGGTGGGGCCAGTGGGCCCTCCTACATGCCGGCCAACCTCCCCTGGTCCTACCTAGCGGTTGTCTTCTAGAAACTTCCTCCCACCAACTTAGAGATTAGATTTAGTCCGTTGATTAAGATTGGTTTGATCTGAGGGCCATGGTTCATCTTAAGGGGCTATATAAGCAGGTCCAGACCCCCTCCCCCCTAGCTAGGATCACACGGAGTTCAAACCTGTACCCAGATCACATGGGGTTCAAAGCTGGCCTTATTATCGTCATCACCAGGAAATGTTATACACATCATTGTTGTTCTTTCTATGTATCGATTCACCATAGTGTCACACTATATGTAGATCTATCGCTTTTACAAGGCAGTCTCTTCAATAAGTTTTGTCGCACATGGTACAGATCTGTCGCGTTTTACATGTGTAATGTTTTGTGAACAAGTCGCGTCTAGTCAGTCTCTTTAATCAGTTTTGTCACAAGTTTCACATACCTATAGCATTTTACAAGTATATTGTTGTATGAACATGTTGCAAAAAGTGTACAAGACAGTCTCTTCAATCAGTTTTGTCGCACATACTACAGATCTATCGTGTTTTATAAGTATATTGTTCTGTGAACAAGTCGCATCTAGTTCGTCACTTTAATCAGTTTTGTTGCAAGTTCTACATACCTATCGTGTTTTACAAGTATATTATTGTATGAACATGTCGCAAAAAGTGTATTTTTTTAAAAAGTTAATTGGTAGGATGCTTTTGCCTCCTAACAGTAGCTTTGTGCTAAATAAACAGTCACAAGACACTACAACCAATTAACTTTCTAAATACATAAAATAGCGATTTACTATAAGTAGTGAAAGCTTCCTGTACGTTCGCGATGTGGTACAAAGACAGACACGCGTCAGACGTTGCCCGCTCAGAGATGCACCATCAGCCGGCCCAATTCCTTTAAGTCACCACTGGCCCGTGTGTAAGCATACACACAGAATAGTAATCGGAGGTACCCAAAATCGACCAGTTCTGCAAAACGGACCAAATCTACGCCGTCCCCGCCGATCTTTGAGGAGGGAAAGGAAGCAGTTGCGCCGAGCAAGGCTTGGAAGATTGGAGGCGCGCGACGGTGGTTTGGCAGCCTAGGAGCGGTGGGGAGCGCAGTGGGAGGCGTCATGGCGGCGTCCAAGCCAACTGGTAGCTAGTTAGACGAGGACTCAAGGTTCGAGTCTCTATTCTCACTCTTCTAATTAAAGTCTAGTTCTTCGTTGTTCAATTTTATTTTTGGTAGTTTTTGGGGCTGATGTTTTCAATTAGAAGTCTATATTCTAGAAAGAAAATATTGGTTTAGTAGACAAAAGGTCACCCCTGCTGTTGTATTTCAAAAAGCAAACAAACATTTAAGTTCAGATAAGTTTTGGCTTGGTGACAGAAACAAAGAACAAACTTTAGTCTAGCCAAAATGTTAACAAAGTTTCAGATGCTGAAGACTGTTCAATCCTAGAACCAATGGCGAGTGTTGAACACCAATGGACCCGGCTGTGATGATCTCATTGTTTCCTCCTTCCAGTCGATCCATGGCGGATGTCTTGACAACTCCTCCATCTTGCTGATAGCTTCTTCCAGTACTCCACCAATTTCCAGCTTGTACATCAGCAACCACCTCCTTAGCATTCTTGTAATTCGACTGAGCACCATCTTCAAACCTAACCAACAAACTCCCTGAAAACATATTTCATTCCTTAAACTCCACATAGACCACAAAACAGCAGAAGTCATTATATTAGTAATCAAGTATTTTTTTGTTAGAAATCCAAAACTTGGCCACCGATTCATATTCCTTTCCTACATCCATACCCAAAATCTTAGAAATTAGTTTCTAGACATTCTTAGCTACACAACATTTGAAAAAAAGATGGGACATGAATTCAGTTTCAACACAAAACTAACAAGTTAAATCACGGACATTTCTCCTTTTTGATAAGTTGTCTCTAGTGAGTAATCCATTGTGAGAAAGTAACCACTAAATGGAGAGGGTGGATGCAAAAGGTTGCTAGAGGAGGGTCTATTTGCAACACGATGAAATTAGTATCTTCTTTAAGCCAGATAAAGGATTAAGACAAGGGGATCCACTTTCTCCACTTCTTTTCAATTTAGTGGCTGATGTTTTTCCTCGAATGCTTATAAAAGCAACAAGGAAAAATTTAGTGACTGGACTGTTACCCCAAGTTATAGAGGGGTATCTACAGTATGCTGATGATACATTACTATTCTTAGATAATAATTTGGAGAAAGCTAGCAATCTTAAGTGGTTGTTGGTCTATTTTGAGCAGATGTCCGGTACCAAAATTAATTATGGTAAGAGTGACCTCTTAAGTGATGGTTTAGATGAGGATAGGGCCAATAATTTTGCAAAAAAAATCTGCTGTAAGAAATGTAATTTCCCCATTAAATATCTAGGAGTTACACTTCATTATACTAAACTAACGAGGACAGGTTTGCAACCAATTGTTAACAAAATAATTAAGAGAGTGGCTAGCTAGAGAGGTAGGCTGATGTGTCTTTTGCCGGTAGGATAACTCTTTTGAAAGCCTGCTTGACTAGAATCCATATATACGTGCTTTCTATAATTAAATTCCCCAAGTGGGACATTATATTGATGAACTCACATATGGTTATTTTCCTTGGAATAATAGCGAAGATAAGCATAAGTATCACCTGTCCAGTTGGCAACTGATGGCTCAAAAGAAAGAGGTTGGTGGCCTAGGTATTCCAGATTTAAGGAGTCTTAACCTAGCCTTGCTTAGCTCTTACGAGCTGTTTGGTTCACGCGTATGTAACGTAATAGAATTGCGGAGGGTATCCGATACGGCTATGGCTGTTTGTTTCCGTATTCTACGGTATGAGATACCCTGTAATTAGATACCTCTCCATTTACTCATGTTACCGCACCTTCCAGAGTCTTATCCGATAGCGATACGGAGCTGCCTCACGCGCGTCTCCAGCTCGCGAGTCGCGACTCACGCGCGCCTCCCTCTTCCCACGGCGATCCTCGTTCGACGCATGCCGGCGGCCGAAGCCGCTCGTCACCGGTGAGATCTCTGACTCCCCCCCCCCCCCCCCCCCCCCCCACGGCTTCCCTTCATACTAATGGTATTGGATAACTTTACCGTGTGCAACCAAACAAATTAAGAAAACAGTAACACAATGCAATCCCCACCGCAATCCATTTCCCATAACGATTACCTTACCGCCAAGTGTACCAAACAGCTTCTTAGATATTTAGATATCATCTCCATAAGAATGCCATTTGGACTAAAATAGTTGATTACAAGTATAAAACCAATAATCCCAACATCTTCTGTTGTCTGATATAGGACCACCCCTTTTATGGGTTGCTCAAGTAGCTCATTTGGGGGCTAAATGGGTGGTAGGTAATGGTGCAAATGTGAGGTTCTGGGAGGATAATTGGGTAGGAAATATAAGCTTGGCCATAATGTTTTGGCCCTTATATGTAATTAATGAGCAGAAAGGTAAGACTTTGAGTCAGGTCTGGGATGGTCAAGAGCTTATGCTCACATTTAGATGAAATTTATTTGAATCACTCATGAGATTATGGTGGGATCTGTGTAGTATAGTTGAGTGTACCTCTCTCTCTGAACAGGAGGCCCGAATTATGTGGAGTTACTCTTCTAATGGTAACTATTCTGTATAGTCACTTTATGCAGTGATTAATATTGGTTTCGTTCAATTAGAATTCGAGATAGATGTTTATTACTTCTTGCATTCCTCTGAATAGAGCACTCAGGTAGATAAACTTGCACTAACTACAACTATTGGCTACCTTAAGTATCCAAAATCATGTAGGATAACATTGAGCTTTAAACAATTGCACCGTTCTAATTTCGTAAGCTCATTTTCTCTGGCATGCTACACAAACCTAAATAATATCTTGCAGAAGAAGTGCTATCATGGTCAATTCACGATATCTTGATCCAGAAGTCGCTTCCTTTTATAGTAATGAGCCTCTCCTAGTAGACAAGATTCCTATTTTGTACCTGATTGATGATTGATTGTAAATGTTGCTATGTTGTTATAGGTGGAGATGATCCCTACGAAATTCGAAACCAGGGTGGACTACTGAAAAGCATTCCATAAGTTAATTCTATGGGAGAATTGGTATAACATCTGCTCAGCCATGGATAATATCTCTAGTGGCTCATATGTGGAATCTATCTCCAGTATAGGTGTGTCCAAAATCTACCTCACTATTGTTGAGGATTGGAAGGGGGAAAATGTGTTCATAATCTAGCTCCATGTGAAAAAGGGTGAGGAGGCCAAAAAAGGGCAATATACTGTTACTTTCATTAAGGAATTTAAAATATAGAGACCAAATTCTCAAGGATGACGGCTTTTGCACCATCCTAGCGGTTAAGAATGCTATCGAGGAGAACGAGTGGAATGATGGCTCTAAGAGAGGGTGGATTAGTGCCTCTCTATCTAAGCTGCCTCATGGTGGCAATCCTAGTTAGGGAGGGTTATATCAGGTTATACACTTAGAAAATCTAAGTACTTATGAATGTAGTTGGCAAGTGGTGATGAAGGGCTTCAAATGTAGCTCAAAATTAATCAATCTCATATTGAATAAAAATAATAATGGTGTAAGTACCAGCCTCTCTCTATATATAATTGAAATAACTTTTTGCATTCTTTTATTATGCACTAAATGTTTGAGTTTATGCTGCAAGCTAATGGAGAATGTAGAAAATGCACAGATAACAAAAATAGTTTTAATGTTGCTTGTGATAGTTTTGGAGTGAATAACTCACAGATTGATGTAGTGAAAAGTTGCATTTCAGCAATTCAATGTCCTCATAGATCTTCTGCATAGCTACTTTGGGGCCCACCTAGCATAGGCAAAACTGAAGGACCGAGAACGGCGACCAGAGGGGGGGGGTGAATGGGAGCCTCAAATTTCTCTCGAAATATTCGGGCCACTCTTCCCAAAAACCAAACCCATTTGCTGGGTGCTCAACCTCCCCCGAGCAACACGAGCGGGGATTCAGACGAAATCGGAGAAAAGAAAGCTCACCAGCAGTGGAGAGAAACTCACCGGAAACCCCAAAACGTAGGTTCTCGACCCCTAGGGAAAAGAGGCAAAAACCTAGGCAGAACGAAGCAAAACAACAACCAACAGAGAGCACTAGACCAGTTGGGACAGAGCCACGAGACTATAGCGAGTAGTCTGGAGCTAAGGTCCGACGCCTTCACCCGCCGAGACAAACCAGCACAGTGAGCACCTGACCTCTGAACGACCTGCTCCGGACCAGTCTGACGCCACCTCCGGACCAAGGAAAGTGGTCCGGTGCTTACTCCTGCCCACTGTCGAAACTGAGCAGTGAGCACCCTGCCTCCGGACCAGACCACCGGACTAGCCCCTCGGACTAAGGAGAGAGTTCCGACACGTGGTAGCTTTTCTCAGCAGAGCCACCAGACCATTCGCCTATGGTCAGGAGCTCAAAAGCTAAGAGGTCCGGAGGGTGGTCCGACGCCCCCTGCTGCTTGACACAAGAGAAGTCAAGACCACCGGACCACTTGCTATGGTCTGGAGCTTAGAGGTAAGTGGTCCGACGCTCAGGAGCAGAAAAACTGCACCCCGCGAAAAACGAATCCACTCTGCCAAATCTTCCCAAAACCCAACCAAATGATCACCAACTGCAACCAAACTTTGTAGGCATGATCCTAGTACAGTTGGGGAGCTATCCCGAGGAAATCATCGCTCAATTTTTCTTAGAGCAAAGGGAGGAGAAGTGATTTGGGGAAAAGCTCAAGAACAAAGAACACCACAAAGAAATCGCTCGATCTACGCACTCGTGAGGTTTGAGGAGAATTCCTTCAGTGCAAAGATGCTCCTCACGATTATGAACAACTTGGTTCAAACGGATTTGCAAAAGCTACTCCCTACAAAGAGAAATCATCTCGGGAAAAAGAGGGAGCAAAAGCAAAACGCGAAGAACACAAGCAAAACGGGGACGCAATCACGAAATCGAAGCCACCATGGCTTACAAAGGTTACGGCCTCCGATTCCTCGCAACAAACTCAAGTTCTTACAGAGGTTGGTGAAATCAACCTAGGGATCTCATGAACTAGAGAGAGGGTAGTGAGAGGGAGAGTTGGGGCAAATGATTAGGGTTCAAGAGATGGGATGAGGATACCCCTTCATCCCCTATTTAACGAGGCTTTGGCTATTTCCCAAAGACCCCCTAGATACATGACCGAATTACCTAGCCCTAAGACATTGTAATCCAAGTCGATAACTCTCAGCCACTCGTTTGAATGGACGGCCCCGCTTCCTGCTGGGAGTTGCCGTTGCCTCGACGCAACCTCCAGGATTCCGCCACGTGCCATCCCCGCTTCCTCAGAAGCTCTGCCCGGGTTTTGAGGCCCAAACCCGCCACCAGTAGCTTTGGGCTCAACTACCGAACCCCGAGTTTTGAGGCCCAAACTCAGAAACCGTCCTTGGATGGTTTTGAGGCCCAAACCACCAAACCGCTCGACACGAGCCACCTTGTCTTCGCCCGGTCGGAATCCGAGTCCCATGAGCCTCCGCTCGACCTGCTCGTCCGCCGTCTTGACTTGGTGAAAGGTCTAGGTATGGCTAGAGGGGGGGTGAATAGCCTATTAAAAATTCTACAACAACACTTAAGCAAACTTGTTAGAATAAAACACAGCGGAAGCAAGTTTGCACTAGCTCTAAGGTTAGGCAAGCCACCTACTAATTCTAGTTACTAGCAAGATATGTTCTATGTCACACACAAGAGCTAGAACACTAGTGCTACTAGACTAAGCTACACAAGCTAAGCTAGAGGCTCTACTTTGCAAGAATGTAAAGAATGTAATGCAAAGCTAGAGATAGAATGGTTATACCAACGTGAAGAGATAAGCCAATAGATAACCAATCAATCACAAGATGAATCCTCGATAGAGAGACAATGAGACACAATATTTTTTACCGAGGTTCACTTGTTTTCCAACAAGCTAGTCCTCGTTGCAGCGATACACCCACTTGGAGGTTCATGCGCTAATTGGCAATCCAAGCCAAACCCGTTGAAGGGTGCCGCACAACCAACACAAGATGGGGATCCCCAAGCTACGCGGAATCCACTAGAGATACCTTTCGCGAACTCCCATGGGGTAGGTTCAAGAACCCCTCACAATCCACCGATCGGAGCCGGAGACAATCACCTTCCTCCGCTCAACGATCCTCGTTGCACCAAGCCGTCTAGGAGATGGCCATCTCCAAGAATAACAAGAGCTCCGCGATGACGACGATCACCAAGTGCCACTAGTATGCGATCAACAAAGCAATGCACTTGGATTCACTCAATCTCTCTAGAATATGTCAAATATGTTTAGAGGATGAGTGGTGGAAGCTTCTCAAGCAAGCACAAGTGTATGAGTGATGTGATGTGCAAGCGATGCCCCAAAGGGCCACCCATATCACTTATATAGCCCTCACTCAACAACTAGCCATTTTGCTCCCAAAATTGGCTCTCTGCGTGACCTTCGGACGCACTTTACACATGGGGTCCGGACCATCAACAGCGTCCGGACCCTTCACCAGCCGAGAGCAAACCCTCTGTTTGCAAGCTCTGGACGCGACCTCCGGACGCGCGCAACGCGCCGTCCGGACTATGCCACATGCGTCCGGTGCCCCTGCCATTTGAAAACGGCCGCTTCACGTATTTGCCACTGCTTGCCACGTGGCTCCGGACGCACCTGTTCACAGGGTCCGGAGTCACTGCTCCTTGCGTCCGGAAATATTTTCCCGGGCGCCCGAGCGCACCCGAGAGCTCGCTTGAGCTCCTTAGCACCTCCAGACCCAAGTCCGGTTCATGATCCGGACCATCACCCTGCGTCCGGACCCTCTTTTCCAGAGAGTTACAGAGAGCGCCAGACTCCGGACGCGCGTCCAAAGCTCTGTGTCCGAACGGCAAACAGCGTTCGGATGCCTCTCACCAGCAAGGGTTTGCCACTGGACGCACACGCATTGGTCCGGTCAGCCGGAACCCTTGCGTCCGGACTGCTTCCAGCTGCCCAAACACTTCTCCAACTTCTTCCAAGCTTCCAAGAGCCAACACTAAGTGATCCCTACACTTGTGCATGTGTGTTAGCTTTTAGTTCACAATTATCTTGGATTAAGTTGGTTGTTTCACTAGTTCAATTGATTTTAATGCAATGCATATGAACCTAGTGGCACATGATAACCGTTATCATACTTAAGAGCTCCCTCCTTGATAGTACGACTATCTATCCTAAATGTGATCACATCCTCTATGATGTCTTGATCACCAAACCGAAAATGGTTCCTAGCAATCATCTTTGCCTTCACACCATTTTCCTTTCCACCACCATGCTAGAGCTTGTGCCATCCACACTTGATCCACCTTGCTCCATCACATGGTATGTACCAACCTATCTCATGATTCACACTTAGAGATCAAGATTAGTACTTAGGTGGGTTTCATCAATTACTCAAAACCAAAACACATGGGGACTCTCAATCTCCCCCTTTTGGTAATTGATGACAACCCTTCCATAAAGATATGAAATATAATCAATTTGAACTTGAGTTACTTGTCCAAGCATTTTAATCAAAGATTCAAGAATTGTACAAGTTACACAAATTCGGTTTTGGTAGTTATTAGCTCCCCCTACATAAGTGCTCCATGAGTTTGGTTCAAGTTTTGCACATATGTATAGATAGGCATTGTGGGAGAGGAAATAGCTACCAAATGATGTTAAGGTGTAAGAGTTAGACCTTTGAAGAGTGATACCATCGGAGTGCGGAATTTAGAATCACCTTTAGCACCATGATTAGCTAGACACCACTTGCAACAACAACTAGATAACCTTGTGAGATCAACAATAAGAGCAAGGTTTCTAGAGAAAGCTTGAAACTACAAGGGTCAAAGCTAATCAACCTATGCATGCTAGTTGATCAATCAACATTCAATTTGTATCACTAGCAAGCATCACACAAGCATGTATTTCGAATTTGAAGTGCTTGTGCAACAATACATATGAGTATGCAAACATTCAAATGCAACAATAGTATTCATGAGCTTGCTCCCCCTATTTGTATGTTCTCTTTCAAAATTGATTTTTCATTTTCTCCCCTTATCATGTTTCTCCATAACTTTTCAACTTCTCCCCCATGATATACTTCTCCCTAATGAAATCTTTTATAACTTCTCCCCCTTTGTCATCCAATTGACACAAAAAGGTGGGACCAATTATAGATATTCAAGTTTTAGCTCCCCCTTATGTGGATAGAGTGAAAGATTTTTTTTTAACTTTGGCTTGATCTAAGCTACTTGCCCAAGATATTTAATTTGGTTTGAACCATAGACAAGCTTCTTCACACATGCTAAGATGGTTATCTTGCCTATGTTGAATTAAATACTTTGAGTTCATAGACATAGAGAAAACACTACAATTGCAAGCACATCAACATGTCATATGCCACCACTAGATCATATCAACTCATAGAAGCTATAGTGGTACCATATAAGCATCAAAGACATTTTAGTTTTCATGAATGAGCCTAGAAGCATGATTGATGTCTATATGCTCTACACAAGTCCTAACAAGGTATGCATGAATGCTCTCAAATCAACTTTTACCTTGCATTGTTGGAGTAGAGGCATGTCATATAAGTGGGGGTGCATCAACTCATGTTGGAGAAATCAAGTATATTCAACTCATTCCTTAGCTTGCAAAACCTTTTCTCATCTAGTGGCTTGGTAAAGATATCGGCCAATTGATCTTCGGTGCCAACACTAGTGATAGAAATGTCCCCTTTCAATTGATGATCTCTAATGAAATGATGGCGGACATCAATATGCTTTGTTCTTGAGTGTTGAACCGGATTGTTGGTGAGCTTGATTGCACTTTCATTGTCACATAGCAAAGGCACTTGCTTGAATTTGACTCCAAAATCATTCAAAGTAGCTCTCATCCAAAGTACTTGTGCACAACAACTCCCCACACTAATATACTCGGCTTCAGCGGTAGAGAGTGCCACACTATTTTGCTTCTTTGATGACCATGAGACTAGTGATCTTCCAAGCAATTGACATGTGCCCGATGTGCTTTTCCTTTCTATTTTGCAACCCGCATAGTCCGAGTCGGAGTATCCAAGTAACTCAAAGTTTGATCCTTTAGGATGCCACAACCCAACATTAGGTGTATGCTTCAAATATCTCAATATCCTCTTTGTGGATTTCAAATGACTCTCTCTTGGAGAAGCTTGAAACCTTGCACACATGCATACACTAAACATGACATCCGGTCTTGATGCGGTTACATAGAGCAAGCTACCAATCATTGATCTATATATCTTTTGATCTACCATGTTGCCACTAGCATCACCATCCAAATTTCCATTTGTTCCCATGGGTGTACTAATAGACTTTGCTTCATCTAGATTGAATTTCTTGAGCATGTCCTTGATGTACTTGCCTTGACTAACAAAAGTCCCATTCTTCAATTGTCTGACTTGAAGAACAAGGAAGTAACTAAGCTCTCCAAGCATAAACATCTCAAACTCTTTGTCCATCATGGTGCCAAACTCTTCACAAAACTCTTGATTGGTTGATCCAAAGATAATGTCATCCACATAGATTTGCAGCACAAACAAGTCCTTTCCAATCTTCTTGGTGAATAGGGTAGTGTCAACCTTGCCCATAATGAATCCCTTAGAGATGAGGAAATCTCTCAACCTTTCATACCATGCTCTTGGAGCTTTCTTCAAGCCATATAATGCTTTCCTTAGCTTGTACACATGGTTGGGTTTCTTGTCATCTTCAAAACCGGGTGGTTGCTCAACAAATACTAATTCATTGATGTACCCATTGAGAAATGCAGTCTTTACATCCATTTGATAGAGCTTGATGTTGTGAGCACAAGCATAAGCCAATAGAATCCTTATTGCTTCTAGCCTTGCCACCGGTGCATATGTTTCTCCAAAGTCAAGACCCTCTACTAGTCTTGCTTTGTTTCTCACCACTATTCCATCTTGATCTTGCTTGTTGCGAAAGACCCATCTAGTGCCAATGACATTGTGGTTCTTTGGTCTCTCAACTAGCTCTCAAACTTGATTTCTAGTGAAGTTGTTGAGTTCTTCATACATAGCATTCACCCAATCAATATCTTGCAAAGCCTCTTCAATCTTGGTTGGCTCAATGGATGATACGAAAGAATAGTGTTCACAAAATGAAGCCAATCTTGATCTTGTTTGTACACACATGAGTATTATTTATTAAATAACAAGTTCCACATGTCCATGAATATTTTAATGCAGATATAAGGAAATGGAACAAAAGAGACCCACTATGGGCCCACCAGGTCTCTCCCTCAGCCATGATCCAGGAGAGATATTTTCAGAATGATTATCAACCATCAGATCACCTTGTGTTTCCTCCAAACGGCTCATAAGCATTGTACAAGGATCCATGGGCCCACACCAAAGAGATCAACATGACAAACACTCCAGAACGAGCAACCACTTCACATGACAGGTGGGACCAACACCAGGATAGACGAGGTGGGCCAGGGGCCCACAGGGCCATTCGGCCGAACCTCCCCTGGGCCCATCTGGCCCCCACTCAGACCCTAACCAGTGGGGCCACACCCACAAGGCCAGGGGATGGCCCACTGGCCATAGGACCATTCGGCCGAATGGTCACTTTGGTCGGTTGGGTCCCTCTCAACCGCCACAACAAAGCACACATGTTGGAAATCCAATCCGTCCAGTCTAGGCGGTTGTATGGCGGTTTGATCCAAGGGAGGAGGATTGAAGCCCCCTGGATCGATGACGTGGCATTGGAGTAGCCCCTACTCCACCTCCCACTATAAATAGAGGCTTAGACCTCCCTCTCTAATCATGATGTAATCCATACAAGCCATTGTTGCTATCAAGTGGAGATTAGTCTAGTGGTGTTCTCTAGTGTGGGAGTTAGAGTTGAGTTGAGATTTGCTCGGGCTTTCCGGAGTGTCTTCACGGAGGATCTGGTATAAGCTCTTGTATCTTTTCCCCTTTTGTAAGACTTTACTTATTCAATATAATATTCCTTCCTTACTTTACTCAGTCTTTACTTTGTGCAATATTATACTTGCTATAGTATTGTTGTGGTTTATGTTGTCAATTAGTTGTTATAAACTAGATTGAGATCCTTGTGGCCTTTCCTGTATGCGATCATCGCCTGTTATAGGGTGCTCTAGTTGTCGTATACACGGTTAGAGTAGTAAGAATAGGTGTAAGCGTGGTGCTTATGCTTAATCTCACCTTTGGTTATCGCTTGTTGCACGGATTATTTGTGGTAGCTAGCAAGAGGTGACAGCCTTGTCTAGTCTTTGTATTCCACCACGTGTTTATAGGCAAGTTCTTAAAAGATGAGGCCCCCGTAAGAAGATGGCACGGTCTGGTAGGAGTTTTGTCCTCCTACTGATCTATCCCCTCGCCTAGCATACTTGTATTGAGGAATCAATTGATGTTTGTCTCAGCTGAGTGCCATAGTTAAATCCACAAAGGTAGAGTTGGAATCACAGGAGTCCTTTGCTCTCTCGTTGTCCTCCCACATAGTTATACTCACTGGTCATCTCTTACATATCTTTACCAGTTTGTTACATCATCACCTTCCTATCATTATATCAATTACCCCCTTACACTAGTTGGTACTGAATTGAGGTGATCTCTAGGATCTCTCTTCTATCATCATTTCTAGCTTGCTTTCCTTTGGGATAATATAAATACAATACCCCGGAATACTCCGAGGTGAAGTACTACAACGGTATAATCTGTGCGCTTGTGGATTTATCCAATAGTCATAAGAAATACCAACAGTTTCATCAATTACTCAAAACCAAAACACATGGGGACTCTCACTTGGTTAACTCGGTCTACCTCCATGTCTTCTCGCACTCGCCGGTGCCAAGTACTAGCCACCACAGCTAGTCCGCTAGCGCCCATGGTCCCTCAGTCCGAGCCCCGCTTCCGCCCTTCACCACTCTCAGTCCATCGGCACGGCAAGCCTCTACTCGACCTTCTCCACTCCATTGACCACTGTCACTAGGCATAGCACCTGCACACCACAAGCCAATAGACAGGCACACATTTGCTTTCGCAAAGGGTTAGAATAAACCGCTCAAACTGAAACACTCAAGTGTTGGTCAATCACTCATCACAAAACTGAACTACATGGGTACTTATCCACCATGTGTTCGCAAAAACTAAAACAATTTTTGTAATTCTACATAGGCTACTATGTGTTGGTATTTCTTATGACTATTGGATAGATCCACAAGCGCACAGATTATACCGATGTAGCACTTCACCGGGAGTATTCCAGGTATCGTATTTTCCTCAGGGAATGATAGTGATCTAACTAGGATTAAAGATATGTCCTATGATGGATCAAGGGAGATTATGATAACTGGGTTGAGAGGTTCAAGATAGCACAGATGTCTAACAAGGGATAGCTGGTTATACCGGCCTTATCGACCCTTCTCTTGCAAGAGGCGACGGGATAGATCAAAAAGAGGGCAAAACTCTAACCGGACCGCGCCGTCAAGTTGTATTGAAGCCTTACCTTTTAATAACTTATCTTACACACGTGGTGGAATACAAAGACTAGATAGAGCTGTCACTTTCTCCTAGCATCCACAAACAATCCATGTGATAAGAGGTTTACAAAGGTAAGATTAATCTTAGACACCACGTCTACACTAATCTTACTACTTTAACCTTGGTCTAAGATTAAAGCACTTTACTTAGAGCAAAGCGATGATCAAGCTTGAAAAGTTGTATAACAGCTAAAGCAAATTTAGAACACTGAATACTATAAAGAGCTCAGAATAAGTCACTTACAAGTGCTAAACTTACAAGAGACTCACATCCGCTGAGGAAGAAGTCCGGAGAAGATTCCCGACAGACCTGGGGCTTTCTCCAGAAGGCTCCTCACTCTCCTCCATCTAGCATAACACTACTGAAGAGCTCCGCTAAGAGGCTAGAGAGTAGTTTCAACAATGAGGCATGAATTGAATAGGGAGCTCTAAGGGTCTATTTATAGCTAGAGGTGGAGTAGGGGCTACTCTGGTGCCACATCAGCGATCCGCGTCACCTTCATCAAGCACCGTTGGATCCAACCGACCTCAGAACCACCTAAACACCAAGGGTGTTGATTTCCACCATGTGGGGAGTGAGTGAGGCAGTTGAGGGAGTGGAAACCACCTTAGGGGGATTCGGCCGAATCCTCTACTGGCCTGTGGGCCCTCCCTGGTCTTCTAGAAGGTGACCCATCACTCAGGGGGCTAAGTGGGGCCTGTTTGGTCCCACCTTAGGTTCGGTCGAACCCCTATGGTGGGCTCTGGCCCACCTCTGCCTCCTGGGTGCTGGTCCCACCTGTCATATGTCTTGGGTGTTGGTTCTGAGTTGAGTTGTCACGTTAATCTTCTTGATGTGGGCCCATTGGCTCCCAAAAGGCCCCGTTTGTCATTACCTGTATCAAATAGTCAAGGGACATGTGGAACCAATTATTTGGCTCAATATATTTAGGTTATGCTTGTTTTCCTTTGGAAATGAGGATGTTGATAGTATTTTAATGGTGACAAAATAGCTCTTAATTACCGTCAACACTGTGATGCCCTGTGCCAGAATTCTTGTATGCACTCCAACCAACACTGTCATCTTGCAATTGGCTTCTCATCTTGTTTCTCTATTTGGGAATTTCTCTAAATCCAAAAACTTAACGAATGCCATAATTTTGTTTGGGAATAAGGAAAACATTAAGCACAACGCTAATAATGAAAAATTGTCAAAAATATTTGAGAGGAATCATGTTACTTCAAAAAAATCAGAAACAAAATATGCATGACTTGTATTTTGCACTCCTTACAGGTCAAGTTGGTTGGAAAATCAGGTTATTGATGAGGCAACGAACTTAAAAGAATGTGAATCAATGACCGCTCTTGCAACTAGTCAGATAAAACATGTGGTGCTTATTGGGGATGACAAACAACTACAATTAGTGGTAAAGAGTATGGTATGTCTTCATTATAAGATAATTTGAATGTATCCTTGATTCCTTGCGTTACCAATGATTATTTCTAGACTGCTAATACTTTCTTCTTGCTAGTAATTTATTGATTATTATATTGCTAAAGAGAACAAGTTTGGGAGAAGTATCTTTGAGAGATTAAGTGAACTTGATTTCCCAAAGCACATGCTAAATATTCAATATAGAATGCACCCTTCCATCAACAAGTTTCCAAATCAAAAGTTTTATGAAAGAAAATTTGTAGATGCTCCCAACGTTAAGGACTATAACAACATTATCTCGATGTTCATATGTATAGTCCTTATTCATTCATCAATGTTGAAGGTGGTTTCGAAGAAAACAATAATCAGGGCTCAAAAAATATTGTTGAAGCTATTGTGGTAGCCAATATTGTTGGCAGACTTGCTGAAGGTATGTCTAACATTTAAGCTTATAAAGAACATGTAAGTCTCATGTTTCATTAAAGCGGATCTGTTTAAGTGTCATCCACTTTTCTTTGATCTAAAACACTGCATCATGCACCAAGCAGAAGAAGAAAACTAGTGTTGGTATAGTATCTCCATATGCAGCCCAAGTAATTTCTTGCACGAAAGAGTTCAAAGTTATAAGAAGCATTACTTT
This sequence comes from Microstegium vimineum, assembly GCA_022036555.1. Taxonomy (NCBI): domain Eukaryota; kingdom Viridiplantae; phylum Streptophyta; class Magnoliopsida; order Poales; family Poaceae; genus Microstegium; species Microstegium vimineum. The sequence continues at coordinate 6,397,391 of CM039124.1, read as the reverse complement.
CTTTCTATTGAAGTATGCACTGTTGATGCATGTCTAGGTGATGAGAAGGACATAATAATCCTTTCAACAATTAGACAAAATCATGGTGGGAATATAGGCTTTCTCGATTGTGATAAGAGAACTAATGTGGCCTTGACAAGAGCAAAGTATGTTAACTTTTTTTCCTTTTTGTTGGATTAATTTTGTTTTTGTTTTTTTTGTTGGAAAAGGGTCAACCGTCAAATACTTAGTCAATTCAATATCTCAGTACATATTCATCTCCATAATTATTTTTCCCGCAAGAACTGCATGTGGATCCTTGGACATGGAACAACTCTACTTGACAATAATTCAATATGGTCTCATTTAGTCGAAGGCACGAAGAATCATAAATGTTTCTTTAAAGATCATGATGATGATTCTCTTGCTAGAACAATGGATCAGTTTAAATTTATGCAAAACTCACAAGTAGAACCTGCAAATGCAGAGCAGGTGCCTGTGCAATCAGAAGGGGCTGCAAAAAAGACATGGCAGGTGCGTCTTGATCATCTCTCGCCCAGTCTTTCAATGAATACGATTCATTCTTTGCATGAGGACCAGCCTTCTATTGATGTTCACTAAACTACAAATATAACCATCAACTATTGCATGAATTGATAAGAAATGAACTACAAAGCATAGTTGTAGGGTTTGAGTCTAACGTGTTCCACGAGTTGTGGTGTTCTCACTTTTTTGCAAGATATTCAAGTTTCACTATATAAAAGTATATCAAGTGATAAATTATAGTGAACTATTGCGAAGAGCTCGTCGAGCCGATCAAAACGGACCTACCACTTGCTATATTTGGAACCCCGATGAGAAAGATATCAAGACCGCTATGGAATTCAACTTGGGAAGACTCTAGAACATGCTAGAACCATCACCCAACATATGTTTGAGGCTAAATTGATACAATTCCACAACTTTGGTTAAATTGTATTTTCTAGGGACTAAAACAGGATCTGGAGAGGGGAGAATCCCACCACAACATGTCTCCTTGCGCAAACCAATCGGACACCAATACTAGAAGACTCTAGAAGACACAAGAGGACACCAGAATGAAGCAGAGAGCAAAGTGGGCTAGAAGGGTATGACCGACCCCATGCTTTGGACGGTTGGCCTAGGGGAGAGTCCAACTCCCCCACATTTCGTGTGCCAGCGCTCCACCGACCTATAGATGCAATCTAAGCCGTTGTTTAAGGTCGATTTGATCCAAGGGCCACGATTCATCCCACCAGGCTATATAAGTAGCCTAGACCCCCCCTCCCTGAGGCATCTTACAATTCATAATTCATATCTCTAGTTAGGATCAGAGGTGTCCCTCAAAAGGATAACCTCTCTAGAGCTAGCTATCAAGAAGAAGACTAGTTCTCCTCTAGTTTAGGTTTAGAATCTAGCCTTATATATTTGAATTAGAAGAGAGAGAGGAAGGAAAGAGAATTGGAGGGAGTGCCAACCTATTCGTGCTGCTTCTATGCTTTATACATATGGATTCAAGATTGTTAGCCGCGATCTTTTGTCTAAAAATCACTCTGGTAATCAACTTCTATTTACAAGTAAGTTTGCATCATTTTATTATTGTTCTCTAGTTCTGTGACTCTCTTTTGAGTACTTTATTTCTAGTTGCTATAGGAGTAAAGTAGTTTTTCTAGTGTAAGCATGGTGTTTAGACTTGTTAGCTCATAGATGTGCCCTATATTCCAAATCGGTAGTAGCTCGCAAGGGTGACTCTTATAGCCCTATTGAATCTTCTATAGTCCACCTCCCGTCTATAGCCTAGCAGGAGCGTTGGTTACTTAGGAGTGTTGTACTCTGTTTGTGGCCTAGTAAAGTAAATGTCCCCAGTTGAACCTTAATAAATAAATTAAGATAAAATAAAACCAAAAAGCCTTAGTGATACCTCCTATCTTCTAACTTCTTGGTCCTTGTTAGCTACTCAAGGGTTAAGATATTAGACTTAAGTAAGTCACATCCATTCCTTTGGGTTTGATATTTAAAACTGGGTTACTCTAAAGAAGTACTACATCGGTATCTTATCTGTGCACTTGCAGATAACTTGAGTGTGGATAAAATATATCAACACCTTCTAGTCAATTTGCTCTAGGTGAAAAACTCACAGATGAAGAGGTTGTAGAGTCTGCACATGCAGAGCAAGTGCATCTTGCTCAGCCCTCGCCCAGTCCTTCAAGGAAGAGGGCCTATCTCAGTCAGTTTGCTCCAGGTGCTCAACTCACAGATGAAGAATCGGTTGCACTAGAGGAAGAAGATTGTCCTCAAATTGACCTTCTAGATGGTTTGACCCAACTAGCTAAGGTTGTTGTTGGCACAAATTATGACCATATTTTACATAGCTAAAATGTTGCCACCAATCCAAGGATCGAGGATAAACAAACACATCATGAGCATACTTTATCAAATAACTAGTTCCACATGTCCATGAGTGTTTGAGTGCAGGAATGAACAAATGGAGCAAAGGAGAGCCAGTTGGGCCCACATAGGGGGTCGACCGACCACCCTATGGGCCCACCATGTTCTCCCTTCTCGACCATGATCCAAGAGAGGCACTTTAGAGTGGAATCCATCCATTGGATTGGATCACTCTGTGTTTCCTCTCAACGGTTCACAAGCGAAGCACATGGATCCATGGGCCCACACCAAGGAGATCAACATGACAACCAACTCAGAACGAGCAATTAGCACCAATGACAAGTGGGACTAGCACCAGGGAGCAAGAGGTGGGCCAGGCACCCCCACAGGGGTTCGGCCGAACCACCAAGGGGCCCACCAGGCCCCCACTCAGTCCCTGACTAGTGGGACCTCATCCAAGGAGGCAAGGGAGGGCCCACTGGCCATAGGGGGGTTCGGCCGAACCACCCCTAGGTCGTTTGGGTCCCCCCCAACCGCCATACCTCCTCCCACGTGTTGGATCACCACCATCCATGCCTTGGTTGGTTTCAAGGTCGGTTGGATCCAAGGGTCGAGAATGGAAGGCCCTAGATCGCTGACGTGGCACCGGAGTAGCCCCTACTCCACCTCCTACTATAAATAGAGGGTCACACCCCCCTCTCTAATCATGAAGAAGAAGCCTACCAGCTCTATTCCTTAGATTGTTCTAGGAGTGAGTCTAGTGTGGGAGTTAGAGTTGAGTCGAGCTGTGCTCGGGATTTCCGGAGTCGTCTTCTGGAGAGTCTAGTATAGCTCTTGTATCTTTCCTTCTTTGTAAGACTTTATCTTATTCAATATATATCTTTCTCTTTACTTTACTTAGTATTACTTTGAGCATTTCTATACTAGATATAGCCTTGCTATATGCTTTTGCTCTTTAATAGCCTTCACACCCATAGTCTGTGATCCTTGTGACCTTTCCTATATGCGATCATTGCCTGTTATAGGGTGCTTTGATTATTTGATCGTAGTCAAAGTAGTAAGTTGTGTGTAAGTGTGGTGCTTATACATCATCTTATCCTTGGTTATCGCTTGCTGCACGGATTGTTTGTGGTAGCTAGCAAGAGGTGACAACCTTGTCTAGTCGTTGTATTCCACCATGTGTTCTTAGGCAAGTTCTTAAAAGGTAAGGCCCCCATAAGAAGAGAGCGCGGTCCGGTAGGAGTTTTGCCCTCCTACTGATCTATCCCCTCGTCTAGCATACTTGTATTGAGGAGATAAACTATAGTGTCTAGACTAGTTAATTATCCAAGTATATTGAAGTAGAGTGAAGTACATAGGAGTCCCTTTACTCTTCTTGTTGTCCTCCCACCTAGCTAGTCTCTAAGGTTCGTTCTAAGTATCCTTTATCGTAGATTCTTCATTCATCAACCCCTTCCTATCACATATATCATTTACCCCCCTATACTAGTTGGTACTAAAGTTGAGGTGCTCTCTAGGATCTCTCTCTAATTATCATTTCTAGCAAGGCTTTCCTTTGGGATAATATAAATTACGATACCTCGGAATACTCCAATAGTCATAAGAAATACCAACAAGCATTTCCGGCGCCGTTGCCGGGGAAAGCTTAGCCAAGAAATTTTAATTGGATTGAATCCAGAGATTCTCGTTAACTAAGTTATCAATTAATCATAAGGGCTTACCCCTGTCTGTGTCTTCCTTTCTTGTGAAGTCAGACAGTTTATGCTCAGGTTTCCAACTGTCGGGAAATTATCTTGAAGATCCCGAGCAGTTGTTGAGGAGGACTAGACGTCGTCAAGTTCCCCCTCAAAGGTTCATCTCGAACCAGGATCCGTTCAAGGAAGGAGGATCTACACCACCACTCAAGGAAGCTATGGCCCAGAAGGCGATCTCTGACTTCTCGGCTCCGTCAGCTACCCACGTAGCTCAGGGTCCCGAGGTCAACTTCGGGGATGCCACCTTTGAGCTGAAGCCCGCCTTGATCCACATGGTGCATGCCAATCCATTTTGCGGAAATCCCCATGAAGATGCCAATGCTCATCTCCAGCACTTTATGGAGTTATGTGGCACATTCACCATCAAGGGAGTGGCGTCTGACGCCATTCGCCTTTGCCTTTTTCCATTCTCGCTATTGGGAAAGGCGAAGCAATGGTTCTATGCCCACAAAGAAGAAGCCACTACATGGGAGAGGTGTGCTAACGCATTTCTCAAGAAGTTCTTCCCGACGGGCAAAACCAATGCTCTTCACGGGAAGATCTCAAGCTTCCAGCAACAATCTGATGAGACGATTCCCGAAGCATAGGAACATCTCCAGGAGTAACTAGGACGCTTGTGAGCTACAAAAAATAAATAGGGAAGAAGTGTTCAAAATTGATTAAACGCGTAAATTTATATGAACATGCTAGATCTGCAAGCGATGATTGATGAGATCAGAAACCCTAATTGGAGAAGTCAGATTATCATCCAGAAACTCTAATTTGTCCTTCTAGGGCATAGATAGCTAGTATGAAATAGAGAGGCAAGCTTTGCTTAGATTCTAGATCTTGTCAGAAGCATGACTTGGTATAGTTTATGTACCTCCTCTCATCTTTAGATCTTATATTATATGTTTGCTACAATACATATGACATTGTTCTTTATCTTCTTATTCATATTTATCATGATTACAATCTACTTTGATTATATGCTTAGTATAGCTAGATTATCATTATGTTTATTCATGGGATCGTATAGCGCTCACTATAAGGATCCATTGGTGAGTGGTAGACATTGTGTAAGCATGGTGCTTATACGTTGCTTACCTGCAGATGCACCATGTGGATGCTTATATTTCGGGCCATGTGGTAGATCGTGGGTGTGACACTCCTATTGAGTCCTATGTAGTCCGATCCTCGAATATAGGCCAAGCAATACATAATTGGGATGGAATACACGCTATGTTCTTAATCTTCCTTAGTAATGGCCCTCATGAGTATATATGAAGTAGAATCTCGCCATGACTACTAGGTGTATTTGCACTAATCAATGTATACTTGATAGGTAAATATTAATAAGATATGAATATCTCTTGATGTTCTACTAGTAATGTTAATGCTATAGATAGGAATACTTTGAATACTTATTTCCGATGATCAATACTTATACTCTATCATTTATCTTGTCACTTACCCCTTTTATGAGTAGATTAGTGGAAAATGACTTGACTCATCTGTCTTAAGTAGAGTTCATATATTCCTAGTGCATGTTCTTCCATGAGGTAAAGATAAAAATTTGACACTGGGCTTAAACCAGTAAAATGCTACAATGGTATTTTACTCTCATGCTTATTCTAAAGTTAAGTAGCATACTCATGAATACCAGCACACACTTCTAGCGTGATTGCTAGGGATGACAACCTAGTGTTTATGTGTCTTTAGGAGTGTAAACACGTGCTCACCATGCAAGCTGAGCATAGGGGGCATTGCCACACTGCCACGCCTAAGGGTTGCACCTACATTGTTATACCTGCGCCACCACGGGGAGAGGGAAAGAGAGGAATGGGAATAGCAAATCCAGGGTTTAGGAGTGACGAGAGGACAAGTTATTTTCGCATGGGAGACATCATGAGGAGAGAGTAGCATTGCTAATCTACCATCGAAGGAGCCAAAACAATTTTGCCATCATGAACCACCGGTGCACCATTTCACTACATGCATTCTCTTGTTTTTAAATTTGTCTTTTATAGTTTGGTAGACGATGGCTTGCGGTGCCCTTCAAAACCGTTTCATCATTGTTAGCTAATCATCCATCTTTAGCCCATGAAGACCATATCTATAGAGACATAACTAAGCAAAATGTTGGTGACCTTCTAGGCAACAACTCAAGGTCAGGCCCCAAGCAAATCAAGGCTGCCATGTAGGCACTGACACCAGCAAAGTCCCATCCACCTCTAACATCTACTCTCCGACCCAGAGATAGAGTTGTTCTAGCCAAGGACACCCATTCCAAGAACAAAGCAAAAAGATGAATGTAGTGTGGGCACCAGTGTGCCCATTGGCTGTCGAAGTTGCCTCGCCAAGACCCGTGCCTGTCCTCGCCGAGCCCCACGTTAAGCTCCATGAAAATGGAGTCCATGCCCGGATCTCAGGCACATGGTGGAGCCCACAACCATATCTTGAGCGTGAGGTGGAATCCATAGCATGATCTCGAGTGGGCGGTGGATTCTAGTGGATGGATCTTGGCCATCCACCTCTTCCTAGTGGAAGAGAAGAAGGAAGGTGCTAGCAAACAAGTGGAGGGGCATCGATGGCCACAGAGGAGGTGATGGAGCAATGATGACCTGGTAGGGCGACCAAGGAGATGATGATAGGCACCGGTAGGCGGGGGTGTGGTCGGAAGAGAAGGCGAGGGGCTACAACTGATATCGTGCGCTGCTTTTTCGGTTCCTTCGTCTCCGCCGTCGAGCCACTGCCGGCTCCACCTCAGAAGGAAACGGATGATTACGCAAGAAAGGGATCGTGAGAAGGATAAGTCTACAACCTACCTGGGCATGGGACCAACACCTAAAAGGACTCTTTTTGTAGGACATCACTTGAATCCTAAAACGACTCGTTTATTGGGACAGAGGGAGTAGGGATCAAGCCATGGGGCCTTTTTCTATCCCCTCGTGGCCATGCCTCTCCCACCAATTCCTTCCTCACATCCTAATGTTGGCCTCTCGCACTTAGGGCATGTTTGGATGGACTAATATTTACAACTAGTCCTATTAGTTCATGTCTATGGACTATTTGACTAGTAATGGACAAAAAATTATTGGTTGACTAACAATTAGTCCATTTGTTTGGATTGTTAGGGACAAAATTTATCAACTAGTTGTTAGTCATGTAGATCCAAACAGGGCCATCCTAGCTGACTAGATTGGTAAACACTAACTCACTAATTCCTAGAGATTTTAAAGGGAGCTAACTTGATGGCATATACAAAATGGTGTAGTTGGATAACTTCAAATCTTGATTTGTTCAGCCTGTTTAATAACTGCTCATATCCTCAATTTTAGAAATATAACCCATTTGGTACATAATTTATTCTATTGCTTATTAGGCGCATCATTTAGTTTTATCTATATATATGCATTGGATTAATTTTTAAGATTATGGTTGCCTTTATTGTCATCATCAAATTGACATGTTATATGATTCTTTTTCTTGATGTCAGCATAAGCAACTCCGAGAGAAGCTCTATATTCTTCGTAATTGCTAGGAATACATATTTTAGTTTTAAAAAATATGCTCCAACAACTAATTTACTTGGTTATCCAAATATAGACATCTTTTACCTGAATTTATTGCTAGCAAAAAAAAATAGAAAACAAGAATGGCTCTTTAAAGTGTAAATACGATATAGAAAATTGTTTGAGAGTGAAAAGATATAAAAAATGATTTTTATGTGAATAGCTCTTCAAATAATGATTTAGAAATTGACATTTAGAAAGACTATTTGGAGATTATCTAGGTATACTGCAAGATTCACATAGTTATTGAGCAGTCAGCCCCTTGTGTGTTACACTACGATGAAGTTTCTCTTAGGTGTTACTACTGTCTCTGAGCTTTATTAACTCGAGTAACATGGCTGTTGCCATGCTGGAGCTTGGAAAGTTGGAATCGGAATCGTTAAAGTTTGGTCATGCCAAAGGTTAGATATTACTCCCTCCGTATCGGAAATAAAAAATATTTTAGACAAGGTTTGAGTCAAACATTGGGAATATAAATCATCTATAACTTTTAAATTGTTGAGTTTGCAAATGTAAAAATTATATGAATAGATTTGTCTTAAAAAATATTTTCATAAAAGTATACATATATCACTTTTCCATAAATATTTTTATAAAAACAAAGGGTCAAAGTTATGTTTTGAAGACCGTGTTACTGTCCTAAATGTCTTCTATATTCGAGGGAGTATTCCTCGAGGATCACCGGATTACGGGGACAGCGAGTCCGACGGAACGTGCCAATGGCCCAATGCCCAATGCCATGGGGACCCGACGGCGACGTGGTGCGTGTAATGATGCATCACAACAAGGCAAATAAATACAACTCACCCCTGGCTATATTGATCTTTATAGTTAAATCTCTCAGTCTACTAATATAATATTTACATTTTTATAATCAATATATGGTCCACTATCTATCTTATAAAAAAAATTCTCCTCTCTCCTCTGTAACACCCCTGGTGTTAATCACTTAATTAAAACTTGATCATGCCATCATATGCATTGAGCATCATTCATTTGGTTGAAAACCTGACTATGCACTGAACTATAATAAGTTTACTTGCTTATGTTTGATCAATGGTGTGGATGCAGGTCATCTGTTCAAATTCCAAAAATTTAAATTTGAATTTAAACCCTAATTCCCAGAGGGGATGAGTTAAACCCTAAACATGATTTTCAAAATCTATAAGGAATTTAAATATGGTTGTTTAAGCATTGTGATAGAGCTCTATTTGAATTGCATTTGTCGTTTTGGCAGTTTTTCAAGTGTTATTCAAGTTTTTAGAGTATTTGAAAAGGGGGTAAATCTTTTTTAAAAGGTTTTTAAATTTCCAAAAATGCATTTTCTTTTCTAGGCCGAATTTGAAAATGTGCATGTTGACAAAAGTGTAGATCATGAATTTTTGAGCAACTTTGGTATTCAAAGTTTTTCATGAAAACCCTTGGAAGCTTGAGAAATTTGCAAATTAGTACCAAAGGCTGTTCAATCATTTCATCGAGCACTTGCATGACGACGGTGAACTCGACGCCGACACCTGGCCGGCCACCTGCCGACGCCACCGTGCGACTTCTGGCGTGGACGAGCGTCCCGTCGGGTGCATGGCATCACCACGGTCGCGTTCCCGTCTTCAAAACGCGACGACACCCATTCTTCTATCCTCTTTCACACTCGCAACGCCGTGCCATCGCTTTGCTCTGCTCCACCGAGCGCTCCACCATCGTCGTCGAGCTCGTGCGAGTTTTCCAGCCACTGCCAACCTTCCCATCCACCGCAATGGCTTTCGCCTTGACTTAGTGCATCTTCCGCAAGGGTTGGTTGAAGCTGTGGACGCGGGAAAAGCCCGCGCAAGGTCCTCTTCATCAGCTCCGACGAGAGCGCCGCCTCTCTGGTCCGTCATCGTCCGGGCTAGACAGGAGCCGCATTGTTCTTCTCTTTCTTATTTCATCTTCCTCTTTCATCGCTAAACCTCGTCGACTTCGCCGTTTTCTTTTTGGTGGCCTACAGCTCCGGGAACGTCGACGTTGCCGCTCGGTTCATCTCCCCCCCCCCCCGGCATGGTCTTCGTCGACCGGTCTTTCTACATCATCTCCGGCCACGCCAGCAAGCGTTTCACGACTGGGGTGAGCTCCTCGAACTCTCCGCGCACTTAGTCGTTCTTGTTTCGAGCCGTAGAACTCCCTCCGCGAGCTCCGCCGCCGTTCATGGCCGTCGCGGCGGTGCGCTCATCGGTGGGGCGCACTTGTCCATCGTTTTCCAATCCGAGTCATGCACTAGCTTCGCCTAGCCGTCGTGAGTCCATCTGCGGTGTTGGTTGTTCGAGCGCGTGCGTCGTTTGGCCGGCGTACGTCGCGTGGATCTCCGTCGTGCGCCATGGTCGACGGCGAGGTAGTTTTGTTAGGGTTTTGGCTCGTTTTTTGCTTGCTTCGCGTTGTTTGGGGCCCGCTGAGTCCGCTGGTGTACTTGGTTTCTCTCCGGCACATGGCTGAACTCGTCGGCGCATGCGCGACCGAGCGTGGGTCTCCGCTATCGCCGCCGGTGAGGTGTTTGCAAGGGATAAGTTTGGTTATGTCGTACCTCGTTGTGTTCGGGATGAAGTGCTGAGTCCAGCGCACGAGTCGGTTGAGCGTTCGGACCACCGCCGGCGACGCGCCGCCGTGTTTTGTGGTCGTCGGCGCCGCTGCTCTGCGTCTGAGTCGCTGACGGGCAGGACCCAGCCGTCAGCGAGTAAATCAAAGGGTTTTTCCTTTTTCTTGTTTGAACAGTAGCAACTTTTGTTATTTTCATATGTTTAAATCTGTGCATGTTTAAATTCTACAAAAAAATTTATATACTCCATGTGATGTGTAGTATTTAAGAAAAATATAACATGTCCATGTTCAGTATGTTTTTAATCCTGTAAAAATGCTCAAAGTAATTGAAAAATGGCTTTTCTATGATTTTTCATGCTCTGTTTGTTGCTTAAAAAATTTTGAGAATTTTTGTGTAACCTTTATACATGCATACCTTGTTGTACAAAAAGTTTAGGAATTTTTGGATGATCTGTTATACATGGCTAATTGTATAATTAATAATAAATGATTAGTAACCCTAATGACTTTTGGTTTTGAGTGATTTTGGGTTGTTTGATGCTAATGGTCATTTGTCCAGTGACAACCATAGTATGGACATGTTTGATTATAATGTTGTTTGCTCAGTGCTTTTGGACATAATTATTAAACTTAGTAATTAGTTTAATCATGTTAAGTAAATTGCTTTATGCTTTAGTTTAACTTTTCTTCATGAAGGAAAGTTGTACTCAAGATGTTAATCTGTTTTTATCATTTTTTTTGTGCATGCTTGTATGTGTTGAACATCATGTTTACTATTCAAGCATCATCTTAAGCATAGCATTTTATCGTGTAGATTTCTTGTTGGTTGGGTTGGATAACCACCCTGGTGAAGAGGATTTTTCTTCTGTTGAATCTGAGCCCGAGATTGTGTTTCCCTCCAACCAAGGCAAACCCCGGTGCATTCAAACCTCTCCTTGTATTTCAAAGTCTTTCTTTAAATACACTTACGGTTATAATATTGTATTACGATACTTTATTAAATTCCTACTTGATGCATGGTCTTATCCTTGCTTTAATTGTACCTTTAACCTTGATACTTGTTTAAAGATGCAAAACTTTTGCTAAAATGCTTAGTATGCTTAGAACTTTTATAGTAGGTGATTTCCGGTCACCTACGCATAGCGTATTGCTTCGACAAATGGTTATGTTTTCTAAGAAAAGGATGTTGTTGTTGGAAGTAATAACCTGAGACCGGGCGAACACGGTGTTTGGGAGCCATCAGTGGTGACTGGTGAGCGGGTTCTTTCCGCCTGTGTCGATTAGGAACCGTCCGGTGTGGGCGTCCAAGAGCCGTGACTTTGGAGTACTGGTCACATACTTTTGGAAGCCGGACTTTGGTTATTCTAGTTTAAGAACAGTTAATCCGCACTAGGAGTGGAGAGATGGCGAGAGTAGTGTGTACCCTCCAAGTTAGCGAACTGGATGGAGGTGTACTGTGCTCTCGGGTGGCGGAACCCCGGTCTTGGCTAGAGGATCCAGGGAAAGGTAGTTATATGTGTGCTTTAGTGCTGCATATGGCGTGTGATAGGGAAGCTCCAGCTGGGTTTAATCGATTCGAATCGTCGTGTTCCTCGGATATGGAAACATGACTCTGACTACCACATTGTAGTAATATACTTAAACTAGATACTTGTTAGATCCCTTCATGGATGGTTATTACCCTGTAACAATCATACATTCACATCAGTACTCGAGTAATCTTATGAACGTTTTAAATGAATTCAAATTCTTTTATAAATGCTTATTTATGCAAAATACTTGATCCTTGCAAATCTTACCTTGAATCCTATGACTTGCATACTGTGTTGTCCACCAAATATTTTATTTGTCGGATAAGTCTTGTTGAGTACTCCCGTACTCAGGGTTTGTTAACCCTTGTTGCAGATGAGGGCCACAATCCGGTCTGTGTGGCTTCTTGCTGCATGACCGTGGTCACTGTGGATGATGATGAAGAAGAATAAACTGTCTATGCTTGACTCTTGGGCAAGAGTACCTCTGTTCCTTGTTTAAACTCTATCATCGCTTGATGTAGTAATATCGTATGACACTATGTTATGTTTCAAAACTCATGGTTTGTAATATGACTATAAATTCTGCTACTTTGATGTAAATTAAATTATTGTATTACTTCTGCAATGTTTGTGATGAGGAAGATTCTGTTTGAAAAGAGGTGAATGACCCGCTGTAAAGTGGTCACACCAGACGGACTAATTAAGAATTGAATCATTTGTTTGGGATTAAGTCGGATGGACTATTAATCCTGGCAAGTGGGCTCTTTCTTAAAAGGTTCTGTCACATCCTCTTTCCTTTTTTATATGCACTACACAACTTTTGGAGTATTCAGAATCATTCCGCCGTGGGCTCCTGGTGCCACACTCCCCACCTCCCTGCATGGTTTATTTACAGTATTTATTTATTTTTATATATATAGAAATCCAACAACAGCAGGAGCATGCACGGTGCAGGTAGCCAAGCGTCCAAGCCCCACAACCGCAAGAAGAACCAGGCCAAACGGCAGTTGGCTCCAGGCCAGGCCATGTGGCATGTGGGTGGTGGAAGCACCGTCCGGCAAGGTGAGGCCGTGTAGCTGGGATGAGGCTCCATGATCTATGCCATGCGTCCTGTTTGTTATCAAAATAGTGTTTTTCTCTCACAGAAACCAAAAATAAAATGGTATTAACCGCCAACTGAAACGATATAACGAACAAGACGATGCAACTGCAGATCGAAGATCTTTATTTGGGCTTGGGCGTCCGCTCCTCGCCCTCTCCTCTCGGTGTCGGAGAAGGGAAACGGTAAGCTACAGACAGCTACGGGCGGCGCGGGACCGGAAAGCAACAAGCGTGTCGTGTGGTGTAGTTTCGGCATCACGTTCGAAAACTCAGTTCTTGGAATACCTGCTTGGCACGATTAAAGCGCGTCCGTTTTTCCCTGCACTCATGACAAAGGGGAAAGAGAACTCAATTCGGAGACGTGTAAAATGGTTGCGGGGTTGGTTGGTGTTACCGTCCTTTCTTATTAGTTATTGTGTGTGGCTGCAGTGGGATCTGATGATCATACTGTATGGCGCACAGGATCAGAGGACGCGCTTATCACCGAGAGGTACGTACGTTTGGTCAGATTCTTTCCCTTGTCAGTAACATGGCACATGCCGCCGTTGCCATGGACTGGATGGTAGTGATGCCTCATCAACGCAACCACTACCTACCAGCCAGAGGCAGCCACGAGCGCGGGACCACCGCGGGGCCTTGTTTGCGACTCTTGTTCTTCTGCGAGCACGACTGCTCCGCCTCCGTAGAATTAACGAAATCGAATCACATGGTAACAACACGTCTCCGAAACCACGGGGTGCTCCAACCTTCTCGCACAGAATAGACTTGTTGGCCTCTTCTCGACACAGTAGATTCCCGAGTGCTGCATGCAATGCACAGCACAAGCGCAAGATTCCGACCGGAGGATCCGGGATCCCTCCTGCTCGGAGCCCCCCACCCACTTGGGCTCAGAAATTCAGATTCCCCAACCTGAGACTGGAGACAAAAGAATGGGCTCACTACTGTCGTCTGAAAATTAGTCCACATCAGCTGCTAATAAAAGATTAAGAAACGGTTTACTTGCCGCTAAGCAGAGAGACTCGTGGCGTCGTGGCGACCTTAACAATATTGTTAGGGGGTGACGTGAGTTCTTGTGGTGGGAATTCGCGGGCAAACTGTTCAACTCCACGTGTTTTGTACCAAGGGCACATCATCAGTAGATCTGCATATCACCGCAGAAAGTTCAGTGCTGAAAAGTGTGAAACATTACATCACATGATTTCGATTCTGATGAACATCCTAGCGCACGCTGCAATAGCAGAATGAAAGTTTACAAGAGATAGAGAATCCAGTCATGACCATCATCACAAAAGCTTGAACCTAATAATCCAGGAGCTAGCAATAGGTAGGTAGTAAATTCTTATTGCATCTGTACAAAAATTACGCATAAGCAAGCAACTAATCTAACTGAAGCTGCTTTCTGAATAGCACTAGCTAGATCTGACAGCTTCGTCCGATTAACAGCGAAATTACGTCACTGCAGGTCGTAGACGGTGGAGTCGGCGGCGTAGCTGCCAAGCACGCGCACGAATACGGCGAACGTCTCGATCTCCTTGATGGCCTCGCGGACGCGCGGGTCGTGCGCGGCGCCCTCGCAGTCCACGTAGAGGACGTGCGGGAACGCGCGCAGCGTCGGCGCACCCCGGGCGCTCGTGTCCAGGATCACCACCGGCTGCCGCGCGCCGGCGTCGGCAGCCGCGCCGTCGTTGTTGATGACCTCCAGCTTGGAGAGGTTGATGCCGCGGGAGGAGAAGGCAGAGAGCACCTTGAGCACCATCATCATGGAGCCGCCCCGGTGCGCGACCGCCATGCTGGTCTTGGCGTCGGCGCCGCCCACGGGCAGCGCGACGGGCGGCGACGGCCTGGAGAGGAGCAGGAAGCGCGTGACGTTCCATGACTCGTCCTGGAGGCCGTGCGCGAGGACGTCGAGGCCGTACAGGTCGGCGGCGCGGGGGCTAGCGATGGCGGCGGTGTCGAGCATCCTGTTGGAGCGCAGCATCTCGACGGCGCCCGCGGTGTCCTCGACGGGCTCGCGGTCCACGCCGAGTCGGGCCAGCGCGCGGCCGCAGTGCGCCAGCGCCATGGGGTGGCTGATGACCCGCCGCACCTGGGCGGCGCGCACCCCGGGCATGGCGAGCAGGCAGTAGTGCACGAAGAGGTTGATCTCCTGCACCACCACCAGCCCGTGGCGAAGGAGCAGGTCGTAGTTCCGCAGCGCCGTGCCCTCCATCGTCGACTCCACGGGGAGGACGGCGCGGTCGGCGCCGCCGCGCTCCACGGCCGCCAGCGCGTCCGCGAACGCGCGGCACGGGACCGTCTCGCACCCCGGCAGCGCCGTCTTCGCCGCGAACTCGCTGTAGGCGCCTGGCGCGCCCTGGAACGCCACGCGGAGGCCGGAACCGTCATGGCCACCACCGCCGCCCGTGCTCACCGAGAGGTGGATCCGGTCCGCATGCCCGTTGACGCCCTTGTTGCCGTTCACGCCGTTGATGTGTTGCGCCTTGCCGTTGGGCGCCGGCTTCTCCCCGTTCACGCCGCCGTTGATCTTGGCAGCCGCGGCGACGGGGACGAAGGAGGAGGACCTGTGCCTTGTCCGGCGGGGGCTGGGGACGAGGAGGTGCTTGGGAAGGTGGAGGGAGGAGGTGTAGGCCATAGAACGCCGCGCCGGGGTGATGAGGAGGAGGAGGCGCCGGGAGGTGGGGATCGGCCGATCAGGCGGTGAGGTTGGGAGCGGGGTGGGGTTACCTTGAGCTTAAGCTTTGCTTAGCAGACTGGACAGGGGTGGTGGTGGGCGGAGGCTGTTGACTTTTATAACCCCCGAGGCGCAGCCAGCAGCCGGCCGGCGTCCAAATGCCGAGCAGCCAAGTGGGCAAGGACGACGGTGGTCCGGTTGCTTTGCTGCCCTGCCCACGACTACAATAATTGTCCGCTACCGCCAGCACTGCCTGGCGGCCAAATGTTCTGCTTTGCTTCTAGATCCTAGATGCTTTGCATCGTTTTAGATTATTATTAGGAAGAATACTTTCTTTCCAAAATAAAAGATTAAGTGTACTGACCAGTTTTAGTGACCACTCCGAAAAGTCATCCATATTTGTCACTGACGTTGCTTCTTTTGTCGTTGCTATATGTATACTACTCCGTATTAAATTACGGAGTAAATCTGAATCCATTACCAAATCCATGTCGCAAAGATCAGAATCCCTTGCCTTGTGGTAATGTAATTCGGGCATATTGGAACCGTCAGAGCATCTTCAAGAGATTAACTAATAGTACTGGCTAAATTTAGTGATTTAGTTACTCTATATAAAATAAATAATACTTAAAATAAAGAGCTTAGATGTTTAGTGAGGTATGCTATTCAAAGTTAGAGAGCAAATGGAGTGGAATGAAGAGCTATTAAATTTAGAAAGTCATTTACAGAGTCTGTTGCATTTATAAAACGATTTGGCTAGGTTAATATCTATCGAAAGCCAGCATCGCATGAGGAGGGGATCCTCCGGCGCGTGAACCAAGCGGGAATCAAATTTCAGTGCAGTATTTACGCCGATGACGTCATTCTGTTTGCCCACCCGGACGAACAGGAGGCCAATGCGATCAGGGAAATTTTGGACGTCTTTGGGGACGCCTCCGAGCTCCGTACCAATCTGTCCAAGTGCTCGATCACCGATATCTTCGGAGCAGCTGACAGTATCGAGAGCATCAAGGGCATCCTTCAATGCCAAGTTCTAGACTTTCCAATCCGGTACCTGGGGCTGCCACTCAGCACGCACGGCCAAGTTACCAAAGGCGGAAATCAGGAAGACAATGGACGCGGTAGCAAGAAGGCTGCCGGCGTGCCATGGTCCGCTCATGGCAAGAAGCGAAATATTGATCTGGATCAAATCAGTGCTCTCGGCTGTGCCGATTTATGCCATGATCGCCGACGGACTGCCCCCTTGGGCGGCAAAGGAAGTTGACTCCATCTGCAGCAGGGAAAGACGGCGACGTCAGAGGCAAGTGCTTGGTGTGCACCAGGCCAAAGGAGCTTGGTGGCTTGGGAATCACAGACTTGCGACTGGCCGACATCGCATTCCAAGCGGCTGCAAAGGACAGATCGTGATCCTGCATGGGCCGACCTTCCTCTCAGTTCGTCGGCTGACGCAATCAACTTCTTCCAGAGCTCCACCTACTCGATTGTTGGCAGCGGAACAGAAACTTTGTTCTGGGTCGACAACTGGATTGAAGGTTCTTCCATCAGAACAATGGCGCCTACCCTCCTTCAGCTTATCCCGGCGAGGCTGCGCCAAACAGACAGTGGCCGAAGCTCTACCCAACAGGGCATGGATACAGGCGATCAGTGGAGCGAGGGATGACCCTACCAGCCATGGCTGATTACCTCCGCATATGGCACGCGACACAGGGAATCGTCCTCAGCGACGCCCCGGACCAGCTACGATGGCGTTGGGGTCCGATGGCAGATTCTCAGTCAGGACAGCAATGGACGCTCTACATCACGCCTCCCACCCGCCGCCAGGGTGCGACCTCATCTGGAGTTCCTGGGCACCGCTGAGAGTCAAGCTGTTCATGTGGCTCGCGCTCAGGAGACGCCTATGGACATCAGACCACCGGCGACGTCACGGTCTGCAAGCTCAGGAACACTACTTTCTATGCGATCAAGAACCAGAATCAATTGACCACATCATAGTCGCTTGCTCATACTCCAAGCAAATATGGTGGCACATCTGATCGGCCCTGCAGGAGTCCAACCAGCTTCAGCAAGCCAACACTACCATGGAATTGTGGACCATTTGGAGAGGCCAGTGGTCGGGACTTTGTCGACAATTAAGGCGCTGACTCCATCTTCGTCTTGATTGCCTGGGAGCTGTGGATAGAACGGAACGCCAGGTGCTTTCGCGGCGCCAGCACGCAGGTGGCGACCCTGCTCATGCACATCAAGCATGAAGCGAAGCAGTGGTCCAGCGCGGGAGCGAAGAACCTCGGTTGCTTGTTACAACGAGTAGTCCATTAGCTGATGTACCTAGGCCAGGGTTCAGTGCGCGTTGAAGATCCCAGTGACATAACCCTGTACTTGTAAACACATCTTCCTTCTTCAATACAAAACACGCAAGCCTCTTGCTCGATCGAGAACAAAAAATATCTGTCGAAAGTCTTTCAAGATAACCAAGTCGTGTTAAACGTGCGAGATTAACATTGGATGCTTGCAAGTCGGTCTGCAACAAAAAAAAAAAAAGAGGGAAGCTGTGGATGGAACACTGACAGCATGGTCATTTCAATTTCCCGCGAACGTACGCTCCAGACGACTTGATCAATTTGCCCCTACCAGTGTCGCGCTCGCTCTCCAAATGTACTGTACTGTACTACATCCAAGCGGCCGTCGTCCCCGTTCAGACGCTCGCAAATCCGTAGGTCCCCGCCGCGGATGGGCTATGATTTGGACGCGTTTGCATCCGTCGGAGCTCATGCTCATGCATGGGCGTTTGCTGATTGCTGATTTGCTCTTTGGCCGGAAACCGGGCGACGCTGTCTCGCCTCGCCCGTCCCCTTTTCTATCTGATGCAGCGGGCAGCGGATTTTCTTTCTGTCACGATTTGACAAGGTTGCAATTGCTTTTTTCCATCAGCAATCGCTGCTAGTGGTAATAAGCGATAGCACAGGCCACAGGGCCGAGATGGTGATAAGCTCTGCGAAGTTCACGCGTCCACCATGAGACAGATAAGAACGGACGGTGCGCCCACCCGCTCGCCCACCGCAGTGACTCTCTGTGACACGGGGAGGAAGGGGAACAAGTGACAGTGAGGCCTTCTCAAATTCACAGGATCTTCCTCCATTCTCGGATTCTTTTTTCTTTCTCTTTCGTACCTTTCCACTTTTTCTCGCTGCGACTTCCCCAAAAGGCTCTTATTAATTGGCTTTAATCTTTATAAGCTCAGGGAAACAATTGGTACAAACTACCGAAAAGACGACTTTCAGCCTCTTCGTTTGTTTTTTTAGCCGGCTTAAATCCAGACAGAACAGTGTTTTTCTCTCACATGAAGTCAGCCAGCAGTGCAGCCAAACGAACAAGCCGTTTGCTTTTTTTTTCTATGTGATGTGACCGAATGAAGATTCGTGCTAGGGTGAAAGAGAAAATAAAAAGGCTGGTTAGCTTTGTTTATCAGCCTGGCTTAGCTATGGTATAATTTTTTTTATCTTAGAATAAAACAGTCAAAATCAACATGAGACAACTTATCAGCCACACCGAAACGATCAACAACTAGTTGTACCAAGGATGTCTTCCCAAATACTCTATCCGCCCCTAAATATCTAGCATTTTCGCTTTCTCAAAACAACTTTGACTAAATATTTATATTAAAAATGTTAATATTTATCGTGTTAAATAAATAGGCCTAACCCATATTATATATTTAACTATTCAATAAATCCTAGCTTCATGTTAAATATTATGTTGTCCATGATTTAGTCTCACATGGAATTTTGACTATTGGTAGACTCCGTTTAAATAGGTGGATTACATATACACTAATTGTAATTGAGAAGCTAAGAGGAGGATATATGGGTGGCACACGCACGTGCCACCGCCGAGCCAAGCTGTGGCGTGCCATGTGGCCTTCTTCCCGGTGAGTGTGTACCGTGTCTTCTTCCTAGCGACCTGTTCCTGATTGCCAGCGCATCGTCTTCCTACGGTTCATGGGATTACACTGCGTAAGGTCCACTGCTATGAACAATTCATGAGAATGGAGCCACCTGTGTCTCTCCATAGGGTATATCTCTATTCATGTTTACATCCTACTGTATACGTTTATCATGTTCATATGTTTGCTATTATTCTTCTAGATAAATTAAACATGAAAATGCCTAATTCTCTAACATATAGTACATAATTAGTATAATTAGAAAGATCTTTAAATCTAGTTTTTTTTTAAAAAAATTAGAGATACAAATGTTACGTGTATTTTATAAATCAAATTAAACTTACGACATGCACATGCACACCAACGATAATAATATTCCTATTCCTCGCATGGGGGAATCATTTACAACTAATAATTCTCCATTTTGAATTAGGAGGATTACTACATGAATTAATTTTTTATATGGTTAGATATATTGGCAAAATATGCATGAAAGCGACTCGCCTTTCAACTCGCCTAGCGCAGCCGCCACATGCCTCTACCGACTACCACCACCGTTGGTCCACTCCCTTCCCCCATATTGTCGTAGTTTAAAGTGAGTGAGAATATATCGTTTTTAAGTAAGTTTTTCTAGTAGATCGAATCCTTATGATTAGGGTCTCTCCATGTCAAGTTGTTTGGTATTGGAGATTTATCTCTTCCTCCTCTCCGGCTACGACGAAGAAGATAGGGTGGTTTTCCCTTGTTAAAGATGAGGGCGACAACTACGACACCAACAACTCTTCATCGGTATGACAACATGGAGACCTTTCTTCTCAGACGGCGATATATAGGCGAAGATGATGTCGCTGCTATGGAATAATTTTCTCTGGTCTATTCTCTGTTTTGTTGTGTTTAGAGGTTTGGCCATGATGAATGACTAGGAAGAATAAATTTTAACTCACTTTTCGTCATTCTTCAGTGACTGAATGAAGAAGATGGAAGCCACAAGAAATAAGTTTTTTTAACTCTGTTCGTAGAAATGTTGGTCGTTATTTGTTAGGCATCTTGTTTAGGCTTTTTGTCGGGTGTTTGCCTATGTGGTTATCCATACAAAGCATCATACATATTTGGATTTGAGAGCTGGATCCATTCACATCATGGGTACAAATGTACAATATAGATAGATGAAAATCACAATATAGATATGTAGTTCATTCTAAAGTGCTTATAACGTGATGATATACCCAGCTATAGTCTAATATAATAATTCTTATTTCGTCTAACCCAGGATTTGACCAAGACTAGGGTCAAATCATAGCGGTCAAATCATAACATCCACAGTCTAAAAGTTACAACAAAAAATATAGTTTATAGGACCATATATATACTCCCTCCGTACTCGTATTAGATATCGTTTTGGATAGCGATGCGGTCTCCAAAGGTAATTTTGACTGCTTATTTTTTAAAAAAATATTTATTGAAATATAATATATGTATATTTTTATAAAAGTATTTTTCAAGACAAATCTATTGATATGATTTTCAATTTTCTAAACTCAATAACTTAAAAGTTATTCATGATTTATATTTCCAAAGTTTAACTCAAACCTTATCTAAACGACATCTAATACGAGTATAGAGGGATTATGTCACTGAAAAACAAATATTCTCAAACAATATTTGTAAATCTAGAATTTTTTTGAACTGTATAATGAATAGTGTGATATAATAGTTACGAAATATCAATGAATATTTAAAAATAAATACCAATTATCTAATGATGATTTGTTGCTCCTAACAAACTTAGACCATGACTAGGGCCATGGCCTTAGTGGCCTTAGGCCTAGGCCCACCACTGGGACCACCGTCGTGCAAAGCTCAGTTAATGTTCATTATTGCGTTTTTTCGCTATATCAATGTAAGGGTCTGTTTGATCCCATAATTAAAGAATAGCCCACTCCATAAAAATATATTAAACGTCACTAGTACAAAAAAAAACATTAACCGTGACGGTTAAAACTGATTAACCGTGGCGGTTTTTTCAACCGCCACGGATCAATGGTCACGGTTAATCGAGCCATTTACCGTGGCGGTTGAAAAAAACCGCCACAGTTAATCAGTTTAAAAAAACCCAGATCCAGGCCCAGATTCGGGCCCAGACCTAGCCCACGCGCAGCAGCGCTGCCCCGCGCTGCCGCTGTCGCGCACCCGCAACCACGCTACCTCGGGTGGCCCTCGCGCATCCATGCCGTCGCCGCCATCCCGCATTCGCGCCGCCTCTCGCGGCCCTAGCTTGGTCGCGCCGCCGTCGGATCCCGCAGTCGCCGCCGCATATCTGGAAGTGGAGGGGCTGGGAGAGAGAGAGAGGGCGTGAGGGTGGGAGGGGCGCCGGGAAGGGGAAGGGAGGGTCGCTGGGCTGAGGCGTCGAGTGGGGAGGGGGAGGGGGAGTGTGACAGAACATCTTAAAAACAGGGCCCACTTGTCATTTTTATAACTCTACAACCATCAAACCTAAAATCATGAAATTTTAATCAGACATCAAGCATGAACTTGCAATCATCCCATATAGGTATATATAGGTATACATATACATATTTATAGGGCTATATTCATATACCATATTGTATACCACTATATAAGCTTGATATCCTAGAAGTTACTTTTCACAATGAGAAAGGGAAGTTAAAGAAATTTTTGGACTCAAAACTCATTTTAATTTAAGGTCCAAAACATTTTAAAGTTTTATAACGGCAAGATCTATAATGAGAAGCTTTGATACCAACTGTGACAGAACCTCTTAAAAACAGGACCCACTTGCCATTTTTATAACTCTAGAACCATCAAACCTAAAATCATGAAATTTTAACCAAACATCAAGCATGAACATGCAATCATCCCATAAAAATTTCAGATTTATTTGACAAGCATAACAGTGGATACGAAAATAACAAAAACATCTTAATAGAATTGATATGCTTGCACAAAATGATTTTTACAGCAAAATCTATGAACTAAACCACCACATATTATGGATCCACTGTATAGAAAACTTCATGAGTATTTCAAAAAGTCCAAAAACACATTCATACTATTTTTCTATGAATTACCATGGATTTTCAAAGATCAACAAAAATCTGAGGAAAATAATTACGAGATTTAACTTAAGCATCAGGAATCCCAACTTTTCAACAAATTAACCAAGCCCCTATTTGCAAATCTATGAGTCATGAAATATATGCATAAAAATCCAATAAAAATCATCCCTCACCAAACCAACCTTTCTTCAGCCTTTTTTTGGAGAAATTTCATGGAGACCGAAGGATTGGAGCTTGGATTTCATGGTCGAGTTGGTTTATGGACCAAGCTAGGGATGGTAGT
This sequence comes from Microstegium vimineum, assembly GCA_022036555.1. Taxonomy (NCBI): domain Eukaryota; kingdom Viridiplantae; phylum Streptophyta; class Magnoliopsida; order Poales; family Poaceae; genus Microstegium; species Microstegium vimineum. The sequence goes on along the minus strand of CM039124.1, from coordinate 6,374,526 downwards.
ATCAACAGAGGGGGAGGGAGGATGGATTGTTGGTCATAGGAAGCACAGCAGCAGGAGGCGCAGGGGAGGGAGTCGGGCAGCAGAGCCGCTGCTCCCGCGTCGGCCTGCCTCGGCCTCCTACCGATGGGAGCCGAGAGAGGGAGGGAGAAGGGGAGAATGAGAGACCGAGAGAGACAGGGAGACCGACTCCCAATTTTCCCCCTCTGCCGATCGACACCGCACAGGCAAGGTGTCGGGCCGAGCAGCACCAGTGAAAGAGAGGAGGACACGCACGTCATGTGCTGGCAATTCCATTCCAGCCCAAGAAACATGCCCCCCAAGATTTGTTCGTATTTACGACAATTGCCACTGACTTTGATCCCTTCCAAAATCAAAACCGTTTGTCGATTTGATCAACCAATTGCACCATGTTATAGAGCAAGAAAAGTAGAACAACATGGTATAAAGGAGTTTGATAGATTTCAAAAGGTTTGATAAATATTAGAGAATACGGAATGTCAAAGTTGATGACTAGGAAAATCCAGATTTTGAAAGGGTTGAAGGCTTTAACAAAATTAATTTCTAGAGTCATTACTTGACAAGCTTAGAGGGAGATTTATACTTGGGTCATTAAACAAAGCTTAAATTAGGATCTATTTCCATATTTTGGAAATTAACACCTAGGGTGTTACAGGGAGGGACGCCGTCGCCGGAGGAGGAGGGGGGGAGGGGTGCCGTCGCGCGTCGGGGGAGGGGCGCTCACGCGTCGGGTGGGGGAGCACCCCGCTCAGGCCTGGGTGGCGGCGGCGGCTGGGTGAGGGAGGGAGGGTGGAGGGAGAGGGAATAAACCATAAGTCTCGTATTTATAGTTGAGTTCCCTGTTGGGCTGCACCTGGTTATGGGCTTGGGCCTGTTTTACCGTGACGGGCTAGTAAGAAGAACTGCCTCCGTAAATGGATTTTGCGTGGCGGTTGTTTTAACCGCCTCGGTTAATAAAAAATGACCGCCACGGTTAATCCAAGCATTAACCGTGACGGTTTATAGGTTTAACCGCCACGGTTAATAATTTTCAAGTGCTATGCAAAATAAATTCTGTAGTAGTGCGTGAGTTAATTATAGGCTAATAAGAGCTAATGGACTCTAACCATTAATTAGCCCTTGTTGGTTTTTATTAGCCCCAAATTAGCCCACGTCTAGACTTTCTAATTGGTATCAATAACATGAGTTAATCATTAGCTAGCAAATAACATACAATTTTGGCATTTAGAACAAGTTTTGGATATTCATTCTTCTTGAAGGTATGCATATTAGTGTATCTGAAATAGTGTGCATATGGGTTGATTATGTGTAAACAAGTAGCACGGTGCAAAAAGGTGCTAGTTAGTTATCCAGAATATTCTAAAAACCCTTCTAGTATTTTTAGGACTTAATTATGATACACACACATTTTCAAAATTGACAACAAGCATTTATTCACCCCAAAAGTTCATAATGCTAGCAAAAACAAATTTGAGGCTCTCAAGGTTGACAAGTCCAAGGTCAGGGGCGTCCCTGAGGCCGTGCGGGCCGTGCGATCGACTGGGCCCCCAAAAATTATGGGCCCCAAAATTTACTGAGTTTTCTAAATATATATACTAATTTAATGATTTGTTTTAATCAGTAAATCAGTTATAGTTATCTTTTTGGCCCATAAACACCGTCTAGTGGAGCAGATAAGTCTATTATCATAACATACTTTTTCTCTCCCGTCAGTTTAGCATCAGTGTCTAATTTTTTTCACATAACATCGTAAGCCTTCATTTTAACCTTTTGTGCATTGTCTTTGTACACAAACTGATTTTAACCTTATGTTCACTTGAACTATTTTCAACTTGTTTCAGCTTATTCTATCTCACAAAACACTATTCAATCAACCGGAATCAGCCGACTTTCTATCGGCAGAGCCCTAGCGTAATTTTTACAACTTACAACTTATGTCTTCTTCGAATCAGATTAGAAAATATAAATCGAGAAATAAAAACGAATATTTACAAAAAAAAATTGACAATAACAAATAGGCCTCCACTTACTTTTCGAACTGGACCTCCAATTTTACCCGGACGCCCTGCCAAGGTATGCATGATTAAGGCAGGTCTTACATATTCTACCATGTTTATGGTGTAATCATGCAAAAAAATCTTGCAATTACATGATACAAGTTCATAATGAGATTGCATTAGCATTTTGTTTAGAATTAAATCCGTTGTATAAAATGTTAGGATTAATATACTATTTAATCAAGAAAAAGTTAAGCAAAACAACATCAATTAAAGTGCAGGTTTATCATCTGTATATAGGTGGGATACACGAAAATATATTAAATATACATAAACATAGAATCTTGGCTCAAAAAAGTTAAAAGCGGTTGCATACATTTTTTTTTGAGAGGTTATAAGTAAGATTACCCTAAAATCATACTTTCCAGTAAATATAGGCGCTATTCTACAAGAATATAGGACATATCTTAAAAGTTTCAAATTAATATGAGTCCTTTCGAACAAAAAATGATCTTTTCTCTCATAATTTTTTCTTCTCTTGCGGCCCATTTTTATTTTCAACCCGTTTTGTGCACTGCCCCGTTGTGTTCTTTCGGCCGTTTTCACATGCCTCCTGTAACAGGCCTGTTGTGGCCCATTTACATTGGTTGGGGCATCCGCATCCGGTTCACAGAATCACAGTGCAGACAACCGGGTCACAATGGGAAATGCAGCGGCACACGGGCCGCGGTGGTGTGCTCAGCTGCGGCCTGCGGACCTGCGGTGCAACGGCAAGTCGAGCCCGGCAGCAGCGTGTGCCTGAGATTAGTGTACCTGAGATGCATTTCCTCTGGCTCCTGAAAAAGAGGGCTTTCTACATAGGGATCGTCAAAAGAACGATTTTACCTGTCAGCTGTAGGAAGGAAGGACACTTCACGAGAATCAAAATAGGAAGAAAGTGGATTGGCGCATCTCTTTTTGGGAGATGGTGGAATTTTCTCATTTTTTCTTCTGCTCTTAAGTCTCTAAATTGAGAAAGTATAGTTTTGGTAATCGACCTAAATTCTATGGCCTCTCCGAGTCTCGACGATTAACGATAAAATCCCTAACACTTCATTGGGTGGGATGGCGGAACAAATCAAAAAAATTGCTTTATTTGATAAGGTTCTAAATTAACAAATAAGATAGGAAAGAGTAAATATTCGAGGTTCAAAAGAGGAAAGGCTTGCGGTGGATACCTAGGCACCCAGAGACGAGAAAAAATACAGGATCCTTCCACTTAGATAAAAAGGAATTTTTCCATCATAATTAAATATTGTCACTGTATGAATAACTCTTATTGTGAAAAGAGTTATTTACTTTATAATGGATAGGTAGAGCCAAAGAATGTGAACTATACAAGTTCACAATACCTTTTGATGAAATGAAAGAAAGGGCTCCGGTGTATAGAGAGGGCCTCGCCGTTTAAAAGGGAATCATAAAATCGATGGAACCCACTGTTTTTTTAGTATCATTAGAATTTATTATTTCTATACGAAATAACTGAATAGAATAAAAAATCGTGGTTGGGAAGGTTATAGTAGCAAAAGCCATTGGAATTAATATTTTCATATTTGTATGTTTTTCTCGAATTAATGATCGTAGAAGAGCCCTCTTTACCATTCTGTATAAATGGACTATTCTATTTGTATAGATATGGTAGAGGGGCCTATCCAACCCCCTTTATCCGTCGACTTTATAAGTCGTGAGGGTTCAAGTTCCTCTATCCGATTTCGACGAAAGTTCTAATTTAGCAGGGGTCAAAATGGAAGGGAGCTTGACTGCAAGACTCACCCATCGAGCAGAGACGAAAGTCGGCCTTAGTGATCCGACGGTATCGAGTGGAAGGGTCGTCCTCTATGGTAGAACCCGTCGGGGAGGCCTGAGAGGCGGTGGTTTACCCTGTGGCGGATGAAAGAAATAAGTATTTATCGGGGAACACTCTGCAAAGATACAATTTATTTAAACCCATATTCTATCATATGAATGAAACATAGTTCGAAAAAGAGGAATAAAATATTTTACTTAAGACTTATTTATTATTATTATTGAATTTCCATTCTCAACAGAGAACTCAAGATGATCAATCCTGAAATGAGAAGGATCGAGTTTTAGCAAAAGCTGCCCTACGAGGTCCCATCTCATTATGGACCGAAGGGGGCTGGTATTTTAGTTAATAATGTCTCTCCTAGAAGTTGGTTAGCGACCTCCAAGAAAGAAGATCTTTTGTCTCATGGTAGCCTGCTCCAGCCCCCTTACGAAACTTTCGTTATTGGGTTAGCCATACACTTCACATGTTTCTAGCGATTCACATGGCCCGCGATTGAAGTACCAACCGCCCACCGCCATGAAGTTTCTCCTTTGAATCGATAAGGTGGAATTAGCCTTCTTCTCGAATGGCTACCCTTGACAAAGGGTACCCTTTCGGGGGGGCATTCTGATTTCGCTAGTACCATCTTTTTTGTCGCGCAAATCCAGATTGAGATTGAGGAAAGTGAGTAAATTAAGGAAATTCGTTTAAAGGGTATAGAATAAGAATAGACTAATAAAAAGCCCCTGCAAGAAATAAATGAATTCCAAAGATCTTGGGCAAATCCAAAGAAGGTTTTCCCGTCCGCTCATCACAGAATATTTCTATTTTGCCTCTCCCATCAATAGGTTTAGCTATCTCCTTTGTAAAGGATTTTTCCATAATGACCATGAACACTTGCTCCTATTCATTAAAAATCCACTTAGTCTAGAGTAAGTAGATTAATTTCTAGAGTTAAGTAGATAAATCTCTAAACACTTCTTTTTCTTAAAAAAAGGAGTATGCATGAAAGAGTCAGATGCTTCTTCTATTCTTTTCTTGGAAGGCTAGGGGTTATAGTCGACGTTGATTGATTTTTTTTGACGTCTCTAATTCAAAACCGGAGCATAGCCCATATATTTGAGATGAGTTGAGATGTTCTGGCCCGGGAGGTATAATATCAATCACTTGACGTCCAAAACCCCGGGTACATTACATCAAAATGTTCCATCTTCCCAGAAAAGATGATTCGTTCCAGAAAGGTTCCAGAAGATGTTAATCGTCGAACGAACCACACTCCTTCGTAGACGTCAGGAGTCCATTGATGAAAAGGGGCTGGGGAAAGCTTCCTATCTTTCGAGATCCACCCTACAATATGGGGCCAAAAAGCAATAATGCCAAAAAATCTCAAGTTGGCTCATCTATCTCGCGGTGATCCAAGCGGGTTCAAGTACTTGATAAAATCGAAGTTGAAGTTGGAGTTACCAAAGTTTGTGGAGTCAGTTTTTATTGACGGTGTATATGATACCTGGGCCCCCGGGGGGCGGAGAGAAATGCTATCCCCACTCCGACCAAGACAGAACTTTTACCAAAAGTTTCCTTTTCCTAATTCTTCTTCCAAGCACAGGATAACCCCAAGGGGTTGGACAATAGGGATGGCATAGCTGTTGGATGGTTAGGACATCCCGTGGATTGGTGACTTACCCATTCAGTGACTTTGACACTGGACGTTCCAAAAACGATCCTCTGGAAAGTATGGTAGTAGCGTCCAAATGTGCAAATGTTGTGGTAGGAGCAGGGGTTATGAAAACCCGCGGGAAGCAACTAGACGAATTGTATGCCCCAAATGCCTCTAGAAAGATCCGAAGTAATTCGCTCTCGAATTACTTCGGATCTTTCTAGAGCCATTTGGGGTTTCCAATTACTTCTTCAATTGAGAGAAAGAGGGAGAAGTTTCTTTTGAAGTGGATACCTCAAGACCAAAAATAGCCCTTTGATGAGAGATATGAGCAAGAGGCTTCAAGAAAACTTGTGGAAACGCTCTTTAGTGGAACTTTCGTTTTAGCTGATCGTGACCAAGAAATTGTCCATACATATTTTATGTACCTAACCCTTCTAGGGGATTCTATGTCAGAAAGCGTGAATATTTATTTCATTCCATTAAAAATAACAAGTCAATTATGTTTGTAAGAAGAAAGTACATATTCTATGTACCTAACCCTTCTAGGGGATTCTATGTCAGAAAGCGTGATCAATTCTATTTTTATTACACTTACTTTTTATTATAGTATGGAAATCCCTTGGTTTTTTCTGGAAAACAATATGCTGAAAGCGGGACGTGATTTCACTTTCTAAGAAGTAGTCGCGGATCACAGGAAGAAGACTGGAAAAATAGTACCAATCTTTTGCGACCAGCTTCTTATAACTAAGAAAAGTGTCAAGACGCTCAACGAATAGAAAATTACTGGAATATGGCCTGAAAAGAACGGCCCTATTGTTCCGATGGAGAGAAGAACCTATAATTAGCTTTTCGGAAAATTTCCAAACGAAATATAGGCCTGCTTGCCATCCACACCAGAATAGATAGAGTTTTCCGAAGAAACCTGCTAGTGGAGGCCAATTATTCATTGATCATACACAAACAAAGTTGGAACTAGAAAATGGAAGGGGTGCGGTTTAACTCCCACTTTCTATTTCTACCTGCTCAAGGTATTCATCATTCTAGTACAACAGAAAGGAGGAAATTTTCTAGTGAATACTAGAAAATAGGGCTTGAAAAAAGTTCATAGAACGAAAAGAAGTTTTTTGGAGGCCCTTATCCCCGTTACGCCTAACATTGAGTGGGAAAAAGGGCGTGTAAACAGATAGAAACTCTTGAATGGTGCAAAGATATCCGCGGAGGCCGGTTCGTTCGTCCTATTCTGATATTCAGGACCAAGAGGGATCTAGGTCACAATTTGTATCGACTAAAGAAATAGGACTTTAGGCGGCCTTTCGATCAACGGCTGTGAAGTGTGAGCAATTGTAGCCAACTGTGTACTACTCCACATCGCCATGAGCACTGCGTGTGCCATTTTTCAATTTTTTTACAGAAAAAAAAATAGAGTGCAGATTGAGACACTCCCTAGTTGTGCTACTGTAGCTCCAACTTGACCAACAACCGAGATAAAATACCGAGGGTGCAACGTTGCAATGATATCGACATAGAGCTTGTCGTGCTTAATAAGGTGTTGTGAAACATATTGTCAGCAATTAGAACATTCTCTCTTCGTCTCTCACAATGAGCATAGTAGATGAAAAAAGAACCTTCCTCCCTTTTAAGAGGCAGATGGACACAATATTACCCCCTTAATTAGGTAATAAATAATTTATTTCCTTGTTAATTTTTAATGGCATCTAAAAAATTCATAACTAGTATATGTTATCTTCTCCCTCTATTTTGTTCTTGTGGTTTTCTTCCTACACGGTGTCTTAGGGGGTGTTTGGTTCCTACCCCCTAAACTTTAGCCACTAAAGTTTAGTCACTTTTAGTCCCTAAAGTTCCAAACACTCCCACTTTTTATCACTTTTAACCCTATCATTAAAGTCACCTCCACTAAACTTTAGTGGCTAAATTTTAGGGGGTGGGAACCAAACACCCCCTTAGTTCATCTGCACAATACACGCCCAAATAGCTAGTTAATTAATAATGTTACTAATCAGTGCTTGTCTTGTTATTTCTCTCTCCCCATTAATCTCCAATGACATTTATATGCATTAGGGTTATCTTTATTTTGTCTTCTCCTTGCTTTTATTCTTGTTTTTATTCATATAGTCTTTTTGCCTATGAATTAGATTAGTCGGATGAAGATTAGACTTAGGGCTAAATTTTTTTCTTCCCTTTCTCCATAATTTTCATTATGATATTAGTCTTTTAGCTTTATTTTGCATCAGAAAATAAATGTTTATTTGGTTATTAACTAGACTCTTGCCAACTAACAAATATGTGCACATACGTTTTCTTGTGTGACCATCATCATTAATGTCAAACCCCTCCATGTGGCTATTGTCGGTAATGTCAAAACCCTCATATAGAAATTCTAGCTCCACCCTGCCCTCTTTGTTTCTCACAATGATTTCGGTTAACATTGTTTGGCTGGAGGGATCGGAGTATGTGTGGGATGGAAGGGGACAAACCAGTTCTAGTAGTATTTGGTTCATAGGCGATCTAGAGTCAAGGACATCCCACTAATATCCCCCTCGATGTCGGATGACCCCGTGTGTAGAAAATTGACCGGACATAGTCACCCCACGTGGGACCAGTATCGCTACCATGCGCGGACGAGGAAGAAGAGGGGCGCGGGGGGGGGGGGGGGGGAGTAATTAAGGGGAGTTAAGGATTCCTTAGTCTTAGAAATTTTGTTTAAGCGCTTGCAAAACCTAGACCGAGAGAGTATGTCAACACTACTACAGATTTGAGCTTCATTGTGTCGGTTCGTCACTACTTCATCACTACCTTTGTTTCTTATAAACTGACAATGATGGGGTTTTTTGAACCGACAGTGGTAGGTATCCTAGACTATATAGTGCAAAAGCACACACCCACTTTCTTTCTACTAGTTCATGAATGACTAAAGGAGGTTGCAATTAAAAAAAGAACAAGTCAACAATACCTTGAGGTTATTGAACAAACAATTCAAAAATATTTGTGGAGTCTACAATATTATTGTTCTAAATTATAGTTTACTTTCATATTAGTTTTGTCCTAACTTTATCTAACTTGGTCCAATTTCACAGAAAAATATGTTAAATATCCAAATAAAACCTATGAATATATCAAGATATATGTCATGAGGGATTTAATGAAATTAATTGTTGGCAGATGTTGATTTGTTTTCTATATATAAATTCGGTAAAAGTTATTAAATAAGTTTGACTTAATTAAGGAAAATTTAAAGTGAACTATAATTTAAAGAAGATAGAGAAGGACATAATAAATTTCACTTGTTTAATTAGTTGTGTCATGTGAGCAACATGAACGAAATATATAGCCATCGCCGAGGTCAGCGAATCCTCATTGGATGAAAACAAGAAGAAACCCTGATCATCATGGAATGGGCACGTGTTGTGCCAGCCTGCGACCTTGCAGATATACAGGCCCCAGCTTACCCGCTATGGCTAATATCTGACTACGAATTAAACTACAGTATATGATCATTATATATATACATCTTCCTATTGCAGTCAATGTATAAAAAGATAGGACTTCCATCTGCTACTCCATCATTCATTATGCATGCATCAAAATGTCAACGAATTTACAAGATAATTAATAAGCATATATATGGAAACCATTTGGAAGCATCTCTGATCTACCTGCAGGATCTAGCATTTTATTTCTAGAATCGTCTGCACTACTTGGTCGTTCCGATTCAGAAGGGCCGGCACTATTACGCACTGTACGGGTTATTACAGTAAACTAAGTCATAGTCGTCGTTGCCTTCCAATGATCTTTACATGAAGTACAGTAGTACACTATGATCGATCGATCTGCTGGTTTCTTTTAATTTCTGGGCGGTGGATGCAACTGCAGCAATGCAAAGCATCGATTCTCCGCGGATTACCCCTCAGAATCCGTATGGTTGTAGTATATTTTAGCCGGCCTTTTCAGGCATCATAAGCCATGCGCGCCAGCTAGCTTATCGATCAGCTGTACTGCTACTATCTCTACTCTCTAGCAATATATAGCGACACGATAATAATGTCTTATTAGTTTTCAACTACTACGTACGGAGTACGTACGTATGGCCGGCAACAATGATCCGATCCATTTATATATTTATACCCATTAATTTGAAGTGAAGAAATGCATGAAACTACTACAACAACAATAACAGAATCCCTTTCTTCCTTACGTAGCACATTACACTAAAGATTCTTTTTTCAAGCTTGAATATGCAGCAATACGTTGGCGATCATCAGTATCCGCCATCACTATTATTGTATGTTGTTAGAGCATCTCCAACAATTTGATATAATTTATTTTTCAAATGATGTGTTTTAGCAAGTTGCTAAAATAATATATCAAGTTAAAAATAAACTGTCTCCAACAATTCTCTATTTTCAGTTGCCAACCCACGGCCTGCGTCTGCTCCCCAGCCACTCGACGCCGGCACCCTGCATCTCTACGGCATTGCTCGCCCTGCTCGGCCACGGTGGTGTGGTCGTCGTCGGCGTCCACGCGGCCCGGATCCACGACGGAGCCCACGACGGACTCGTCGCGACCGTGCGACAGAGCCGTGACGGATCCCGCGACGGAGGCACAGACACACACCAGTGTCTCATCTTTCGATCTCCCACCATGGCTTTCCCGGGACTCCGGCGAGGAAGCTCCTACCAGGTGACTTCACCGCCACGCGAACCGCCGTCGTCAAGGCGAAGGCCGCTGAGGTCGTGGCCTACCTCGTCGCCCTCTTGGTCGGGACTCGCCGCGACGGAGTGTAAACCGAGTGTAAAATGATTGTTTGAGCCACTAAACGAATTCAAATGAAAAAGTTGTGAACTACAAAGTTTCATAACTTTTCGAGATTGGATTTGTTAGTCCTTCCTCATATTCTATACTAAACCGAGTGTAAAATGATTGTTTGAGCCACTAAACGAATTCAAATGAAAAAGTTGTGAACTACAAAGTTTCATAACTTTTCGAGATCTACAACTTTCATGTACAAAGTTTTTTCATCCGAGGTCGTTTACAAAAAATTGAATTTCAAATTTGACACATTCGAACATATATTTCGGCCATTAAACGATTTCAAATGAAAACGTTGTGAACTACAAAGTTTCATAACTTTTCGAGATCTACAACTTTCATGTAGAAAGTTTTTCCATCCGAAGTCGTTTACAAAAATAAAAAAAGTCAACTCTACAGGCATACCAGTGCCGGTTCCAGCAACGAACCGGCACTGAAGCTCATCACCACTACCGATTCGTGGCTGGAACTGACAGTGATATCATGACCACTTTCACTGCCGGTTCCAGCCACGAACCGACAGTGATGATGAGCTTCAGTGCCGGTTCGTGGCTGGAACCAACACTGATGTACCTGTAGAGTTGATTTTTTTATATTTTTGTAAACTATCTTCGATGGAAAAACTTTGTACATGAAAGTTGTAGATCTCGAAAAGTTATGAAACTTTGTAGTTCACAACGTTTTCATTTGAAATCGTTTAGTGCCCGAAAAATACGTTTAAATGTGTCAAATTGAAATTCAAATTTTTGTAAACGACCTCGGATGAACAAACTTTGTACATAAAAGTTGTAGATCTCGAAAAGTTATGAAACTTTGTAGTTCACAACTTTTTCATTTGAATTCGTTTAGTGGCTCAAACAATCAATTTAAAAAACTGATTTTTCAAATTACGAACCGGCAGTGATGAGGACCTTCACTGCCGGTTCGTGGCTGGAACCGGCAGTGAAGATTTATCACTACCGGTTTTGCCAGACCCGACAGTGATAGGCCGGCACTGATATGCAAATCTGTAGTAGTGATATATAGACGATACGATAGATACTGGATCACAGAACTGAACTTGCATGTTTTAATAATTTATTTGCAGATCGAACAAACAGAAACAGTGACATTTTAACCCCAACATACAAAAAATTCAGGCGTTGAAAAATGTGGCTGGAGCAGGAGTAATTGTTGTCATCATCGATGACGACGTAGACCTAGTCGACGTATACGTACGCTAGTGTGCACGCGTGAACTTGTCAGCGAGCTGAGCACACACCGGCGGCCGTCGGCCGTCGGCCGACACAATTTTTTTTGTTGCCGCGAGATAGAGAGGCCAGGCGCGTGTAACGTAAACCCTAGCTTATACTAGCTAGTAGCGCGCGCGGTAGGTTTAATTTGGCGGGCGTGGAGTGGAACGGGGTCAGCACGGCGCACGCTTGGAGCGAGGAGAGAATTCTACTTGCACCACTGCTGTGTTCTCACCTGCGCCATCGCGGTGGCGGCGGACCGCGGGCGGTGCGCGTGTGCCGCCTCCTTCCGGCCCGGTTCCCCGGCGGCGGCCAGTGGCCCTTGCTGCTGCCTCCACCGCCGACACACTGCATATATGCGCTCGACAGTGACGCGAGCGTACGTGATACGTCGCCGGATATATATATATATATATATATATATATATGGGGAGAGGCCGTCAAATTAACACCGCGCATTATGTAAGCGTCGACGTGCGTCGTGCGTGATCACTGGCCGGTGTGTGGTGGGTGTGGTTTTAATTCCCTCTGTTGGTTTTTGAACCGTGCTAACTGCCTAGCTATGAAAAGGGTCGTCGTTACCGATCGATCGACTACAGTTTAATTGGTTCTGAATTCAACTGCACTGCACGCCCTTCTTTTGCATTGCAGTTGCTACTGCTGCCTAAGCCTAATGCATGATCGCAGAGTTGGGACCTACGTATCACCATTTAGTAATATATTACTCCTGTCTAAAAAATGTCTGGAACAGTATCATGTTTTGATTTATTATGCCAAGTTTGATTAATTATGAATTAAAAAGTATAAATACTTTTTTATCTAAAATAAAGATAGTCAGAGTAATTATAAATTTCATTTTTTTAATTTTTTTCACACGGTAAAACCGAATTTCATTACCAACGCAACGGAATTATAAAAATCCTTTGTTCATAACCTTTGGAAAACACAACCGAACTTCAACTTATTCAAACAAATGATCACCCAGGGAACACATGCCTCAATAGATCCAAATAACTACCAAAATAACAGAACCTTAATTCCCCTCACCACAAAGAGATAATAGGCGAATCATACAACCCCACGACCACCACAAAAAAAAAACTCTTGAAACATAAGACTACTGAGCTTCTCCTCCAGCAAAAGGCACAAGTTGATGTGCATCCTGAGCACGCGACTGCAAGTCTTGCTTGTGGAAGGAGAGTGGCGTCTTCTTTATCACCTCGGCTCCTTGTATCACTTGGTTCTTTAAGTCCTCTAAGCAAACCTGCCTAATATGTCAAATAAGAGCATATCAAACAAATAATCTCAGTAGGAGATTTCACCCCCTTTTCCTCAAAGCACACTGTATTTCTTGTGCGCCAGATGGCCTAGAGAACAGCAGCCAACCCCACTACATGCATATTGAGAGCCTAGGGGAATATATATATATATATATATATATATATATATATATATATATATTATGAATCCAAAGTCAAAATTGCTCTATACTATTTGGTCTACAGTCAAACCCTAACAAATAAGCCAGCAGACTCCAAACATACTTGGTTGTGGGACATTCAAAGAATAAATGTTGAACATTTTCCTCAACAATCACTGGAAAGGCTTTCCAAATAAGACTACTGACCTAGACCAAGATTTATTGCCTATCCAGTGACGCTTGCTCAAGTTGTCTTTACTGAGAATGACATTAATTTTGAGAAACAAACCACATGAAAATCTTAATCTTCAAAGGAATTTTAGCTTTCCAAATCCTCTTAAAATTATGACCATACTCATGTCTACACAAAAAATTATAGGTTCAGTTAACAGAAAACAAACAGGATTTATCCCAATCCCATTTAGCATGATCCTTATCAAAATTGATGTCATATCGAAACACAATGTCATGAAGTCTTCTAAAGTGGCATTGCAGTTCTTCATGCAACCATCTTCTGAAAGAAAGCCGCCAAAATTTTCAATTTCATATACTCCACCGTGCAATCCTTGTCACACCCAGTTTTAAGAACAAAACCAGATATACACCATATGTGAGCCCCGGAAGTCAATTCTCACATATAGTCACAGAAGAAGGTAATATCAAAAGACAATATTTAATTATATAACATATAAGGTCAAAGGATAACCTTAGCACAGCAAATAGCGGAAAGACGACTCCGAACTTCGGGTGAAGACTCCACTCCACAGGGACCAACTGACTGGTTGATCACAAGCCTAACTGCTCGAGACTCTTGCAATCTGGTACCCATCCGGGATTTTTATCCAAATATTGAAAAGTAAACAAGCGTAAGTACTTCTCGTACTCAACAAGTATATATGGGGTTCATGAGGCTCAAAAAGTATGACACGGTTTATTGCGGTAAGTATTTTTAATTTGTAACAAAACTTTACAATGGATAAATTAAAGGTTATACTTAAGTCCCCAATTAAACCACATGATCATATAGCAATTGAATGAATAACACAAATAGCATGATAAAGTGATTCACAAGTAATAACCAACATGTAAACATTGTTTCTGTGAGTTTTTCGGGCCGCTTGTGTCCGTGAGCACGGCTGATATATCAGTTTTTAACACTCTGCAGAGATTGTACATCTTTACCCACAAGTCGTGATTTGCCCTTTCGCCCGAGGTAGCGAACCTCTTAACCCACTTCCAAGGAAGGTCGGCAGGGTTCACTATGAAGTCTTTCAAAGGGGCTCGCTGACAAACAACAGACACTACGGATCCATGGGCAAGGGGTATACGGGAGCCCCTCGATGGTACACACACGCAGCGGTAGCCACTCCGGCCGCAACCCGCGACCGCTCGGCAATGGCAACTTTCGTGAACTGCCACATGCGAGAGAGTGACCCTCATACTTAACTAAAGCCAGAGCCATGTAGCCCTCATGGTTGTACTGTATATCCCAACTTTTGCTGACAGATAGGGTCCTAAATCCATGTTACTAAAGAGTCAAGTTTTACTTTATCATTTCATATAGTCATTAATCAATATTCAAGATCATGTTTAGTAAATGGAGCACTAGCAATAACTACCCAGATGCAAATAACCCATAGGATTCCAAGGTTCAAGGTAACAATTCTAAGTAAACCCTATGGTAACAAAATTAGACACATGCATATGATTTGATTTAAAAACATCATGATTAGAAAATGATCCCATATAATACTTGCCTTAAACTCAGATTTCTCTTCTAGTTCAATTCTTCCAAGATCTCCAAAAATACCAACTTCTTCTCGTTGATCTCCAACGAGAAATTCACCGATTGGAAAATAATTAACAAATCACCACACAAGCATCTGATCATACAAAGCATACAAACATGGCTAAATTAGAACAATACACCAATCAATGAAAATGATTTAAAAAGAAATCTACGCGTCTCTACGGTCACATAGTCGCGAAGAACACACTAATCGGAGCTACGACTAGAAAGATACATCTACCGAAAGGTTTGCTTTTATAAAAAGAGAACTATGAGCTTTGTTAGTTTTAACTATATAAAAGAATGGATAAGGTATTTTAGAGAAACACCCAAGTTAGATTAAGTCAAAGTTGTATTTGGATCTTGAGATAAAAGTAGAACTAATCATATTTTATATATAAAACAAGTTGCATAGTTATTAATCAAGTTTAGGAGTTAACCATAAAATTACAGTGCTATCAACATGGTATTAAAGATCACTAATGAAAAGGTTATGCTGATACGAAACCAACGCAACTTGAACGGGACGAAACGGATCTAAAACGGAGAAGATACGATTTAAACAAAATTTAGAGATTAAACTAGGAAATTAAAAAGGCATTAAATAAATATTTATTTTCAAAGTTTGCAAAATAGATTGATTATGGTTTTAACATGTAGATAAAAACTCTAAGAATCTAACGCAACTCGAATGGATCGAATCGGAGTTAAAACGGATATTTTATAAAGAGTTGAAAACTGATGGTAGAACTGAAATTTATTTTTGAAATAAAACAATTACCGCGTGGAAAAATGCTTTCCAAGGAAAAAAGCGCAAGGCCAGCAGACGCTTTAGGTCTGCCCGGTTGCTGTTGGAGCAGGGCCAGCTCGGAGGCGGCGGCTGCTCTCTCGGCGTGGAGAAAGGAGTGGGCTGAGGGGGCTGTATTTATAGGGGGAGGGGGCTGGCACTAGGGTTTGGGGCGGCTGGGCCGACGGGGGGGGGGGGGGGGGGGGGGGGAGGTCTGCTGCGGGTGGGCCGCGCGCGCTGGGGCAGGGGAGGGGAGCGGCCTACTGCGGGTGGGCCGCGCGCGCTGGGCCTGCTGCGCGGGGGGGAGACTAGGCTGGCGGGGGGGAGAGGAGAGGAGCTGGGCCGGCGAGGGGGGGGAAGAGGAGGGGAGCTGGGCCGGCGGTGGAAGAGGGGCTGACCGAGCTGGTGGGCCACTCGGGCCAAAAGAGAGGGAGGGGGGATTTTCTATTTTCTCCTCTTTTTCTTTTCTTTTTCTTTTGTTTCAAAAACATTTTCAAATCCATTTTCCAGCCAACATTTGAAAAAGAGTTTTTGGAGACCTTTTATTTTCTTTTTATTTCTTAAACCAAAACTCTTTTCAAAACATTTTCAAATACAATTTAAATTCATTTTAGGTTTTGTTTTCAAACCACTCAATACAAAATAAACCAATGCAAAGGCATGAATGCTCAAACATGTTGCTAATTAAAGGGAAAATTTTAATTTAATGAAAACTTTTTATTTTCCTATATTTTTATGAGCAGAAGAATTAAGAATTAAATCAATTTAGCTCTATTTTTTTCCAGAAAGCAAAATTTGGGGTGTTACAATTCTACCCCCCTTAAGATGAATCTCATCCTCGAGATTCGAAGAGACTGAAGAGAAAGATAAAGATACTTTGTCTTTGGGTATTCTTTGCTTCCTTTAGTAGTTCCTTTAACACGATCCTCATTATACCGTGTATAGAGCACAACCAAGACCTTACTAAGAGGCTTCATTCCATCCAAACTTTATTTCCATGGTTGGTGCGATATTGAGGTCTTTTGAGCCTTCATAGAGCCAACTCATAGACATAAAACATTTTCTTATGCTATGATGACTTCTCTTGAATATGTTGAACGTTGAACTTCTTTAGCTTGGCTACCCCCCTTAAGAAATATGAACTAAGGGAAACCAAAGGGTAGCTTACATATTCTTCTAAGCGAGTCAATTGTCCTCATTTCCTTGTGATTTTCATAACTCACAATCCATAACTGTTCTCGAGGTGATTCTTGTGGTGAGAGAGAGAAGTCTATTGTTGTCCAAAAGTTCTCCATGATTTTGTTTTTGGCTTCCAAGAAACAGAGATGTGAACTGATAAAGAGTGATTTCTTTGGAAAGACAGGATAAAGAAACACGTGATAGAAACCAAACCCAACTTTTTATTTCATTACACATTAACCTTATAAACTAAATGAAATTGTGGGAAGACCCCACAAGATCATTGCACTCATTACAAAGACGCAAATCAAGCATAAGCATTAAGACAAACCAACCAAACACTAAATGTTCACAAGACACACAGACTTGACTTTCACTACTAACGTATATTACACACGGGACATAAACTCCTAGCGAGGTGATAGGTATCAAGATCTTTCTTCATGTTGCGTGGCGCTAACACTGGCTGACGATAGTCCTGTAGTGACTTGATTGCTTCCATGGTTCTTTGATTTCTTCTCCTGCCAACAACAATATGCATGGTGGCCCTCCTGTCGGCAACGATAACACACATTTCGAGGTATATCTTTGGTAGGGTCACCTCTTTCTGAAATGTTGCTTGGTGTGTTGTTCTCTTGCGAGCTATGGAGGTTCTTCCTCTTCTTGGCTTGCTTCTTATTTCGCTTGACTCTTTGGGGTTGGAACTCCGTACAAGTGATTGTCCATCCATCTCTGCATACTTCCCCATAAATGGATTTAGCGTGAAGAACTTCTATCTCTTTACCCCTTTGCTCTATCTGACTAGGATTCTGAGCTGAATGTGGCAACGTAGTAGAACTCAACTGTTGACTGCTTCCCACAAGTGGTTGCAGAGGACTTGCCTTCCTCTTCTTTTCATCATTGCTTTCATAGTTTGAACCCATCTCGACTTTCCCTTTATGAGACTTGTTTTGAAGACAGACAACTCCATAATGCTTACAACACTGACATCTATCCTGAATCTCATTTATCTTACCACCTTCCAATGGGCTAGCTTCATATTCCTTAGGTAAAGGTTGTATACCCTCATATACAATCCTTTCTCCTGACGGTCCTGTTATAAGCACTGAGTGTTGGGCATACTCGATCACTCCTTTACAAGCAGAGAACCATCCCCTTCCAAGGACAACATCGATCTCTGAAATCTCCAAAATAATAAGATTCACCTTAAAGTTAACACCTTTTATATCCAAGGTAACTTTTGGGCAGATGTAGTTTTCCTTCATTTCTCCTGCTGGGGAGTGAACTATCAAGGATTTCCTATTTGGCAGCTTCATTATCTCCAGTTCCTCTACATACTTGGCCGATATGAAAGAATGCGATGCACTGGGGTCAAATAGAACCATGGCCTTCATTGAGCTTACGGAAATCAACCCATACACAACCTTCTTAGCTTCACGAAGGGTACTCATATCCACATGGTTCAACCTTCCTTGGATGTAGTTCCTCTTTACTTTGCTTACTTGCCCTTGCTTCTTATGGGTCCTTTGTATGTCAACCTGTTCTTGTGATAAGTCCTGTCGTTGAGTCATTCCTTCTAGATCTGGGTCTTGCTTGGTTGATGGCTTCTCCTTGTCAAATGTGATCATTGCTGGGTCAACGGGCTTCTCGTTATGATCTATCTATTATACGGAGAGATAAGAGTTAGAATTTGGGACAAGGTCTTTTACAATAGAATAGGGATAGAGCAAGCATAACTTTAAACATATATCAAGGTTAGAGAGAAAGCAAGAACTAGGCAAGGTTAAGGGCTTGCTAAAACGATCAGTTCTATCTAGGCTTGCGTCCTACAGTCAGCATTGCTTTGATACCAATCTGTCACACCCGGTTTTAAGAACAAAACTAGATATACACCATATGTGAGCCCAGGAAGTCAATTCTCACATATAGTCACAGAAGAAGGTAATATCAAAAGACAATACTTAATTATATAACATATCAGATCAAAGGATAACCTTGGCACAGCAAATAGCGGAAAGACGACTCCGAACTTCGGGTGAAGACTCCACTCCACAGGGACCAACTGACTGGTTGATCACAAGCCTAACTGCTCGAGACTCTTGCAATCTGGTACCCATCCGGGATTTTTATCCAAATATTGAAAAGTAAACAAGCGTAAGTACTTCTCGTACTCAACAAGTATATATGGGGTTCATGAGGCTCAAAAAGTATGACACGGTTTACTGCGGTAAGTATTTTTAATTTGTAACAAAACTTTACAATGGATAAATTAAAGGTTATACTTAAGTCCCCAATTAAACCACATGATCATATAGCAATTGAATGAATAACACAAATAGCATGATAAAGTGATTCACAAGTAATAACCAACATGTAAACATTGTTTCAGTGAGTTTTCCGGGCCGCTCGTGTCCGTGAGCACGGCTGATATATCAGTTTTTAACACTCTGCAGAGGTTGTACATCTTTACCCACAAGTCATGATTTGCCCTTTCGCCCGATGTAGCGAACCTCTTAACCCACTTCCAAGGAAGGTCGGCAGGGTTCACTATGAAGTCTTTCAAAGGGGCTCGCTAACAAACAACAGACACTACGGATATACTTCCAAGTTTTACTTTATCATTTCATATAGTCATTAATCAATATTCAAGATCATGTTTAGTAAATGGAGCACTAGCAATAACTACCCAGATGCAAATAACCCATAGGATTCCAAGGTTCAAGGTAACAATTCTAAGTAAACCCTATGGTAACAAAATTAGACACATGCATATGATTTGATTTAAAAACATCATGATTAGGAAATGATCCCATATAATACTTGCCTTAAACTCAGATTTCTCTTCTAGTTCAAGTCTTCCAAGATCTCCAAAAATACCAACTTCTTCTCGTTGATCTCCAACGCAAAACTCACCGATTGGAGAATAATTAACAAATCACCACACAAGCATCTGATCATACAAAGCATACAAACATGGCTAAATTAGAACAATACACCAATCAATGAAAATGATTTAAAAATAAATCTACGCGTCTCTACGGTCACATAGTCGCGAAGAACAGACTAATCGGAGCTACGACTAGAAAGATACATCTACCGAAAGGTTTGCTTTTATAAAAGAGAACTATGAGCTTTGTTAGTTTTAACTATATAAAAGAATGGATAAGGTATTTTATAGAAACACCCAAGTTAGATTAAGTCAAAGTTGTATTTGGATCTTGAGATAAAAGTAGAACTAACCATATTTTATATATAAAACAAGTTGCATAGTTATTAATCAAGTTTAGGAGTTAACCATAAAATTATAGTGCTATCAACATGGTATTAAAGATCACTAATGAAAAGGTTATGCCGATACGAAACCAACGCAACTTGAACGGGACGAAACAGATCTAAAACGGAGAAGATACGATTTAAACAAAATTTAGAGATTAAACTAGGAAATTAAAAAGGCATTAAATAAATATTTATTTTCAAAGTTTGCAAAACAGATTGATTATTGTTTTAACATGTAGATAAAAACTCTACGAATCTAACGCAACTCGAATGGATCGAATCGGAGTTAAAACGGATATTTTATAAAGAGTTGAAAACTGATGGTAGAACTGAAATTTATTTTTGAAATAAAACAATTACCGCGTGGAAAAATGCTTTCCAAGGCAAAAAGCGCAAGGCCAGCAGGCGCTTTAGGTCTGCCCGGTTGCTGTTGGAGCAGGGCCAGCTCGGAGGTGGCGGCTGCTCTCCGGCGTGGAGAAAGGAGGGGGTTGTATTTATAGGGGGAGGGGGCTGGCACTAGGGTTTGGGGCGGCTGGGCCAGCGGGGGGGGGGGGGGGGAGGCCTGCTGCGGGTGGGCCGCGCGCGCTGGGACAGGGGAGGGGGAGCGGCTTGCTGCGGGTGGGCCGCGCGCGCTGGGCCTGCTGCGCGCGGGGAGAGGAGAGGAGCTGGGTCGGCGGGGGGAGAGGAGAGGAGCTGGGCCGGCGGGGGAAGAGGGGCTGACCGAGCTGGTGGGCCACTCGGGCCAGAAGAGAGGGAGGGAGGATTTTCTATTTTCTCCTCGTTTTCTTTTCTTTTTCTTTTGTTTCAAAAACATTTTCAAATCCATTTTCCAGCCAACATTTGAAAAAGAGTTTTTGGAGACCTTTTATTTTCTTTTTATTTCTTAAACCAAAACTCTTTTCAAAACATTTTCAAATACAATTTAAATTCATTTTAGGTTTTGTTTTCAAACCACTCAATACAAAATAAACCAATGCAGAGGCATGAATGCTCAAACATGTTGCTAATTAAAGGGTAAATTTTAATTTAACGGAAACTTTTTATTTTCCTATATTTTTATGAACAGAAGAATTAAGAATTAAATCAATTTAGCTCTATTTTTTCCAGAAAGCAAAATTTGGGGTGTTACAATCCTGTTCATTACTGATCTCATAAAGTTTAGGGAACTTGTCTGCTAAAGAGACAAGCTCACACCATCCATCATGCCAGAAACTGGTAGACTTACTATTACCCACCACCATTGATCTCCCTTTCATATAACATGTCTTACTTTTAAAAGATCATTCAACATAGGTGAATTTCTTGGCATTTTTAGAAAGAAGGCCAATCATACCCTTTTTCATATATCTTTTCCTGATGATGTCTTGCCAAATGCCATCACCGTTCTCAACTTTCCACCACCACTTACAAACCAAATTGATATTCATTCTCCTTAAATCCGTAATGCCAACCACACCTTTATTCTTAGGTTTTGTAATTCTGATCCATCTAACAAGATGCTATTTTTTTCAAGCCCCCCCTACCATAAAACCCTTTTTCTAGCAGTATCCATCTTGTCAAGGACTGACACAGACATCCAAAACATAGACATGACATAAACTGGGAAATTACTTAAGCAGGAATTAATCAACACCAATCTACCTCCCAAGCTTAAAGAGCTACCTTTCCAACCATCTAATATTTTCATCAACTTTTCACTGATAGGTAATTAACCAGTCAGTAAGGACTCCTAAATATTTGATAGGCCATTTGCCAATTGCACAATTGAACATGTTTGAAAATTCAAGGCTTTTAGCATCATCTCGTCTCACCATTATCACTTCACTTCACTTTTAAAGCAAGTGAGAAAACGCACCTGAAATTCATTTTTTATAATAATAAATTAATTTGGAGAATGTTATTTCCTAGAAACACTTCGTTCCGCTGCCATATGCCTAATGTCTATATAATAATATAAGAATGCTAGCTAAAGGATAAGGCATGCCGTATTGTGTGCACAAGTACATATATTCATCATACAACACGGTGTAAACAAATTTTAAATAAATAGAAAAATACAAAAATATATTGGCACCCAGGCTACCTACATATTAGTTGTCACTCCTCAATACACCTAATTTGGCCACGTAATTACAGAAAACACCCAGCTTGATCGCCTCAAAGTCTCAGGTGTTTTTCCGCAATAACGTGGTACATACATGTACCTTTTTTTTTTTTGTCACCAAAAAACACGTACTCCGTAGATAGCAACTCATATGAACGTCCCTAAAAAAAATGCTCAGACGACTGCAAAAATCTTGTGTTTCACTTCACACCTACTACTATGTATGTACCGTGATTCATACGTAGACGGCCGTCGTTGTCAAGGAGTATAGGGCCGGGGGCGGTCAGCCCTGCACGGTGATGAGCAAGCTGGAGTCCTCGTCGTCGCCATGCGATGCCGCAACCTTGGCAATATGCGGCCCCGCCGCCGTGTCTTTCTCTTTCCCACCGTCATCGTCGTCTCCCTTCCCGCCGGGCGCAACAACTCCGGCGAGCACCTGCGCGAGCTCTGCTTGCTTGGCCCAGTCCGTGCGGGAGATCACCACGAGCATGACGGCGACGCAGGCGGCCTGCGCGGCCAGGAGGCCGAGCCAGAGGCCACTGAAGCCCTGCCCCGCCCAGAACGCCAGCGCCAGGGCCACGGGCGTGCCGACGCCGTAGAACGCGCCCAGGTTGATGTGCGCGCCGTCCTTGGGGCGGGCGCTCCCGCGGAGAACCCCGCACCCCGTGGTCTGCGGGCAGTTGCCGAGCTCGCACAGCCCGAGGATGGGCAGCACGGACGCCGTGAGCGCCAGGATGGAGGCGTCCGAGGTGAACATGCGCGCCCACACGTCGCGCACGGACACGGCGAACAGGAAGGAGACGATGCCCTGGAGCGCGCTCAGCGCGAGCCCCGCACGTGCCGCGGCGCGCGCGGCGCCCGGGCGGTTCGCGCCCAGCGCGTTGCTGACCCGCGTCGACACGCCGAAGCTGAGCGACGACGGGAAGATGTAGAGCAGCGACGTGGTCTGGATGAGCACCCCCATGGACGCCACGGTCGCCTTGGGATCCGCCAGGAGGCCGCAGAGGAGGATCATGATCTCGTACCACCACCACTCGAGGCACACGCTGGCGCAGCTCTCGACGGCGAGCTTGGCCAGCCGCATCCACCCGGTAACGTCCTTGAACAGCTTCTCTATAGAAAGGGTGAAGCCGCCGGTGGCGCGGTGCACGCCGGAAAAGTAGATGTAAGCGAGGAGGAGGAGCACGAGGTTTAGGTTTGCCAGGGCAGAGGCGAGAGCGACGCCTTCGACGCCGAGGCCGAGGACCGAGACGAGGAGGTAGTTGATGGGGAGGTGCATGGCGACGGCGAGCACGGCGCAGGCAGTGAGCGGGAAGTTGACGGACTGGGTGCGGAGGTAGATGCGGAGAGGGTGGAGGAACGACTGGAAGAGAAGGTCCGGGAGGCAGAGGAGAATGTAGCGCTGCGCGGCGGCGGATATGGCCGCGTCCTGGCCGCACAGCAGGAGCAGCGGCTCCATGTGCGTCCAGAGGAAGGCGACGGGCACGGAGAGCGCGAGGAGGAGGAGCACCATCCGCTGCATGGTGGCGCCGACGAGGGGGAGGTTCTTGGCGCCCACGGCCTGCCCGCACACCGGTTCCATGCCCATGGCGAGCCCGGACAGCACGGAGTAGCCCGTGATGTTGGCGAAGCCGATGGCGAGGGACCCGCCGGCGAGGGCGAGCTCGCCGAGACGGCCAAGGAAGAGCATCGATATCATCGGCCGCACGTAGAGTATGAGACCCGTCATGATCATCGGCAATGACAGACTCAAAATCGATGCGGCCTCGCTCGCCGCGCCCCTGATCAACGACGGCCTGTCGGCCAAGAGCGGCGGCGGCGGCGACTCCTTGCACGTTGTCAAGGTCGTCGTCGATTCGGTCAAAACAACGACAGCGACATCCGGAGAGACGACGACCGCCCCGACACTGCCGTGCTTGGCATTGCACAGGCACGGCGGCAACAGCTTGCCGACGAGCCCCTCACACATGGCGGCGGTTTTTGCACGTGTGGGCGCGCGCGCGGAGCTGCTTTTGGAGGGAAACTGGGGGGGGGGGGGGGGGGGGGGGGGGGAGGGGGGGGGGGGGGGGGGGAGGGGCTCAAACCCTAGCAAGCAGCTGAATTTATAGGCGGAAATGGATATGATCAGCTCGATGGAATTGAGAAAAAGGAGGTTAACAAAAGATTCCGCGCTGGGATTTGTTTAGACGGGAGCTCTCGTCGTTTAGCTCCGATCGAAAGTGGCTGCCTCCCGGCCTGCTGGCTCTCACCCGGACGTCTTTGCCGGCCCCGGATCACCACGTACGACGACGCGCGCGCACGGGGCGTTGTTTGATCGCGCGTCGCCTAGCGCCGGACGAGGGCTTCGGGAACGTACGCGCGCGCGGCGGCTCAGTTGGCCGGATCGCCCCCGGGTTTCTGGATGGAAGTGGACAAAACCAGAGCAAAGCTGCGAGAGGAGGAGGAGGTCCAAGCAAGCTAGGCCTTGAACGCTGAATGGGATGGGGAGGAGGAGGAGGGTAGGAGGGGTATTTATACACAGGATTTGAGGCCATGCAAGGTTACCGGCCAGTACCTACCATCATATAACTTGTTGCCTAATTTTGTATATAATTACGCAAAATTCATTGTGGATTATATATATTATAGGAGTACGTCTACTCTACTTTATACGTTGATTTGGATAAATATTTAGTTTTAGAATCTGCTGTCGGGTTTACATAGGCAGGAGATACCGGATATAATAATATAATAGAGTCAATGCATGTTCTCTTGATTTTTTTCCCGTCCCTTTCGCTTTATTGAATCTTGGAACATATAATATAGGGATGGATTGAGAAATTCAACTTTTGTTCGGACTTTTGATGCCCTACTACTATTTTGTTGTTTGACCTTACTACCCTAATTAGGAGTGCAGATGTGTACTCCCTCCAACTACAAATAATAAAGGCATGTTTGGATCATCTTTGTATTACTACAATCAGGATTAAGCTTTGGATGTTTGAGCATGTACAACTAAAAGTAGTTCATAAGATTATGCTATTTGTTACGTGTTACAATTTACAAGTGTATTATAATAATTAGTAGTCTCAAAAGGGTCACTTTATTCATGGCTAGAGACAGAGTATGTACAGAATTAGTGTTTGGAGTTTATTTCTATTTTCCCTCTACCTCATCACATTTTGATATGCAATAATATTCAAAGTACACATCCATAGACATATTAGAAAATAAATACTCCATCCATCTCAAATTGTAAGTCATTCCAAGAATCTTGGAGAGTCAAAATTTATAAAGTTTGACCAAATTTATATAATATGATAATAACATATTTGATATCAACTAAGTATTATTAGATTCTTTATTAGTTATATTTTCATACTATACCTATTTGATGTCATAAATCTTTATATTTCTATTTATAATCTTTGGTCAAACTTAAAATGTTTTGACTCTCCAAGATTCTAGAAATGACTTCAATTTGGAATGGAGGGAGTACAATTTATTCATGTTTCTCAAAGAATTAATACTTTCCCTTTTAGTGAGTGGATCTTGTAAGAGGACAAGATGTTAGGCTAGTCTCGATGTGGGTTGTATCATACTAATTACGTAGCCTAGTTGGTTGGGTTTCTTATGGTGAAACATACCCATCCGTGTTTAAATCTCCGATTTGACACAAGTGCTCACATTTTTCTGAATTTATTTCAGGATATAACGATGCTATTCTTTTAGTGGCGGGCGACGTGCTCGTTGACAGCGAGGCGCCTGTGGCGACTTCGTCAATCTCAAGATTTATCGGTCCAACTCGGTTCTTCTGATGTGCTCATAGGAGTAGGGTGTGTGTGTGGCGACTTCGTCAATCTCAAGATTTATCGGTCCAACTCGGTTCTTCTGAGGTGCTCATAGGAGTAGGGTGTGTGTGCGCGTGTTCATAGGGGTGAGTGTCTGTGTATGTAACTGGGTCTCGTAAAAAAATGTTATTAATATTTGATAAAACATGTACTAGGAGAAATTAAATAACAAAACGATGCAATTTTGTCACTATGTCTTATGTTGTTTGACAAAAAAACAAGTGATGTTCACAACCACGCTCATAGGCACAACATCATAACAATTAGTCATTGTGAATATCGCATTTGGTGTATGATACTATGCATTGTACATAGCATTTCTTCCTAACACTATTATACTTTCCACCCTAAGTGTAGCATCCTTGGATATTGGAGGAGTACAACATTGTGCATTAGGAATATTCTTATTATGAAACAAAGGAAATGGCATAAAAAATAGCATAAATGGTATTGTTGGTTTGTTGAAATTATTGCTCTTAATTGCTACTGCAATTTATTAACAAGAAATTGCTACTGCAATTTATTAATAAATGTGAAATTTAGTTCAGCATAGGGTAATTGAGGAAACATCACGGTATTCAAATACAAGGTATGTACTTCAAAATAAGGTTGAAGAATATAAATGATCCTATTGAGCAAGGGAATTTTATGATGAATTAGTTAATAATATATTTATGAACTACCTATATCCTATGGCACTGTCATGTTATTAATGATGTAATTTAACATTAAGTAACTTCGCCAATACTTGTGCAAATGTTCTAGATCGTTTACCTTTTCATGACTTAACATACAACCTTTAATAATATAATATATATAACTTGAGATGTATGCAATCATATTATTTCTTTTGGTGGACTTTCATTAACTTAACTTGCTTCAAGGATAGTTATATAATATTTTGATATTAACGATCTTTAATTAACCTTTGTTCTGTCCGCAACCATCCTATACAATATAATGTATGAATAAAGAACTATACAAGTACTTTTAATTAAGGGACATCAAGCTAAGTAATGGAAATCTTCTAATGAGGAAATTTAGGTATGACAATGGATGTGCTATTTCATTAGAGAATAATTAAACTGCCTCAAAATGTCAACTATTTCATTGACCACAAGGGAAACAAAGTCAGCTAAACTCATTTTGTAATAGTCTTCACTAGAGTAAGCATGTGGGCCATGTATCCTTAGAACTCATGCGAACCAATTGTAAGGAATATAGTGGGTACTCACTCCAGCCACAACCAATTGTAAGTGATGTTTTCAGGTTGCATGAGGTCAACTAGTTGAGGACGTACTACTTTTACATGTTGAGTATGGCTATTTAGAAACGGTATAAGAGTACATTTTGTCTTGAAAAATAGTTTGATAAAAAAGTATGCATTTAGTATACTTTTATATAGTTGTATTAATTGTGATGACAAAAGAATAGTCAAAACT
This sequence comes from Microstegium vimineum, assembly GCA_022036555.1. Taxonomy (NCBI): domain Eukaryota; kingdom Viridiplantae; phylum Streptophyta; class Magnoliopsida; order Poales; family Poaceae; genus Microstegium; species Microstegium vimineum. The sequence continues at coordinate 6,347,137 of CM039124.1, read as the reverse complement.
TGAAATAGTTGACTTTACAACTTTTGTGATGAGAAGGAGTATATCAATTCATAGTGCGAAGGCAGTGATTTTTTCATATATCTGCAGCCATCAAATTACACAGACAAGAAAAGGAATAGATAGAATTAGAAACCATTCATATGCACATCAATTTAATTAGTCTCATTTAATAATTTTAAAACTTTTCCAGATTTGTCTTGTAGTAAGGAAATTGAGAAATGAACAGCCTGCAAACCGTTGTTGCTGTTTTTTCGCCAGTGAATCTGAACTTTTGTTGTTTGGTCTTTTAACCTTTTTGATGAAGTATTCATTTTTTACATTTAATTATTCCCTCTTATGTATGTATCCGGTTAAAGATTGTTAGTGTTAATGTGGACATACACACCCAGGCCTGCAAGACTTTGTCGGAAGGCAAACTTTCTGACTTTGTGTTGGAAGTACGAATTATCAATATGTGACTTCGTCTGATTAATTAAGATGCTAGATATATACTGGATGAAAGCTGACCTGCACGCCTCTCCTATTTGCTCTGTGACTTATCATCACAGTATTTGATTTGAAATAACTACCTTGTTAATGACGCTACCAAGTGAAGTTTAACTTCAGTTAGCCTTGCCCCTTCAACTCAACCACAGTTAGGTTCTTCTCTTCTCTGAGAAACAAGCGGACGACGAGGCATGCATGATGCATGGCTTCACATGAGTTGCCGATGCAGTGACGCTACTGCATCACCCGCCGTTGAGTTAGAAATTACTAGTGCAGAAATTGAATTAAAATACTAAATGCCTCTCGGGTAGTTTGTCTTTCACGCTGCGTTGCATTCGAGATGACACAGCAGCTCTCTCTAGACGATCACCGACTCTGAGCACATCGTAGGACTGACCTGCGTGTCGAGCTGCCACTCGTGTGGCTCTGCGAGCTGCCATCTCGAGCTGACCAGTGACCATCGGATGGATGGACTAGTCTTCGGTCCATATCTCTGGCCAAAAATGAGCAGACCTTTCAGCTAGTTGCCGAAATTTTTTCACCTGGCAACTGGCACGACTCAGCCAACGAGCTGAAGCTTTGGCACACACCCTTTTGACCGTTCCGAAGCGTCAAGTCAAGCTTCCAGCCAACGAGCCGGCTACCTAAGTTTCTGCACGGATCTCACTGTTTCAGACTTAGTCAGATGTTGTGTGCTTAACAACAACGCTAAAAGAGTCTTTGGTATACATATGGATTGAGTTAGTGCAGTGCACACTTGGTTCTAAGGTACGGCAGTGTCTCAGTGACGGTCTGGTGCCTACTTCTCGAGCATGTCAACCTTCTAGATAAGTGCATATATTGGTCAGGTATGAAACTAGGAAGCAGCGAAAGATACTTGAATGATCTTCACTTTCAAAGAAAGAGATTGATGGGGATTGGCATCAGTTGCATCCAAGGGAGCAGACCTCCAAGTCTGGCACAAAGATTTGCAGCAGGGTATATTACATGGCTTCAGAAAGCGTTGTGATAGGTTGAGACTTGAGAGTCGCTGATCAGGACACCTGTTGCTTGCGCTACTAAAGGTCTGTGTGGGAACTAGACGCGCAGAAAATCTGCTGTGAAACGTCTGCCGCATGCTTGTCTCCTCCCTTCAGGCCTTCACAGCGGGAATTGCGCGGACGCAACGCCAGTGACGCGTAGGCTTGCTTGCTCACGATGACGACGCGTGATACAGAAACTCAGAAAGTGCAGTCCTCCAGACACCAGGGAGGAGACATGGAGGTCCAGTTCACATACATAGCTCCCTCTTTTTTTTTTCTTTTTTTCTTTTTTGACAACATACATAGCTCCCTCTTTGGTTGCGCATAATTGAAAAACACTTCCGATCCATAAAAACATGCAACTATGGGTTACATACTTACATACCACAAACATAGTTCACATTTGATCAAACTTTTAGTGAGTATTCATATTTATGGCTCCAAATCAAGTTATTATGAAAATGCATTTCGTAATTAATATAATGACATTTATTTGATATCATAAATATTGATTTTTCTATCTATAATTGGTCAAACTTAAGATACTCGAAATATGACGTTGTGGTAGTATTGCATGTTTTACGGGAAGGAGGGAGTAACTTTAATCCTGGGTTCAAACATTACTACAGTATCAAGCTGTTATCAAGGAGCATAGCATTACAAATGTGATGGATGATTATTTGTATGTTGAATTTATTCGCCCGATTATGTAGTCCCAACTCTTGATAGGTGGAAACCTGAAAAGGTGTATAAATTTGACGAGGATGAGAAGCGACGGGGAGAAAATAACTAGTTAAATGTTATCCTGAGAGATGAGAACCTTGGCGGACATGCTTCACTGCAACAACTTTCCAAACACTGCACCAGTGTATCAGGATTGGGATCAAGAAAGAAAGCCACCTGGTACATCCAAAAACTTGTGTAAAGGCACATAATGCTCCTTAAATGGAAGCTGAAATTCTTTGAGTAGGAATTTTGAGTAGGCAAAATATGTTCATATATGCAGGTCATATTTAAGGGCACACGTTGGGCAAGGTTTTTGTCCTCGCTGCACAAGAAGAAAGTACAGGAGAACATTAAGTGAGCACTTTTGGGACAACAATCCTGGAGATCTTCACCAGACGTGGATGGATATCTCTGTGCTTAAGTATTTTCCTCTTATAATGTTTGGACCTAATTGCTATTTGTTGGCATATCCACCACACCTGATGGATAGTACTTGGGATACTGGGTGCTTGAGTGCATGCTTATGCAGAGGCCAGAATAAAACTTATTCCTGCTTCGAAAGAAAAGTAAGTTAGTATACACTCACCGAATACCGCTCTTTACCGATCGCAATAACACGATGCAACGTAGATCTACAAGTTACAGGAAAAATGTGAAACAATCAAGTTCATATCTGCCTTTTCTTTTGCAAGAATGAATTAAGATAGATAAGTGCACAAGACAACATAAAACAGAACTGCAACAGAATCCTCTGGGTCATACATCTGCAACTATATTACCATAAATTCTCACAATGTTAGGCCAAGAAACATGCTTATGAATAATGTTCACAAGATAAAACCAACCTTTGTCATGATTTAAGAGGAATATTTTATCTGTTATAATATTGCCTTTGTCATGACTTAAGAGGTATCATCATAAAAACACAGAACTAATCAATAAAGGTAATAAAGGATAATACCTGAAAACACAATTCGTCCACCTCTCTAGCAAATCACCAATATTAATAATAAAGGCCCTACATGCAACATAAGAACTGTAAATACCATACCTGCGAGAAATTATATAAAGAACAGCACAACACCCGAAACAGGGGTCCAGAAGTTAACAGGTTAACAAATATTATTCACTATAGAGGGGCACCGAGCACCAAACTGTTAGTAAAGGTAAGACTCAGAATTTGTGTGCTAGGGCTGAATTGCCTCTAGGCTTTGCTCTCCTTTATATACACTAGAGCTCAATAGAGCTTCTTGGGATACAAGTTTGCTTTAAGAGCATATTCCTAATGTTGTAAATTAAAGCTAGCATAAAGCATAAAGCAACTGTCTAAACTGAAAGTAAAGACTAATAACTAAAGTGCTCTAAGAGCACAGGCTTATCTATCAATTCTCCCCCTAAGCCTTGCTTCATCTTGTCTTGCCAATCTTCATGAGCCCAATCTTGCTTCTCATCTCTTCAAACTTGGTCTTTCCAAGTGTCTTGGTGAGAATGTCTGCAAATTGTTCATTTGTGCAGATGTGATCTGTCTTGATGCTCCCTTCATCCATGCAATCTCTGATGAAATGGAACTTTGTCCTGATATGCTTACTCCTGTCATGGAACACAGGATTCTTGGCAAGAGCTAATGCAGACTTGTTGTCCACCTTCAACTCCACAACTTCCACTCTTCTTCCCAGCAAATCAGCCAACAACCTTGATAGCCAGAGTGTCTGAGTTGCTGCTATAGTCATGGCCACATACTCAGCTTCACAGCTTGAGAGTGCCACTACTCTTTGCTTGACAGATTGCCAACTGACCAAGCTATTTCCTAGGAAGAAGAGACACCCAGTAGTACTCTTGCTGGAATCAATGTCTCCAGCAAGATCTGAGTCACAGTAGCCCAAGAACCTTGCTGAATCTGGTGCCTTGGTGAAGTGGAGGCCATAGTCAAGGGTACCTGTCAAGTACCTGAGAATCCTCTTGACTGTCATTTGGTGTTCAGTGGTAGGTCTCTCCAAGAACCTGCTCACAAATCCCACTGAAAATGTCAGATCTGGCCTAGTGTGGACCAAGTACCTTAAGCTTCCAACCAATCTTCTGTATTGAGTTGGATCCACTTCCTCTACTGTGCTCTCCTTGCTCAGCTTCAGCCTTTCCTCCATTGGAGTGGCAGCAGGGTTGCAATTAGCCATGCTTCCCAACTCCACAATCCTCTTGGCATAGTGGCTCTGCCTCAGAGTGATCCCACTACTGCTTTGATGTACTTCTACTCCTAGATAGAAGCTGAGCAACTCAAGGTCACTCATCTCAAAAATGGTCATCATCTCTGCCTTGAAAGCTCTCACTTCCTCCTCCTTGACTCCAGTGATGATCAGATCATCCACATAGACTCCAACCAGTAGGACAGAGCCATTGGAGCCTCTTCTGTAGATAGCAGCCTCATGGTTGCTTTATACAAACCCCATCTTCTTCAGGGTTGAATTCAGCTTTGCATTCCAAGCCCTGGGTGCCTGCCTCAGTCCATACAGAGCCTTATAGAGCAGATAGACCTTGTCTTCTTCCCCTGAGACAGCAAAACCAGGTGGCTGCTGCACATAGACCTCCTCCTTGAGCTCCCCATTGAGGAATGCTAACTTGACATCCATGTGGTGGACCTTCCACCCCTCTTGAGCAGCTAGTGCCAGGAGCAGCCTTACTGACTCCATTCTTGCAACAGGAGCGAAAGCATCTTCATAGTCCACCCCTTCTTGCTGCACAAAACCCCAAGCCACAAGCCTTGCCTTGTGTTTGATCACAGCACCTTCCTCATTCTTCTTTATCTTAAACACCCACTTCAGAGTGATTGGTCGATGACCAGCTCGGGGTGGCACCAGCTCCCGGGTGCCATTGCGCTCAATAGCGCCCAGGTCTTCCTCCATCGCAGCTTGCCAGGCTGGATTGTCCTTCGCCTCTGCGTAGGTAGTCGGCTCGCCCGAGCAGGAGAGGTTCAACTCGGCGAAGAGCCTCTGCGTCGGCGGTGGGGTGGCCTCATCCCCGATGAGATCAGTGACGCGACGGTAGCGCAGCTGCTCACTGCCGTGGTAGGCGTCCACCCTCTCTTCGCCGTCCTCCAGGGGAATCACGTGCTCGACCCGAGGACTGGAGTTGCTTGCCGCTGGCGATGGCGTGGCGGGTGTGGAGTGGCCGCCGCCACGGGATCCTCTGCTTCCTCCTCACCTTGTGAGGGCTCCGGTGTACTGAAGCGCGGCGGAGGAGTTGGCGATGGTGATGCCGAGCTAGGAGCTCCGGGCACCACCTCTTCCCAGGGGTACTCGACGGTGAAGTCGCTGCCGCCTTCCTCCGATGTGCTTGCCGCCGGAGATGTCCAGTCCCAGCCGCGGCCTTCGTCGAACAAGACGTCGTGGCTGACACGCACGCGCTGGAACACCGGATCGTAGATCCTGTAGGCCTTCGCGCCCTCCGCATAGCCGATGAACACGCCGGCCTCGCCGCGGTCATCCAGCTTGCGGAGCTGAGTCAGGCGCCTGGTGTAGGCGACACAGCCAAACACCTTGAGGTGGCCCAAGGTCAGTGAACGACCGTGCCATGCCTCGTAGGGGGTGATGCCCTCCAGTGCTCGCGTCGGGGCACGGTTCAAAAGGTGCACCGCCGTCATCACGGCCTCCCCCCAAAGCCTTGCCGACAGACCACGCTGCTTGAGCAGAGCACGCGCCATGGCCACCACAGTTTGATTCCTGCGCTCAACGACTCCATTTTGCTAGGGGGAGTGAGGGGCACTGAAATGTCGTTTGATACCTTGGTTGGCGCAGTAGGAGCTGAACTCGGCAACGGTGAACTCGTCGCCGTTGTCCGTGCGCAGGACCTTGAGCTGGCAGCCACTCTCCACCTCTGTTGCAGCCTTGATGCGCTTGATCGCCTCCCCAGCAGCATCCTTGGTCGGCAGCAGCGCTGCCCACATGAACCGGGTGGCGTCGTCCACCAGTAGAAGGATGTAGCGGTTGCCCGCCGGCGTCATGGGTCCGCATAGGTCGTCGTGCACCAACTCCAAGTTCTTCTGGGCACGGTACGACGTCGCGGACGGGAATGATCGCCGCTTCTGCTTGGTGGTGACGCAGACGTCGCAGACTTGCTCCACGTGGTCGATCTCGGGGATCCCACGGGCCATCTCCCCTTGCTCGGACGCCGTAGTGCATCAAAGTGCAGGTGGCCGAGCCTCTCGTGCCACTGCCACGCCTTGTCGTCCTTGCGCGCGGCGAGGCAGCATGGCTGCGCAGCTTCCAGGTGTAGGATGTAAAGAAGGTTAGCTCCTCGAGCTATCTTGGCGAGCAGGCAGCCGCTGCGATCCCAGATGTGCAGCACGCCATTGTCAATCTCCACCTTGGAGCCGCCCTCATCCAACTGCCCAAGACTCATGATCGAGTTCTTGAGGGCAGGGATGAAGTACACCCCGTGCAACACGCGGTGCTCGCCGGTCTTGCCTTGGAACACGATGGTGCCGACACCGCGAATGTCCACCTTGGACGCATCCCCGAAACGCACGGTGCCGCGGACGTCGGTGTTCAAGTCGGCGAAGAGCTCGCGCCGGCCTGTCATGTGGTGCGTCGCGCCGCTGTCGAGGTACCAACCTCCCATCTTCTCTTCTTCTTCATCAACGCCGAGGAAGGCACGGGCTCTAGGCTCCTCCAAGGTCACTTCTTGCGCGGCCAAAGAGTAGGCCGGCGCATCCTTGTCCAGCTCGACGAACGCGTTCGCCATGAACAGCGCGCCGTCCTCTTCGCACTCGACGTACTGGGCACGCCCAGCGTATCCACCAGCACCGCCGCCGCGGCCACCACCTTGATCGCCTCCTCGTCCGCCGCGGTCACCTCCACCGCCGCGGCCGCCGCCGCGCTCTCGTCGTGGCAGGCGGCAATCGCGCGCCCAGTGTCCCTCCAAGCCACAATTGAGGCAAGTGTTCGGCCCACGGTTGTCACCCGAGGGTCCGCGCTCACCGCCACCATCACCGCGGCCATCACCGCGGCCAGCGCCGCGCCCTCGGCCACGCGCGCCGCCACGGCCCCGCTAGAATCTTCCTCCGCGACCACGCTGCTACCTGGGAGCCGAGCCACTGGCATCCTCAGCGCCTTTCTTCTCCTTCTTCCAGCGCTCTCTCCACTGCTCCTCAGTGTACATGAGCTTGCCTCCGACGGTGATCGGCTCGACTGGCGCTTGCTCCTCTCGATCATCCACCGCCTTGAGCCTCTCGGTCACCTCCTCGAGTGTGAGCGCCTTAAAGTCGAGGAATTGCTCGATGGCGACGACGATCTGCGCGTACTTCGCAAGCACCGTACGAAGGTACTTCTCCACCACGCGCGGCTCGGTGATGTCTCGGTCGCCGTGGATGACGAGCTGCTGATGCAGAGTCGACAACCGGATGGCAAAGTCGTCGACTTGCTCACTGGGCTTGATGCCGATGTTCTCCCAGTCCCGGCGAAGTCGCTGCAGTGTCGCCCGTCGGACCCTGTCCACGCCGATCCTCGCTGCAGCGATGGCGTCCCACGCCTCCTTCGTCGTTGCCTTGTCCATGAGCGGGATGCCCATCTCCTTGGGCACGGCGGCGACGATCACCTCGAGCGCACGCCGATCGTCGCGGTACTGGACCGGACCTCCTTCGACGGCCTCCCACATGTCGCGCGGCTACATCCGCAGCTTCATGAGCTGTGACCACTCATGGTAGTTGGTCTTGTCCAGCATCGGCCACGTCGTGCTGCTGCCGGAGTCGCGGTAGACCACTCTGTCCCGCGACTCATGGCGCCCGCCGCCGCGGCCTCGCCTGCGGTCGCGCGGAGACTGAGAGCGGCGTCGATCCTTCCAGTCTCGCGGGCTCTCAGAGCGCCTGGAGTCCTTCTCCATCTTCTCCTCCTCCTCTGCAGCAATCTCTGCTCGCAGCGCCTGCGCGGTCCTCGCTGCCTCCTCTGCTGCAGCCGCGGCCTGCCTCGCTGCCTCGATCGCCGCCGTTGCTGCTGCCTCTGCAGCCAGCAAGCGCGCAGCCCGGAGGTTGGAGACGCCCTGCGCTCCATCACCGGTGACAGTAGCTCCGTCCTCGACGGCCAAAGCCTTGGCCTTGGTGGCGGCGGCGGCGGCTCGCTCGGCAGAGGTAGACATGGCTGGGAAGGTGGAAAAGGTAGGGTTTTTCTTGGGCTCTCTCTCACACAACCAGAGCTCCGATACCAATTGTTAGTAAAGGTAAGACTCAGAATTTGTGTGCTAGGGCTGAATTGCCTCTAGGCTTTGCTCCCCTTTATATACACTAGAGCTCAATAGAGCTTCTTGGGATACAAGTTTGCTTTAAGAGCATATTTCTAATGCTGTAAAGTAAAGCTAGCCTAAAGCATAAAGCAACTGTCTAAACTGAAAGTAAAGACTAATAACTAAAGTGCTCTAAGAGCACAGGCTTATCTATCACAAACTGCTATATTCAGTTACTATTCATGGAAGTCATGCCCATGGTCCAGCAGATCATGCAGGAGGAGGGTGAGAGGGTGCATGCTGCACCATTGAGGCATTGACACAGCAAAAGCTCTCGGGCAGCTGTTAGGTTAGGCCATGGGTGGGGGGCACTTCACAACAATGTACGAGGGTGCGAACATGTCAAAAAATTAACCCAGGCTGTGGATTCAGCATGTAATTGGGCCGTGTTTTCAATCTTCAATATATTCTCATGCGTATTCAAGAAAAAAAATGGAATTTAAGAAAAGATCATTTACCCATCAATGTGATGAACGTCTTCCCATAGCTGGGGATTCCTATCCTTCTCCCTACATATCTGTACACTAATAGCGTAAGTAACCATAATATAAGGATAAACATGACAATTGATGAAGTCACTGTTTTGAATTTCTAAACAAGAGCCCAGGGGGTGGCAAGAGATAATCCACGAGTGGTTAGCCACAAAAGGGAGTAAAACTAGAAGGTGATGAACTAAACTTTTTGAGAAACGATAACATACCTGCAGGCCAGGAGTGCCATCTGTCACTAAAAGGGTTATCACACCATAGTCTGAGTGAGCTGATGCACCATAGTTTCCACTATCAGACTTATTTACTTCAACTGCAGAATCAATTAAAATGAAATACTATGTAAGGACCTCTAACAAAGTCTTTCAGTGCCTCCATAAATTAAAAGAAGACAAAGAAGAGCAATCAGTTCACCAAGAATAAGCTTAAAGATGCCTCACTCCTTTTGTCTGTCTGTCCCCCTCTTACAGTATTACAGAAGATCATTAAATTACCCAACAAGCTTATATAACTCGCATTCATAATTTCATATACCTTAACATTTTGTTCAGCAATCAGACTGTACTTCAGTATACAGTAGGAAGATATATATGCTGAACTACTATCAAGAATTCAAGATAGATGCACAAATCTGCATATCCTTTGCTGGCAGCTGCTAGCCTGCTAGTGCATTAAGTATGACTGTATGGGTATGTTCTATGCAACTTGACTGTTTTCACTAAACCTTTAGGTGTTCCTTGGTTAGCATTTTTTAACAAAACCAGATTACAGTGGTAACCACTAACTTTAATTCATGTTTCATTTAGAGTCTATGTAATCAAATAATGGGCACTAAAGAACTAAATACGCCCAAAAGTCCTGGAATCGCAAAAATTAACAGAGCAGCTGTTCCTTTATCCTTACAAGTTCCCCCCAGATCCCAATCTCATCCTCCCTCCAATGGTGAAGGGTGCATCAAGGAACATTGGAGCACAAACCCACTTCATCCATGTCCCTCGGGTACTGACCACCGCACGCGAAGCGGAGCTAAACCGCTTCAACCATGTGCCATCACCCTGTGCACACACTGCGAAGCATGTAACTGCAGTCACTTCTCAATTCTCATTCACACATTTCTGTGGTGAAGCTGTGTCATGAATCTCATGACCAACTCCAGCAGAAGCCCATTTCCAGGGCAATTGTACTACACTAGATTGCTTCTCTTTCCCTGTTTGCTTCTCTCTGGTGCCATCTTGAGATGAAAAAATAGGTCAATCGCAAGTGCTAATAGTCTGTTTCTGTTTCTTCTCCTAGCTGCAGTCTACTTCCACTACCGAGCCACAAAGAACAACGTCAGTATTCACTTAATTTGTTCCCATTACCTATGCCTTTAGATACCATTTACTTTACTGTCGCAACTTCCCAACCAAACAGCACCTTATTAGGCATATTAGTTATGCACCCTTAGATCCAACCCAGCCAAGCAACACTCTGTAGGAGGATGCAAAGTTTTTAATTCTTTAGTGTAACATGTGCATCCATACATTTTCTTATATAACAGATCTGCTAAGCAGTCAAGGAAAAAGAGCACCTGACTTCCATTTATATTTGTTTCTCTGTTAAAGTTATTTATGTCAGTACGAAAAATGAATAATGAAGAGCTGAGGCCATTCAAAAACCTATCAGGCTATCAGCAACAATGAAATGAAAAGACCGGTTAAAAGGCAAGAACAAGAGTGTAGGAACTAGCAAACCATTTCATAATCTTACGAATAAACTTTCATGCTTTCATATGATATAGAAGGAAATGGAATAATGTAACCTGGGTAATGCAATAACCGAAGAAATGTTGACGGGCAGTTCAATGCACCAATTTTATGAAAGAAATCAGCATCCAAATCCAAACCCAAAGCAATTAGAGAGAGTATCCTTGTGCCAGTATCCCTAGTAGGGAATAAGAAACACCATCAATTAATAAGGTAGAATGTTTTAACAAATACACAAATATTCTTACAAAACCTTTATTTTGTTTTGAGGAATAAATGTTCTTCTAATACTTACATAACAGCTGCAATGTATAGCTTCATTGTCTCCTTCCAAGATGGCAAGCGCTCTACAGATAGCCAGAGAAAGAAGCAAATGTTGAAAGCATAAAATGGAATCTGATCATATATTCATATGCATGATGTCCATAGACAATTAGATAATGCAGGTCGACAGTTAGAAAACTTATCAGTTGTTAAGAGATGGCAAAGCAGATAAGTACCTTCCGAAGGCCATTGGTTTATATCGTTATGCATATCGTCATCATCAATAGGACCAATGTAGAAACTCTCCTTGAGGTCTCCTATAATATATTAAAATCCAGAAATCAATAGGAGATTAAACAGTCTGTTTTTTTTTTTAATGAGGCGTATTTTTAGCAGAAGATCTGCTTCTGTTTCATTAAGGAAGTTAGGCAGAACAAAATTACAGGGAGTTCAGTATAGGAATAATAACACGGAGGAGAGTTGCTTCAAAAAAAAATACAGGGAGGAGGCAAAAGCTCCAAAAATTATCCTGGCAGATTCAACTTTATCATTGCAAGGACCAGAAGAAATGGTAAAATCTATGAAGTGTGGCTGTAGCTTCAAAGTTCAAACTACAAGCGACAATGATGTGCAGAATGGGTTCTTCAGTATTTGTCCATTCTTTATGGACTTTTCCTCAACCCACTACACATAGCTCCTAGATCCATGCGCAGTCTAATCAGATAATTGAAGCAAGGTAAGATTGGCTAAATGAAAATTTCTTCGCACTTTTGCCTAAATTCCTCAACCCATGTCACGTTTTGTGACAGAAACAGTCCTATTACACTAGTATTATTATGGTTCAAGTTCAGTTTTAGCTATGGCAGCCAGTGAGTCATTATATACAACAACAACAACAACAACAAAAATTCCCCTCGGTTTTGTAATTACGAGTGCTAGTTTGCATCAGTCATGTACTCCAGCAACAATTTCAAGCAGCTGTCGTGTGCTAAGCAACAACGGTCATATACTCATATTTTGGTGTTGAGACCAAAATCCCAACACCAGGTAGGCGGGCGCAGAGAAGGAGATAGCAGGCGAAGGCGGAGATATTCAACCTACGAACGGGGAAGAGGCGTCGAGCTTCTCGGCGTAGGGCGGCGTGTACCCCCGGTGGTTGGCGCTCCTCAGCAGCGCCATCTTCTCCTCCATAGGCAGGTCGAAGAACCCCTTGCTCTGCGCGAACACCGCCTCGAGCAGGCCGCGGTCCACTCCGTGGTTGGTCACGTAGAAGAACCCGTGCTCCACGCACGCCTGCCCAAGCAACCGTCAAATAAGCTCGCAATCTCTTTCGGGACCGGGGTGTTTTGTTTCGTGAGTCTGGGGGGTCGAGTGAAGTCACCTGTCGGACGGATTCAGCGGCGGCGTGGAGGTCCGGCGACGCCAGGTCCACCACGGGGAGGTGCAGCTTCCCCGCCATCTCCGATGTCTGACGTCTCCGGCTTGGCTCAAGGCCTGCTGAAGGAGTGGAAGCCGGAGGTGATTTGCTGGCGCGGCGACTCTGAAGTGGCTGTTATTTTCCGCGTCACATCCAGCAGCAAATCGGCGGACCGGAAACCAGATACAGTACGCAATCAGTCGTCAATGCCGTCAGCGAGCTGCGACTCTGCGCTTCTTCTTCTTCTTCTCTCCTACTACCTGGGTCCTGGCCTCCTGGGGGCGACGGGCTGCTTGCGCCTATGGGACTGAAAATCATACTGGGCCTGGGCTGAAACATGATAACATGGCCTGGCGATCCACTGCGTCAAATGGCAATAGATCAGCCCAACATGAGCGGACTTTTTTTTTCATTTTTAATCATTTTTATTAAGTAAATTTAATAATAAACTGTATTTATTTTTATTTTTGCATTTAACCTGTTTGGCCGCGCAAGCAAGCATGGCACTGCCAAATCACGCTGCCGCGCCATGCATGACGGTGCGGCAAAGGCGCTGACTTAGCATGCCCCGGAGCGGGCATGCTGAGTCACCGATCTGACATGGCAGGGTTTGCCGCGCCATGCATCTTGGCGCGGCAAGCCGCACCCTGGATCTTGGCGCGGCAGGCCTGATACCGTTTTGGGGGTAGTCCTTCTCTCCTATCTCTCCCTCACTCCTCTCTGTCCGAGCCCGAGCCCGACCCCGCCGTCATCGTCCCTTCACCGCCGCCGCCAACGCCGGCCGCCGCCGGACGAGCTCCGGTGCTCCTCCACCGCCCCAGCCCCGCCTGCCCTCCCCTCCCCCGCCCCGGCCCCGCGGCCACACTGCGCCGGGAGGGCCCTTGCCGGGAGCCCCTGCCTCTCCCCCGGCCACCCCGCGTCGGGAGGGCCAGGCCCGGCCGTCACCGCGGCGGTGGGCGCCGGCCCCGACCCCGGCTGCCACTCCGTCGGCCACCACCTCATCCCCCCCCCCTCCGGCCTCTTCACGGTTCAAGGTATTTCTTCTTTTTCTTTAATATAGTTAGGATGTATACGTTACGTTAGTAGTTATTATTTAGTTAGGGTTTATTTGGTTAGTAGTTAGTATTTAGTTAAGGTTAGTAGTTAGTATTTTATTTGGTTAGTAAGTATTTGATATAGCCATTATTAGTTGGTATATTTGATAATTGGTATATGTATATTTAGTTAGGATTGGAACCGATTTGATGAAGTTTAGTGAAATCCTTTTGTAGATGGATTGTTGTGTGCGGGTTTGTTATGGAGGAAGTGTTAGGAGAGAAGATGGCATGTTCGAAAATATGGAAGAAGAATTTGAATGGTTTGGTGGACCTCCTAGCTTCGACGACCTTTATGATCGTTTGAAAGCAAAGTTTAGTGGTGATTTCACACTAAAGGGGAGGTGTGACATCGGAAAGTTCAGGGCATGCTATGCCGTTATGCATTTGCGTGACTGTGTTGACTGGTCTCGTTACAATCGGTTGCTTGAAGGTTCGAATGCGCCCATGGCTGAGGTTGTGGTGGAGAACGGGTTCATGAAGCATAGTTTTCATGAAGGCCCTTCCAATGTCGGTGTGGGGCACGATGATGAAGATGAAGAGTTGTGGGTGGATGGGGAACAGACTCAGGGTGACATGGACTTGGATGTTCAGGTGACACAGGAGGATCCATTAGGACACATGAACAATGAATTTGATAGCAACGAGTTTGATGAAGAAGAAGAGGAGTAGAATGAGGATGAAGGGATTGGTGATGCAGTTAGCACTGCTTCAGAAGATTCTGATGACGGAGATGAGGATGTAGATGTTATTCCACCACCGGTTCAAGCCATGAATGCACCTGTTCATGTCATGCCAGCACCGGTTTATGTCATGCCATTCTCTGTATCAACTGAGGTTCTTCATGCGGCGCCAGCCCAGGGAAGCTTAACCACGGAGCCACCAGAGGGTGGTACCTCCTATGAGCCATTGGGAAGAATTAGCGAAACACAGCAGTACGTTGCACCACCACCATACACAGAGCCGGAGCTAGAGCAACTGAGGGCGGTGAACATTCCTTTTAGTGGTGTTCCAAACTATAGGGATGTAAGCATGACTCATATGGTTGTATGTGACACGGGGCTTTCCATGTGTTTGAGATCTGTATATAACCCGAAGGAGGCAATACTTAGCAAGGGGATGACATTTAACACAATGACAGAGATGAAGTTGTTTCTTGAGGATTATGTTGTGCACCACCATAGGCCGTACACTGTGACTAATTCGGATCAGGAGGTGAGGTACAATGTCATTTGCAGGTCTAGTTGTGAATGAAAGTTAAATGCAAGGCGAAGACCGAGTGATGGCAAGTGGAAGATAACTAAAATTGTGCAACCCCACACTTGTACTGATAATAGCAACAATCAAAATCATATAGAAATCCCACACTTGTTTTCAGCAACCCAAAGGCTTAGGGTCGAATGCATTTTCAGTCAACGGACCCTTCCTACCCTTCCTACAATTTAATCAATTTTGGTATAATTACCTCATGAGAAAACACAACACACTAGTCGTTAAAAATAAATGAATCGAAAGAAATACAACAAATATAGTGAGATTACCTAGGTTTAATAGCTCTACCACGTCGTGGCATCCTATACAATAATTTAAAAATTATTCAAACCATAACTATTAACATTGCTAGGTTAACAAAATGCAAATCATATATAACAAATCAATGCGAAAAAACAATAGAGAAGGGATAGGATACCTTGCTCTTGAAGTTGAATGGATCAAATCAAAAAATTTACGGTTCAATTAAGTGATTCGAAAAATTGGGCAAAGAGGAGAAAAACCCGAGAGAGGAGAGGAGCAAATGGGGAGGAGCTAGCGTCTGGAAGCGGGCCGGAGTCTATATATCGCCTTATCGCGCCATGCATGGTGGCGCGGCAGGACCACCACGTCACCTCGGTGACTCAGCATGCTCGTGCACCTCTGCCGCGCCGCCATGTATCAAGGCGCGGCCACCAAACGGGTTAGATTCAAAAATAAAAAAAATAATGTTTATTAATAAAATTAGTTAATAAAAATGATTAAAAAAAAGTCCACATGAGCCGCCCATGTACATTTTCCCATCCCCCTAATAAAGAAAAAGTAGACCTTTCCCATCACAGTACGACTGCGTCAGGTGAGTCATTCTCATCAGCGGTCAGAAGAGGATTGCTTGTTACGGCTCACCTGAGTCTGAGTGACAGCACAAAACATAATTCCAGATCTCTCAACTCAACTCTCATGCCTGACGACTGACTCTTCGTCAAAACACCGAATTCGTGTGCTATCATCTCAGACCTCAAGGAAGGGACGAGAGCGCGTTCGTCAGTTCAAGTCGTCCCGGAGCCTACCGCTGTATCCCTCGTTCTCTCCGCCGGCGACCGCCCGCTCGTCGGGCCCGGAATGATCCTAGATCCTACTGCCTCCCTATCTACTGTACAGTAGTAGTAGTAGTAGTAGTAGTAGTAGTACATAATACAGCGAGACGTGGCTGCACAGAGAGAGAGACACCACCACTTGCATGCAGCACAGCACTAGTGTGCGCGAACGACACGGCACATCGCGCGACAACTGTTTCTGACGAGGCCACTCAGGTCTCAGGCAGGAAGTAAGATGAAGGCACAGCACGGCGAGGGCTGCTGTGCTTACGATGGCAATGGCAACCTTGCCTCTTCAGCTGCTGCTCCAGTCCATGGACAGTGAAAGCGAGGTGGAGCCAAGCGCGCAAAAGAAAAGGAAACGGAGACAGATCAGCCTCGGGCGTCACGCAACATCCCCCGGCGGGCTCGACCGATTTGCCGGAGCCCGGCCCCGCCCTGGTGAGTTTCGTGTCCACCGACGACAGCCGCGGCGAAAGGGCTCGCGCTGTCGAGCACCTTCAGGGCAGTGCCAACTGCCAATGCCGTGCATGCCTCATGCGATCAGTTGTGTGCAGTACAACTCGGCCTGAAATCTGGAGAGAACGACGAACCTGTGATTGCTTGGAATGAAAGTGTGCAAAGAAAAAGGGACGTGTGTGCTTGGTTGATCTGGGCTAACCTGCCTTCGCAACCACGTTAGCACTAACCCGGCCCTGAATTATTCGGTGATGATCGTGCCTCGGCCTCGAGGGTTGTTGAGCTGCGCAATTTGTATGATAGCAGTAGCAGGCAGGCAATCACAAACCACGGGTGAAAAGTGCTACCTTACCTTTTGTTCACTGATTGATCCATTATTGATGTGTATATGTATTTTGCATCCACCATATGTATGTATCATCTCTTTTATACATAATGACCGGATATATCCAAGTGACACCGACAGCCCTCAAGTTGCATGTTGCTCTAGTCCTCAAAAGCAAATCGCAAATGCTAGAGCCCTCGACAACCATTTCAAGTTGCTACTTTGGGGGCTTTGCTTTGTTGTGCAACCTACTGCTTCATTAACAATTGTGCACAAAGGTAGCAGTGTGCACAAAAGGCGACAGTGTGGCTCACAGTCTGGACTCTTGGCAGCTTTCATAGTTTATGTAGCCGTGGATATCTTTTTTCTCTGGGAAGGAAAAAATGCAGCCACCCTGAACGTGGGAGGACTGCAAATAGGCAGGTGGCTGGAAAAGACGGTATAAGTTTCTAAGACCATCTTGTGTGTGGTTTTAATTATAAGAGTTTTTTAATATCAAACTAATATAAAAGAATGAATTTCCATCACATCTTTTATTCCTTCTCTACTCTCCTCTATGACAAATTATAGATCTCCTAAAATCAACTTTAAAACATGTGAGACTTTTGTTCTAGTAGATTGCCAAAATCTTATCCTGATTTAGGAGAGACAGAGCTCTCTCCTTTTTAAGGAGAGATGGTGGTGAATTTAAAATATCTCTTGAGATCTATTATAGTTGTTATATTATATTTCATATTTCATATGTAAGGAATAGAGGCAGTGACGAATCTAGCAAAAAATATTGACGGGCCATCGAGGTCAACTTTATTACATGATATAATTTTTTAAGCTTCGATAAGAATTTACAACAAATTTTGTCGAGGTCGATGGACTCCAATAAATCTCTATAAATCCGTCCTAGCGCTAGATTTTATGGGCTGTTTGGTTTCCCACACGCTCCGACCTACATCGCATTGCCCGAGCCAAGCCCTTCCTAGGCAAGTTGCTGCCATACAATTTCTCACCGTTTGGTTCCCTTGGCGCACGCACCATGGCTGAGCAAAGAACCTCATTGGTTTCCTAGGCGCACGAGCTAGCCTTATTGATGCTCTCATATCTCATGCAACTCGCACGTCCTAGCTTGGCCCAATGGAAACACTCGATTCCTACCTGGCTCTGGCTCTGTCGCTGGCTCAGCCAACCAAACAACCAAAAGTCGCATGCCTAGAGCTTGGCCAGGCTAGAAAAGTTACTTCAAAAAACACAGGTATAGCATATTACCTAAAATGTGTCTCCTATATTTCTTTAGGCATAGAGGAGAATGGAGATGTCTATCGCCTTTATTTAAGAGAAAGGATAACTTGTCTTTTAGGGGATCTAAAAGATGAGATAGTGTTACGAATAACGGCGGATAAACGACGAAGAACACAAGATCAAACCACAGTGAGACACAAGATTTAACGTGGAAAATTCCTCCAATGCGAAGGGGAAAAACTACGAGCGCCAACCAGCAAACACTCCTCACTATAATGAATGACCTGATCTACGTGGAACCCTAGCGATGGGTATATGTACCATAACGCGGGGGGCAGCCCCCCGCACCCCCTGACTCCGACCCAAGCCTCCCAGCGACGGGCCTCCGCTTCGCTCCGTCAGAAGTCAACCTTTGTTTTGGGTAATGTATTTGAAACATCTTCAACAGATAGAAGATCTGTTGTATCATTTCTATCTCCTCAAATGCTATTTTTGCTATTTTTGTATAGAAGATTATATAGGAGATAAGATAGGAAATCTGTCGTAGCATAGATATCCAAATGGAACTTTTTAATGGTAGTAGGAGGTAAGTTGAGGTCCTACGTGAAATGGAGTGACACCTCAATGCTTCCATCTTAGGGTAAGTACATTGCTACACCTTAGCGGTCTCATACACCGTCTCATGCAATGTCACGTAGGATTTTTGCTTAGGTGGAGGAAAGAGAAATGTGAGAGAGAAAGAGGTCGTTGTTTCGCGAAACAACCACCTCATGAGCTAGGATTTAGGATTATGAGACAACTATTACACCATTGTATGAGTTGTTGTTGCCATGCACCTCACAAATTAATTTTTATTTCATGCATAAATTAAGGAATCATAAGGTACTACAGTCAACTTAAAAAATCAACCATTGTATATGTGGTCTGTTAAGTCGTCTTAAATTATGTGGCATTATACGAGACGACCTATGAGACAACACCAATACACTTGCCCTTATTAATCTTATCCACCGCCATTAAAAAGCTCAACGGATCCCCATTCGAGACCTAACCTTGTCGGATCAGAGAAGTAGCCTTCAAGCAAAAACTGTGATCTATATGGCTATCAGGCTATGGCCAAGCGGCAAAAACGCTCAGATGTGATGTTCAGCTTATCCTACCAAAATACCTCCTCTTTTCGTGCTAGAGTCTAATCTTAGCGCGCTAGTATTTCTTAATTCTTACGTTGTCTAACTGCAGCTCTATAGCCCTTTTCATGTGCAAGTTGCTTGTGCGTGAGCAATCTGCGGTTTCAAACCAACATTTTTTTTCCAACAAAAAAACACGTAGCTTTTCTACGTATTTATATTTATTAAAGAAATAAAATACCTTCGAAAAAATGTATAATACCTACGTAAAGAAGTAAAATGCCTTCCGAAAATGTAAAATATGTTCATACTTTCTTTGTTTTTGTGAAATAAATATCTTCATACTTTCCATCTTAACTGGCTCTAATTGTTGGAATTTATATGGATAGTTCCCCTAAATCCATACGAAGAAATTCTAATAAATCTTAAAATATCAATACATGTGTTTTTAATAGGCTTTAATGTTTAAACCCATGAGTAGATGTGAGAGATACAACATCAATTAGTATCATATTGTTAGTTGATGTGGAGATAGGGGATTTCCTCCCTATATAAGTGTTAATCCTTCGATGAATAGACACACCAAAAATTAATATTGGGGGGTTCTAGTTTAAAAAAATCTAAAGGTAGTAAATTAAATATTTTCCTATTCTCGTTGTTGTGCCGCCGTTGAAGTCTCTCCAGCTCGACCACTTGCGTGCACCGACGAACAGATCTCCATAACCCTCGTCCTTACGACCTGCACCGTGAGAGGCCAAATAAAGATTTTGAGAAGCGCTCGTCGCACGACTGCTCTCAACTTCTACGACAGGTCGTCTTCCGTCCAAGACCAAGACCGGTGGCCCTACATCCCGGTGTATCGACCGGGAGTTACGCTGAGCGGCTCTCCCTCCACAACTCGTCAACAACCTCGCGCCAGGCCTCATACCATCTCCATCAGCAGCACCAACAACATCGTCTCCCTTTTCAATTCAAAGGTATACTTCTCAAAGTCATTTGAATCTGTTTTCTACCAAACGGGGTAAAATCAAATGGCCCTTTTAGTGAAGCCCATAAAAATACACTGAAACAAAAGGATGGATGAGGGTTAGAGCCAAAAAAAAAAATAGTGGCTTCACCTTGTTTACGTAGAACCAAGGTTGATGAAGGTTCAGTTTGCCCCTATCTCGTGGCGCGCAGGCCATCTCAGGAGGCGCTTTGTCGCAGAGGCACGCAAACCGGAGTAGAGAGGCGCGTCAAGTAGGCGTATCCCAGGCAGGGGAAGAGGATAGAACTAAGGAAAAGGAAGAGTATTTTGATCATTTCATTCGTTTTATCTATTATATAAAACGGGGTTCCGGATATCAGCTGTAGTCCGGTTTTTGAGTGATCCGAACCATACTCGTGCCATGCGTCAACATCCACTGAACTACACCATCCAAATGTGACCCTGACCAGGCCCCAGGCTGCCAGGCAGATAAGTGGGCCCATAGATAGCACTAACAATGTAGGAGTACTAGCTTGGTGATGGTCCTCCAGTGTCCACTAAAAGAAAGCAAAAGGACTAAAGGAGTAAAGCCTCTTCCAGTCTTCCACTATATATAAACAACAAGGGAGCACCACCATTGGGAAGGAAGGGGCTTGCAAAGCTCTCCCCGAAGATCTCAAACAGAAAAAAAAAACAGCGAAAAAACAGAGCTCTCACCCCTCAAAGACTTGCAGAAGCATCACTGAGCGGGTGCCGACCGGGTGGTGACCGGAGATGCTGGTGGTCGAGCTGGGCGTATGGCTCATCCCGCTGACGTTCGTCCTCGTCCCGTGCCGCCGGATCGTGCTCCTCCTGTCGAGGCTCGAGGAGCTCCGCCGGAGCATGACGAGGCCGAGGCTCCACCAGGCGGACATGTGGAGCCGCTTCGCCACCGTCAACTCCATGGCTTTCATGGTGTGACGGTGACGGTAGATATATCATAAGTGTATCGCTGCTGCCTCTTACTCCTACTCTTAGCCATCTCCTTTTTTTTTGGGTCTGTTAGTTGAGTGCTACTGCTGCTATATCATCTGCTATGCTGTTCTGTGGACATCTCTGCTTTTGGCTTCTATGTACAATATAATCTCCTGTAGCTAAGATGCATACGACTTACCTTATTACTTACGTTAGGACTTGTATATGTAACAAGAGACATATGAGAATAGAGCGCATATGAAGTCAAATTCATGTTCTTGATATGAATATGATACATAATTACGTATATACTGCTTCGGCTTTTTCAAAATGAGGATTTCCTGAAGATCCTGCAATATATATATGCATCTTCTGTGACCACCGGCCAGATGGAATTTCTTGCGTGATCTTGCGTTGTTTCTCTATTTAATTGAACAAAGAATAGTGGCAGAGCTGGATTTTCCCAGGGAAGGGAGGATAAAAGATGCAGGACTTAAACAAACAAAGCCTGCTTGTATGATAAGATAAGACTAAAAGAATCAAGCTGTCTAGATTGTGCAGATTCCGAAGAGCATCCTTTGCTGATCAGTTGATAGATGGAGCCAACCCAACTGATGATAAATTAAGACAAGGGAGCAGCAGATTGGAAGGTTTGGTGTTGCAAAGTCTTCGACATATTTGGATGGCGTAGAAGAAATAGGATTAAGGGCCTGATTCTTTTGTTTGTTGTGTTGTCTTGTGCTAAGGTGTGGATGTCAGCTTAACTGCTTAAGTGATGTGGCTCTTGTTTTAACAGCTATACTAATTTAATTATTCGTTAATGCTGGAGACCAGGATAGTTTTATTTTTTAAGTCCGATCCACCGAGCAATGTCGTCTACAGTCATACACTAGATCTATTATTTATTCTGCAAACAAAGTATGGAAAGCACGAAGCTGCACGATTTACCATAGTCTCTGGGCTGAAGCTCAACGCAGCGCCATAGATGCTACGTCAGGGAGCACTTCAAGGGATGTCCTCTATCAACAGGTAGTAGATCAAACTGGTTGGAGAGCAATGGCCCATGGCAGTGAGAAAGTTGATACCGACCACAAGCAACTTGATCCATTTGCAATCAAATCAATAGTTGCCACCACGATCAATCTAGGAACGGAAAGGGACAACATATTCTTACCTTACGCTGTTGCTACAATAGTTGTGCTGAAAAATCTAATGCGGAGCATCCAATTAACAATCGGAGAGGCAAAAACCTGATCAGTGCACCCTCCCCACTGCACCGACCCGACCCGACCCGACCTCTCGTAAATTTTGGTCGCACTAAAAACACCACAAATCGTCCTCATCCAACCTGGGCTTCGAGTCCAGGAGACGAATCGCCGTCGCCGAACGGATGGAGACGAGCTGGACTGGAGCCGACAATCCAACTACAGATTAGGCTGGGATCAAAATGGCAACGGGACGTACCCGATGGATACTGGCCATCCATAGTCAAAATCTATTCTATCGAGTTACCCGTGAAAATAGACGGGTAAAGAATTCATTTCATACCTGCACCCTACGGGTAATTCTTACCCGACGGGTATTCCATATCCGATAATACACTCGAGTTCAAATATAAATTATAACAACATCCAGCAAGTTAACAACTTAATTAGGAGTGTTTAGGCCAAATTTTGATACATATTAGGCCCATCAGCAGGCAGCACATCAAGATAATAATTGTCACTCAATTTGGATATATATTAGGAGTGTTTGGACTAAATTTCATGGGCTATATAGGCTACAATCACTTAGGTTGGTTACTCAATTTTGCGGGTATTTCTTACCCACGGGTATGCGGGTATGGGTACTGTCATTCCACACTCGTACCCGCCATACCCGATGGGTAAAGGATTTCGTCCAATAATGTACCTGTGGGTAGAAAACTCCTTCTGCACCCGCCTCCTTAGCGGGTAAAACCCGTCGGGTCCTTGGGTTTCGGGTACCCATTGCCATCTTGAGGCTGGGAGAGCGGGGCTACCGCCTTTTTCACTATTTAGCCCCCTTTTCGAAAGAATCTCACGAATAGACTCTTTGTGAAAAGATTTCAGAAAATGGACCCTTAGTTCGACGTCATCGTGGCTGGCGCCGAGGTTACACGTCTCGGTGCAAGGCGCTCTGGCGCCATCGTAAGTCCCGCAGAAGCCGATGTGGCGCCCGCGTGGCAGAAACCTCGGCGCCATAGTGGCTAGTACCGAGCTCGGCGCCAAGATCTACGGCGTCGAGGTCGACGCCATCGATATTGGCGCCGAGTTGCTATCCATAGATCTGGGTTTGAAATTAAATAGATATAATATGTTCGAGAAGATTACAACAATAGATCTATAGCTCAACCGGTTAATCTACACTTGTATATTTTTTATAAGCAAACGAACAAGAAACGTACAACAAATCTTTTACCTAATTTTTTTATAAACAACTATAACAAAAAAAATAGTTCATTTCTTATTATTTATGTTTAATTTGTTTTTATTTGTTGTTTCAAAATCAAATCAAATAACATATTTTTTGTTCTTTGTAAAAAATACACAAAAGTAGCAAAAAAAAACTGCCCGTCTCAAGGACCGAACCTAAGACGGTGGGTTTAAAGGAGAACAGGCTAACAAGTTGGACTAAAACAGGTTGTTGTACAATATTCGGAGACATTTTAGTTATGTATTTCGAACCCAGATCTATGGATAACAGCTCGGCGCCAAGATCAATGGCGCCGAGGTTCTGCCACGCGGACGCCACGTCGGCTTTTGCGGGACTTACGGTGGCACCAGAGCGTCTGACGCCGAGACGTGTAACCTCCGAGCTAATGGTACATTTTCTAAAATCTTTCCACTATGGATCTATTTGTGAGATTCTTTCGGAAAAAGGGTCAAAGAGTAAAAAAGACGGGCGGGGCTACGTTTCGTGGGCAGAACCGACATGGGTTCTATGGGCTGAGCTTGTTAGTTGGGCTACAAGAGTATGTGGGCTTGTTTTATTTTTGGTCCCTCCCTGCGCTTCTACTTCCGCTTCTGTTGGTCTGTTGGACGATGCCGACCTAAACGAGGTGGCAACTGGCAAAGGCAAACGAGTCTGGACATGCCTCGTCGGCGGTTCTCAGTGCAGTCTATGAACGCGTTTCCCATCATGACGAGTGACGAATCTACAAATTTAAATCAGCCACGTAAAGAAAAAGAACATATTCTCCATCTTTTTTTCTCTCTCGCACTCAAAGCATCAAACCATACGAGTTTTCCCAAATGCATCCATCTATATTTATACGGAATGGTAACGATATCCCCGAAGAGTCTGTCTTCTGACCGACCAGATTGCTCTTGAAACTCTTCCTTCTGCCATGAGTTTGCATCCAAAAAAATATTAATATTTAAAATGTATAACTCATATCATTGATAGATATTTGAATTTAATTTTTTAATAAATTTATTTTGAAAAATAAAATTTTTATTTATTTTTATATAAATTAAGTCAAACTTATCAATACGTGAATCGGAGACAACAAACGGAGCGAGTACTAGGTATCTAGGAGAGGCGTGCCCGCCGAATCACTTGATTCAGCTCCATTACGCTATCTAACTCTAATTTCATAGGAATAGATAGACCAGGCCGTGTACAGGATGATGATGCAACTGCTACGATGTTTTTCTTATAAAACAATTTGGTAGTGTCACCTAAACACGCTGACGATCGATCTTGCTTGACAAAATTAGTCACGTTCTTTTTTATAGCACGCAAACAAGCGTAGCGATTTGCGAAGTGATGCTAGTAGTACTTACACATGTTCTTCGCCTTAGTCATAGTAGGAAGGGGACAGATTATCAGATACTCAGGACTTCAAGTGATCGATACCAACGTACTATGTGTTCTGATCTTAAGGTTTTTTTTTTTAGACTACATAGTACGTGCTTGCTGTGGTCTCAAAATTAAAAAAAAACTTATGGTTCTGTTGATGAGCTGGTTGATGCTATTTATTTTTGCATATGCTGATTACCAAGTCGACCACCACTGCTGACTGACCGACTGCACGCATCCGCATCTGCTGGACGTCGATTGTTCCTCATCAATGTTTTTCTGATCCTTGCATGCAACAGACATCACGAGTGCATAGAATTCTTTTCTCGAAGGGTAATGTGTAATCATTGGCGTCTCGCGCATGCGGAAACCCTCTCCAATAACCTGGTCAGGCATGCACGGCTGCTGCACTTCACCACAAGCTGTTGTTGGCAGTGATGACACAATCAGCACTTCACCAGATTCTAATACTCGAAGGCCAATGCTGGATTTCTTTAATCGACAAAGCAAAGGTTCGACTAAAGGAAATTTGGAATCATAGCCGTTTGAACTCATAGCCTACAGGGATGAGACTGAATAGCTTTCACGCTGATAAGCTGAGGCGCTGGTTCGGTTTCTTCTTACAATGAAACGTTCGTATTTTTATAAATTTGTTCTAAAATTTAACGACGTTATTTTTTTAGTGGTAGACGACGTGCTCATCAAAGCGAGACGTATATTGTGATTTCGTTAATCTCGAGATTTGACAGCGTTCATAGATGTGAGTGTATGTTCGTATATCTATGTCAGTGTCCGAGTCTCGGAAAAAAAAAAGCTTCCACGTGACAAACAATTTCTGAAAGATTGGAAGAATTGCATAATACTGCTGAACTACACAGATGATAAACAATCACAACCAAGCTGTGAAATCATCTTTTCCCTCGAGATTTTATTAGCATCACGCTGGGAACTCATTCAACCATAGTTAGGGAGCTAACGAACAAACGAACTGCCAGCGAAATTACAACGCCATATGTTCACTTCACATGAACGCAACTCTGCCCACCGCTCTGCCGCACTTCACTTCATAGAGGCTATGAAACAGGACGGGATCTTTGTACATGTTACCGGAAAAAAGAACGATCGCTTCACTGCTAGCTGCTTTAGCTGGAGACCCATACGTTACTTCCTGCCGAACAGGCTGCGCAGTCTGCCGCGGTCCAGCTTCTCAAGCAGCTTCTTCGCGCCGGCCACGTCATTCTCCGAGAGCTTCTTCAGGTACCCGATGGCGCCGTGGGAGATCATCAGCTTCTTGCACCGCTTGCTCGCCGAGAGCGCCAGCAGGCAGGAGATGGCGTACTTCTTGGCCGTGTTCTGGGGGCTCGGCTCCAGCAGCTGCACCAGGTTGGGCACGCTCTTCTCGTCCTTCTTGATGTCCCTCGCGTTCGCGGGGCACCCCATCAGGCTCGCCACCGCCTGCGCCGCGGCCTCGCGCCCGCCGTTCGACTTGGCCTCCAGCAGGCGCACCAGGAGCGGGATGCACCCGTGCTCGCCCACCAGCCGCTTCATCTCCATGGTGCTGGAGATCTTGCAGATGGTCGCCGCGGCAGCCTGCTGAGCACCCACGGAACCGTCACGGAGCACGTGGACGAGGCGCGGGAGCACGCAGAGCGACACCAAGCTCTCTGGTGACACAGCGGTGACCAGGTTCCGGAGCGCGGCCACTGGTGATTCCTGCGGCAGTGGCCCGTCGAGGTAGGCGAGCAGGCTCCGGAGGCCGCCCTCGGACACGACGGCACGCCGCAGGTTGTCGTTGCTTGACGTGAGGTTCTGCAAGCACTCCGCCGCGTACTCCTTGGACCCGAGAACGACGCCGGAGTCCAGCAGGTTGATCATGACTCTCACGGCGCCTTCCTCGGCCAGCGCTTGCCGGACCTCCGGCACCGCAGAGATGTTCTTGAGCGCTCCTGCCGCGGCGGACTGTGTGATCGAGTCCCCGGACTGGCACATGTCGATGAGCGCGCGGATGCCGCTGTGGCCGACGATTGCACGGGCAATGTCGGCCGACATGGACAGCCGCTGGAGCGTGATGACAGCCTTCTCCCGTCCAACAAGGCTGCCGGACTCAGCAAGCCGGATGAGCGGCGGCAGGGCGCCTTCTGACATGAGTAAGCCCTCGCAGCTGCCAGACTCGGCGAGCAGGCACAAAACAGTGCCCGCCTTCTCCCTGACCTTGGGTGCCGTCGCCGTGAGCAGCTGCACCAGCGCGGCCACGTTGCCACGGCCGAGCGCCGACAGCACGCTCTTCTCGTCCTCGCGCAGAGCATCGAGTAGGCCATCCACAGCCCGGTGCTTCGCCTCTGCGTGCCCAATCTGCAGCCTGGCAAGCAGCTCCCGCACGTCCGTCTGTGCGCCCGCCGCAGCCGACGCTGTCTCAGCCGCGGCCGCCGGAACCGTCGCGTCAGACAGCACGCCAGTCTTGACAAGAAGAGAGCAATCCCTGAGGTTGAGGTCCAGCTTCCCGGCCAGCGCGTCGAGGTCGCTCTGCATCTGCAGCTTCCCTGCCTTCAGAGGCTCGTTGCAGCGCGCACCGAGCTCGGCCGCCTCCGCTAGCGTCGCAGCCACCGACTGCAGCAGCTCCCGACACAGCGAGTTCTTGGAGAAGCAGGGGTGGCTGGACAGGTCCGACAGGCATGGTGGCACTCTCTCCAGCCTCGCCGAGATAGCCTTCCACCGCCCACCGAAGCCAGTGGACGCGCGCGCAGCGGCCAGGGCGGGTGGCACCAGCCCCCGCGCCTGCTCAAGCAGCTCCTCTGCCGTCGCGTCCCCGGCCGCGGCCGGGCGGCTCTCCAAGCTCATTTCTTGGTAGCTACAACAGCGCAGCTCGTGACCTGCAGTACTCACACCAGACAGCCAGATTAGTAGTGCTCACTACTCAGAATCTGAGCTCGCTCACGCGGCACCGAAGCAGAAAAGACAAATCTTATAAAAAAAAAGGGAGAGAGCAAGAATAGAAGAAGCAGGAAGGAGGCAGGGAAAGAAAGCGTCGGCTATTTTAAGTGAATCAAAATTCATCTAGGAGACTAGGAAAGCTCCAGAAAGCCAGCCCGACCGAGCTATACACTCTCCCCTATGATCTCTTCTTGCTTTGGCTGGACGATTGGTATCGAATTGAGAGGTGTAAATGCGGTGACCACAGCCAAATTATGAGCTGGTACGAAGGAGCTATCAAAATTTCCTGAGCTTTTCACACTGGTTTCCGAATGGAGAGTCTGGTCCTTCCAAAAAATGACTGGAGAGAACGGTAGCTGGGTATGGATTGGTGAGAAGTGAATGCGAACACACAAAAAGAAGGCATGGGATTCAGTCTACAGCATGTATGAGCTGCATGCTACATACATGTCCATGCAAATTCAAAAAAAGGGTGAGAGAACTTTGTTTTTTTTTATAAAAAAAAATCCATTTGGTTATAACTTGATCATCAGACGGTGGTAGTACGGTGGGTTCACTTCCACCTGTGGAGCGTACTGTATATGATTAAAAGCCAAAGGCGTGTGCTTAAGACGGACCCCACAGTGGAAGAGTAAGATTAGCATGCTGATGTTTTGTTTTCACATTGCTTTCTTGTAGTAGTATGATGCTATTATCCAATCCAAAGATCTCGCACTTTCTTCACACAAAAGAATCATGGCGAAATAATTGCGTGGGGAACGTATCGTAAAAGAACCGAGTCCTCTAAAAAGATGACCTGAAAATCCCTCGGATGCTTCCCATTAAGACTGACCTACCACGCGTGCATGTAAAGGAGGATGGAAAGAAATGCTTTCGCTGGAGGTTAAAAATGACAGTAGCAATGGGCTTACGTTAACGACACACAACAAACACTCACAAAAAAAGCTAGCGAACCACGCACAAATAGTCTAGAAGTACGGAAAAACGTGGGGGCCCACCTGTCACTGGCTGTGGCACAACAACCGAACCAGGCGTGCAAGCTGCGACCTGTGCCACACGTACCCTTTTTCGCATAGCAAACCAACCACTTTTCTCGCACGAATTAAAGGCCGTGTGGGCTCGTGGCGACTGGTGTGATGGGTGTGGCCATGCATGCGGGCACACGAAATCGGGCCCGCGGCGGGATCGGGGAATCCAAAGCAGCGAGCAAGCCCGTACCCGAGCACACGGCGTCTCGGGAGGCTCCCGGTCCCCGAAGGCGCGGTTCACTCGAGTCCAGTGCGGCGGGCCCGGTTTCGTATTCTATTTTGTACTCATTCTAAACAGTAAATCATTCCAAAAATCTTAAAAAATCAAAATTTAAAAAGTTTGATCAACTTTATATAATAGGATAATAACATATTTAATACCAACTAAGTATTATTAGATTCTTTATTGGTTATATTTTTATACTATAGCTATTTGATGTCATAAATCTTTATATTTCTCTCTGTAATTTTTGATTCTCCAAGATTTTTAGAATGACTTATAATTTGGATATTTGACTCTCTAAGATTTTTGGAATGACTTACAATTTAAAATGGAGGGAGTACTACCGTTCTAACGTTGCAGGGGCAGTTGGGTCATTTGCCAGCTAGTGCCGTGCGGACGCCGGCAGAGATGAGGGTTCCTAGCTTATTTTTGTGCGTTGCAAAAGGGCCCAAGGGTAAGTTGTTTATTCTTATTTTGAGATAGCCTAAAAGAGTACTAATGTCTACACTCCAAAGTAGGAACAGAGCACTCGATCGGTCTCTCCCAACTCACCCAAGCAAACGACAACTCGGCGTGATTCGTAGAAATTTCGAGATACTTATTATTGCAGAGATCATGGCTTGCATGGTGGGGAAAGCACGGCCGAATAGCGCATGCGGCAGCCAGGAGCGAAGCAGGAATAGCAGACGCTCACGCTTGGGCTTTCGAAGCTCACCCTCCCAGCACATTGGGGGAAATCGCGATCGAGAACGACAGAGCGAAAAAAAGGGAGATCAGAAAACAGAGGAGGCATGTCCTGCGGTTACCTCTCTCACCGACGCCGCTTTCGCTCCCGTCGGTCGCGTCGCCGCCCGCCGCCCCTCCTCGTTCACCGCCACTTCCCGTCGTCCTCCACCTCCTCTTCCTCCTCCTCCTTCTCCCGGCGCCGATCGCCGCGGCGCAGAGTCCAACCAGAGCTAGAGCGACTGCAATCAGGACCCAAATCATCAATCAAACGACAACCGTCCTGGGAACGCTGCTGCTGCTCCAACTCGAGCACCGTGTGATTGTAGGGAGGGAGGGAGGGTGGGAGGGAGGGAGGGGGAACGATTGGGGGAATCATTTCATGAGCGCACTCACCGCGAGCGCCACCGCCTCTTGTAGCCGCCGCCCCCCGACAAAGGCTCCTCCTCCTCCTCTGGCGTCGCGTCGTGTTGTTTCCCCAGCGAGCGAGTGTCGTTGGGGGGATTTATTCCGGTGGCCTGGCGGACTTGGCTTGGACAGCGACGGACGGCCGCTGCTTCGAAACGAGGTTTTTGAATTCGGGGGCGAGGCGAGCCGTCGGATCGGGGCGTGGGGCCCGGTGGACGGGCGCTGGGGGATCGGCGGGTTCCGTGGCTGCGGGATCCGACCGTTTGAGGCTGCGGGCTGCGGCGGACTGTGGCCACGACCGCACGGGAGTGATTTTGAAATGGCTGGCTGGGGTGGTGCGGTGAGTTTCGATTGCGACTCGACTCGTAGTACTTGCTGCGCCTGTCGCTCGATGCCACAGTGCTAGTCTCGCCTACTTTTTACTACGGCTTTTCGCTGACATTCGCTGCAGCCGGCAAAGAAAGCAGGATAGGATTTTTTTTTGAATTCCAGCTTGTTCTGTCTGTACCTTCTTAGAGCTTCAAATCCTTCTATTGCACTTTGTAACCTGCTGTGTCGCTTGCCGGAGGTTTAAACTGTATCACATCGAATATTTGGATGGTAAATAGGAGAATTAAACATGAGCAAATTAAAAAACTAATTACATGAGAATGAACTAATTAGCGAGATGAAACTATTAAGTCTAATCAATTCATCATTAGCAAATGTTTAATGTAGCATCACATTGTCAAATTATGGACTAATTAGACTTATTAGATTCATCTCGTAAATTAGACTTAATCTGCGTAATGAGTTTTGTAATTAGTCTATATTTAATGGTGTCTAAATATACGATGTGTCAGGTCTAAAGTTTAGACGTTGGGATCCAAACACCCGAGCCGATTAAAGCAACACATTAAGTTCATTTTAAGAACACGATTACAGGCATTTTCTTACTACGATGTAGCTATAGTGCACAAAGAAGCCGGAGACAAGTCCACCAAAGCTCTACCAACTAGATGGACATGTATTTATGTAGCGCGGAGAGAAGTTCGTGTGGTCCATACAAATGAGATTGGATTTGTCTCTCCTTGTAAACTTATATAAAAACACCATTTGAAATGGTGAAAAAATCATGATAGGCTCAATTTTTCAACATTCCCGAATTCCTCAACGACGTGCTTCCAATGCCTTTGCGGATCGCAAAGGATAGCCGCCGTCATTGTACCTATACTTAGTCACACTAATCTGCACAAAGTTAGGGATACCCATATTGAGTCGTCTCTAACAAATTATACTAATTTTTTTGCTTAAAATTTTAGGTGCGTACATGAGCTTTTAATTTTTGGGCTCAAGTTTTAACATAGAGCCCATGTATATATCCGGTCATACCAATATGCACAAACTATTAAGTAATCGAATCATCTCCAGAAAATTTTTGTTAACTTCACTATAATTTTAAGGTGTAAATGTGTCTATGTAATCTGCACAAACCAGTGGGCAAAGCAATGTTGTAAATAGTAGGCTACAACATTTAGCGATGTCCTCCTCTAAAGCCGTAAAAAACTACAACAAGCTATAGCAGAGGATATTTAAGTTAGTGGTTTCTATATAAACCACAAAAAGTCTTTACTAATATGCACGAAAACATTTAATTGGGACAAAAATATGAACATAGATACACATATACATATACATATACAGGCTCTAGGAGAGGTTGTCTCTACATCAATTATTTAACATTCACTAAAAACAATCAGCATTCATATATTCATTCCATGCTCAATAGTGTCACACCCAATTTTAAAGATAAAATTGAATATGAATAACTCATGTGTGCCCAGAGATCAATCACACACATAAGCCGACAAATCTTTAAGTAGTACCATCACTGAGTGCTTATTACATAACGAATAATATTTAAATAACATAACAGCGGAATATAAAGATAACTCTCACGACGAAGCTCCACTTCATAGGGAACGCCGACTGGTTGACCACTAGCCTAGTACTCTCACGGTAGTCTTCATAGCCATCTGAAGGGGTTGAGAAAGCAAGAGTGAGCACTTACGTACTCAGCAAGAGTAACATAGGGTTATGAAGCTCAAAAGGTTGACACTGTCTGTACTGCGATTGCTTTTAACTTGGTCAAGTTTTACCAACACTTAGCTTTAATTATGCATAACCCAATTGATAACCACATGATAAGAGTAGAATAAACCATCTTAATAATTAAACAACATGATCATCTACACTGTGAGTTTTTCAGACCGCTCGTAACCGTGAGCACGGCTATCATGATAGATTTACACTCTGCAGAGGTTATACACTTTACCCACAAGCCATGTTGCCCTTATGCCCGGGTTTATAACTCCCATAACACTTCCAAGGTGAGTGGACAGGGAACACTATGAAGTCTTTCAAAAGCCCTTTCTAGCATGTAGCGGACCCTACGGACCCAATGCAAAGGGGAATATGGGACACCTCGATGGTACCACCCACAACGGTCCCCACACAAGCTATACCCCATAACCAGCTTGGCAAAGGTGCCTTTCACGAACCACAAGCATACTAGTCCAAACTTCTTACTTAACTAAAGCCAGATCCATATAGCACTCGTGGTTGTATTAGAAATCCCAGCTTTTGCCCTACAGTGGGGTCCTATTCCATGTTGCTATAAAAGCCAGTTTTATCTCATTGTTGCATATATCATTAATCAAGATTCATCTCAAGATCCATTATTGTAAAGCATAGCAAAGCTACCCATATGCATATAACCCATGGTGACAAGGTAAAGGATAACAAAGCTATGGTATAGATCTAATAGGAATCAAATTAGACACATGCAATAATGACTAGATTGAATTATGGTGAATAGGTAACAAGGATGATCCCATGTTAAACTTGCCTCGATCCCAAAGCTCTTGATGATCCTGATCTGCTGCAAAGAACTCTTGGTCAACGAAGATCTCACCGGCTGTACTCGATAAACATCACCACGCAATCATCCGAACAATCATACACGAAGCAATAAAGATATGATCAGAACATTACACCATAAACAATAAAGAGACTTTGAAAAGGTTATAAAACATATCTATACTTTACTACGATCACAAAGACACGAGAACCACGCTAATCGGATCTAAAACGAAGAAGTTAGAGATTAAACGAGATTTTGAAGAGGGCAAGATTAAGCATTAGCAAAGTAATTTTCCTTGATTTTCAAAAGTAATTAACATAGGTGAAATCTATACTACTGGATAGAGCATGAAAATACGGATCTAACGCAACTCGAACGGGTCGATTTGGATTTGAAACGAAGAAAATATAAGCATTTGAAGTTTAGAGGCAAAAGGGGAAATTAGGGTTTTATTTGATTTTCGAAATAAAACAGACTCAGAAAAGGAATATGTTTTTCCAAAGAGAAAACGCATTGCTGGAAACCGCCTTCGGGACTGCGGGTTGAGGGGTGAAAAGCCCGAGGGCTCTTTAGCAAAAAGGCCAGCGAAGGGGTACGGGGAATCCAGAGCCGTCGGATTAGAAGTGGACGGATCAGATTAGATCCAGGGGAGATAGAGGGAGGAGGCGGGCGGCGCTGTGGCCGGACTGGGCGGCGCACGGTGGCTGCCATTGTCGGCCGAGCTCAGAGCTCGTCGGCGTACGTCGTCTGGGCAATCTGGTGCACCAAAAACAAATCCGAGCACACCGGGAGATCGAGGAGGACATTGCGAACTCATCTAGGGCATTGGCGAGACTCGGAGAGGGACGAAGAGGCGTCGGCGATGGTGAACCGCGGCGGCGGCGTTCTGTAATGGCGGCGCGGGGTTTCCAGTGCACAAGAGAGAAAGAGAACGGAGGGGGAAGCTGTTCCGCACGCGCGTGAGGCGAGTGCGAGGCTCGGAAAAGCCTGAGGACGGCCGAGGAGGGCCGGCCTCGACGAACTGCGGCGGCGCGACATCGGTGCTCGGCGGCGGGATGAAACAGAACGCAAGGGAGGGAGAGAAGAGGGAGACGGCGTGTTCCGCGAGCTCGCGAAGGTGAAGCGCGGTTCGGGGAAACTCACCGAGGTCGGGATCGCACGGAACGTCGACGGCTCGACGGCGGAACGCGGTGGCGTCGATGGCGGCTCTGCTCTGCTGCGTTTGAGGGCGAACCGAGGCGAGACGATGTGGGATTCGGCGCAGGGCTCGCCGCTATTTAAAGGAGGATGAGGAGCAGTCCGGAGCGGGGACGAGGCGCGGGGAAACCGCGTCGGGGGTTGCGCGCGGCGCGTCGCGGCGTCCGGCGGAGTCCCGCTCGGACACGAACAGAGAGGGGAGGGGGAAGCTGACAGGCGGGGCCACGCTGTCAGTGGCAGGGAGAAAGAAAAGGGAGGCGCCGACAGGTGGGACTGTGGTGTCAGCGAGAGAGGGGGAAGGGAGTCCGCTGCGCGGAGCTGGGCCGTGGCGCAGGGCAGGCCGGCCCACTTGGAGAGAAAGAGAGAGAGGGAGGGGAAACAGGCCGGGCCGGTTTCTCGGGCCATAAGGAGAGAGAGGTGAGGTTTTTCTTTTTTCATTTTATTTTCAGAATTGATTTTCCAAATGATTTTGAAATCATTTTTCTAAGGTTTTGCAACTCCAAACAAATCAAGAAAATGCAGAGACATGCAATGCATCACACATGTTGGACCTATCATGACATTTAATTTTAGTTTTATATATTTAATTCTATGCATCACAAAAAGATTTGAAATTAAACCAAATTAAACTCAAATTCAAATCTATTTTCTAATTCAAATTTTAGAGCGTTACAAATAGTCAGTAGTTTAATAATTATTTATGGATGACTAAGTAATAAGGAACATGGTGAATCGGCACATACTATGCTCCTCTAGAATAAGGAATAAATATTTGCCTTGATCACGATCAGCGGTGCTAAAATATTTCAAAGTTAAGCCAAATATTGGTACTTAGCGGAGCTAAAGTGTGATTGGCAAAAATAGTGGAACAATTGACAATATTGTAGTGATACGTCCTGGAAAAAAGTTATAGTGAAATTGTAGCGTGCTATTCATAACAATGGTACTGAGTCATCTCCAATAGATTTTAGTTAATTTCGCTAAACCTGTAGGGTATGAGCATAAGCTTTAAAATTTTGGGTCTAGCTTTTGATATAAGACCAGCATGTAATTATAATAGTTTTAATATTAAATCGAATGGATGTGATTCACAATAATTGGATTGGATTCAACATTAATAAATTTTATTGGTATCTTTTTCTTGGTTTTATTTAGATATGTACGTATGGATTTGAATCCTAATTAATCTATTACCACGTTTAGGTTCATGTTGGGTTGAAGGTATATAGGTCTATTGTATTCAAATGGTCTGAGTGAACTAGGTGTTCTAGGCAATAGGTTAACTTTGTGCGGGACCCACTTATTCATGTAGAGCTGCTAATTGGCATGATGCTTTTTGTTGAACTAAATCATTTCTAAAAAAAATAGTGATTTTTTTTTTAAAAAAAGTACTAAGATGTGAATACAAACTTTTAGTTCGGAGTTCTACTTTCGATATGAACTCATGTGTTGATCTTGTTGTGCTAATTGTCACAAAATTACTTCATTTTACATAGAATCGTATCCAACAATTTCCATTCAATTTTGCTAAAAAATACCTAGTGTGTTAACACAAGGTTTTAGTTTAGGGTCCAGTTTTGGTGTTAGCCCCCACATGCTGACTTCACTATGCTAATTGGCACATAGTAGCTTCATGTCACATTTTTTTTTGAAACATAAAAAAAATTAAGATGTGATATAAGCAATCCAAACTTAGACACTATATACCTCTTACCTAAGTGTATGGGTTATTATTGTAATAACTCATGGTTCTAGTAATATTTAGGTTAGTTTTGTGTTGGGTTTAAATAGTAAGATTACAGCGATTACAAGTGCTAGTGCCAATCGATCACGTTGGTTTTTGTTTGTTTTATTCGGATGTAAGCGGATGTCAGGGCAACAGACGTCACCCCTTCAGATTTTGCTCCCCGCCAATTTAAGTCGTAAAGAGTTCCTGCAATAATTTGGGTTCCCGCGGGCTAGCCAAACAAAACTATTGATCAAACATTACATTCCCGTTTCCGATGCTTATCTATGTCCTTTGCATTGCCGTTACTTTTTACGAACCAAACAGCACCTAGGTTACAAACACATTAACAGGAAAAAAAACACGGGATTACGGAGATGAAAAACATTGGAACAGTCCCGAATCATTTGTCCATTGGAAGTTTGGAACAGTCCCCGCCTCTCCGACCCCTCGCTCTTTATTTTAGCAGCCAGCTGTGAATGTGACCCTCCCCGCTGTCCCTTTACTTGCAACTGAACCAACCTTCCTCATTGTGCCGGCAGCCACACGACGAACCGAGTACCACAGGGTATGAAATACACATCAACCACAACCACATCCGGCTGGGAGCATTTAAACAGCCACCTATTTGTCTTGCATACAAGAACGTACCTACGTCACTACGTGCATCTGTCGATTTGATTTTTTTCAGCAACATCTGTCGATTTTATGAGTCACATGGTTCATACGCACCTTAGGGCCTGAGCCAATGACAAATTATTTCACGGGCTGTTGGTAACTCAGGAATTTTATATAAATTGATGAAATTTTATAGAAATCAATGGAATTTTACACAAAAAAACACACACACACACACACAAGATTAGCGAACAAATCATATGTTCCAAACAGGTCCTCAAATTATTGTGCATGAAGAAAAGGGAATTCTTGTTAACGATCCCGTTAGAACTTGCAATCTTACACTGACAAGAGAACTAATAAGTAATAACGAGCAATAACTCAATTAGACTAGACTACAACATCACATGATTGCCCTGTTTTCCTCCCACAACATATCAGCATAAGCTAAATTTTAGCGAAACGAACAATATAGATGGAAGTTCAAATTACTAGTTTATGAAATATACTAATTTATTACTAGTATGCCTTTACATCAAGATACTTTAGAAGATTCAAACGTGTTGTTATTGTCCGCAAAGTTCAACTCAGGAAACTGGTACTGAATTGACAAAGCTGTTCTCAGAATTTTTTTTTGCCTTAGTTGTCCTCAGGAAAAATGCTATCAGAGCATCATTCCGGTACAGAAATAGTGGTATAGACTTCAACCAACACTTGACAAGCGAATTCATGTTCAGAGTGTAAAACTGTAAAATATAAATCCTTGGTCCTCGTTCATCTCAGGACCAGAATAAGCTGCAGTTATCATTTCTATTATCTGTCCTTGCAGAGTTCCAGGACAAAATGCCAAAAGAATTCTTTAGAAGTATGCAAGTACCCACGATCAGCAATAATTGGTACCCAGCAAACCAGTGCAAGGAGACACGCACCAATTGCATATTTAACATATACTGCAACATGTCATCAAAAGGTGTTATCAAGAATTCAAAGATTTGGTCAGGTATTTAAAAGGAAGATTGGGACCAGGTAATGCAGTAAAAATGTTATACTTTTGGGTTATATCTTAATACTACAGCCCCATACCATCACTTATTAATCTCCTACTGGCTTTTAAGAGAATATATTTGGGTGACAAATTTTCTGTGACATGATATAA
The DNA here is from genome assembly GCA_022036555.1 of Microstegium vimineum. Taxonomy (NCBI): domain Eukaryota; kingdom Viridiplantae; phylum Streptophyta; class Magnoliopsida; order Poales; family Poaceae; genus Microstegium; species Microstegium vimineum. Next base: position 6,309,481 of record CM039124.1, on the reverse strand, counting down.
TATAAAGTGACCGTAAATTTATTATTCCAGTGTTCTTAGCTTCAAGTCCGAAAACAATTTCGCACTAATATGACCAATGGAGCATTATAATTTGCATTCTATGTTTGTATCTAATCAATAGGGCTGATTTAGCACCATAGGAGGAGTTTCTGCGATATATGTCAAAATTCTAGCAATAGAAAGCTGCACACAAACTTGTTCGCTTGAAGACCTTATACTGAAATAGCAGAAAATGCAAAAGATAGGATAGCAGCTTTCACAATCTTGGCATAATGAGGAGACAATACCTCAGTTCTAAAACACAAATCTGACTAAAACAGTAACTCAGGGGAAAAACTTAGAAACTACTAGTACACAAATATATTTCCGAAATGATGAAAGGTTCGGCCCATATCGTCACCTTAATATATGATGCATCTAAATCTGAAAAAACAAATTACCTAACAACCTGAAGAAATGATTTCTAACAGTGGCTCCACAGAATTAACAAACATTCCCATCTTCAGTTAAGTTTGTGTATATTAGCAACTGAGCACTAATTCCAACTAGCAAATTCAGTATTGAAAAGGTCCCTATCTGCACTCAAAACTCTAGGTATGTATATGAAAGATTATAATTGATCTGCAGTGTTTGAAACCCAGATCTGTGACAGCACTTTGGACTCGAAAGTCAAAAAGCTTTAACTGCTAATATAAATGCTGTCCCAGGTGGGCAGCTACCTTAATTGGGCTGGAGTGTGTGTAAATTATGATAGCATTGCTACTTTGCACAAGTCAAAAAATCTATGGAGCAGCCTTTCTGCTTCAATGGCAAATCCAATAAGCCATACCAGAGTAAAAGGCACAGAGATAAACCAAACACGTCAGCTCTCCAGGGATTTATTGCTGGACTATTGTGCTTCAACTAGTACCAAACCCAATGAAACCATAGCTTAGTGTCGATCTCACTCCAACTGTGAAATTCTTTTAGATCACATCTGCTTAGTCCATGTTACCGAGACTCCAAATCCTGCTTGGACCAGTCAGTCTACTTTACACTCCCAATCCATTTTCCACTACTGCATGATTGTCAGCATTCTGTCAAAAAAAATAGAAGTTGTTTAATACTCCCTTTATCCCAAATTGTAAGTCATTCCAAGAATCTTGGAGAGTCAAAGTTTCTCAAGTTTGACCAAACTTATATGACAATATAATAATATTTATGATGTCAAATAAGTATCATTAGATTCGTTATCAATTATATTTTCATAGTATACCTATTTGATGTTATAAATCTTTATAGTTTTGTCTATAATTCTTGGTCAAACTTGAGATGCTTTGACTCTCCAAGATTCTTGGAATGACTTACAATTTGGGATGGAGAGAGTAGTATATTATGAATCTAATATAAAATCGAAAGTAAACACAACAACATTTGTGTCAGCAATTATCTGTACTTTTGTCTAGAACTGGAATGATGGCTAAATTGGCTTGTCTAGAATATAACAATAATATCTTCTGATGTGAAATTTAAAGTTTAGATTGATGAAAACAAGAGATCTCAGTTAAAGATGTAGGAACACATTTGGTACCTCTGAATTAAGCACGTTGAAATTTGTTTGCAACTGTTCTTATCCAGGCCCTATCTTTCTCACTATAAGCATAATTTGCATTGGAGGCCAACAGGATGACACCTTCAGTTTTTGTTTCATTATTAGCTGGATCAGGACTCAGAATTGGTTGAGCTAACACAGAAAGAATCCCATCTGGCAGAATCTTCACAAGCTGAGAATCTGGTCAGAGCAGCATGGTGGACAGCATAAGAAAAAAAATTCTAGAGACGTCAAACAAGGGAAACGAAATGTTCTGAAACTTCAACAACCATCCAATCGTGAAATAGGCATTAGTAATGCACTAATGCAACTGTTATTCCTCATATGCATCTTGAATTTTGTAGTTTTCAATTTGGCATAATAAAAGACATCCACAAATCTATATGACATGGATGTCATGGTAGATAGTGTAAGAAATTTTTCTAGAGACATCAAACAAGGGAAATGAAATGTTCTGAAACTTTAATAACCGTCTAAGCGAGAAATAGACATTAGTAATGCACAGTTATTCCTAATATGCATCTTGAAATTTGTAGTTTTAAATATGGCATAATAAAAAGCATCCACAAATCTATATGATATGGATGTCATGGCTGACAGCAAAAGATAATTTTCTAGATACGTCAAACAAGAGAAGCAAAATGTTCTGAAACTTCAATAGCCATCTAATCGTGAAATAGACATTAGTAATGCAACTGCTATTCCTAATATGCATCTTGAATTTTGTAGTTTTAAATTTAGCACAATAAAAGGCATCCACAAATCTATATGATATGGACATGGCACCACGTAAGAGGCACAAAAGCAGAAATCACAATGAGGTACAAACAAGATTTTAATAGCGGGTTGAGCTATTTAGCGACAGCTTCCTCCAGAAGCAATAAAAAGCTATAGCAGGATATAGTAGAAGCTATTTCATTTAGTGGTTTTATAGAAAACATGTTCATGAAAAACAAATACTGAAATACATGTTTCATGGCTGTCTACATGTCCATTGTTTAAGCCATTCAATCAATTAACACATCCATGGCTGTAATCAACAATCATATTCATCCAACATTAACAATAAAAAAACTCAATAATTTTCAATGGTTCATTAGATCTTTTATTAAGTAAAAGAACACATTGATAAGGCATAAGTTATAGTCATCTAAAGTGGAAAACAAATATTCTCCTCCATTAGGGTCAGCGGTGCTAAGTAAAATTCATGGTCAAGTCAAATAGCGGTATTAGCAAAGCTAAGGCATTCTGAGCTGCCAATTCTATAGCGGGCTATTTAGAAGTGTTAGAACCATGGATACAAATCTTACTGTATTTGTTAGCAGCTGGAGTGCAAACTTCATATGACTGGAACTAATAAGAACTAATAATCGGTACAGAATTTGGTCAGATATAAATGGTTATGGCCTTATGGTTGCAGAGTTCCTTTATGAAATCAAAGAAAAGGGAAAAACTAAACATCATCATGTGAACTGGTAAATCAACATTGTGTCAACAAACATTAAAATATTCTGCTAGGAGAGAGTGGTACACTTACCTGAGGAATTAGGGAAGTAGAACGCATCCTTCAAATCAACAAGTCCTACTTGCTGCATCTGACTCTTGAACCACTCAATCATGGCATATTTTGAAGTATTTGCAGGTAGATTCCAGTATCCTCGTATGCATAAGAGATCCCCAATTGCTATGACCTAGGGGAAATAAAGACCCAATGAGGCATCTGAATATCTGACAAGTTGAAAAAGTGCAATCTGATTATCTGACTAGTTCAAAATTTGCAATTGTTTCTGACAAGATCCACACAAGAAATGGAAAATGTACTAGACCAATTGACATTATGAAACCATCCACTACTGCAAACCTGAGAAGATTTTGTTATTGCTGCAAGTACTACTTAACTTTAACCTCTGCTTAGCATATTAGAGCAGAATTTCATCAAGTTCAATTTCAAATCATATGAGTGATAAGAGTCCGAATTCATACCACAGACGTGGTGTTTGTGTTACGCAGCAGGACGTACGACGCCCACGCCATGTCCTCCTTCTGCACAGCTGACAGGTTCTCGGACATGACGAACACCTGGCTGCTCCCCTCGGGCAACGGCACTCGGCTGGCAGCATCAGCGCCCTGCAGCAACAACCAAAACCCCCGCCCAATCGCACAACTCTCAGTCCCCACCATCCCAGCGCAACGCACCATTCCATCAAAGCAAGAGAAAAGTCCCCTTCCCACCTCAAGGAACCTCCCGAAGAACGGCAGCGTCGCCGAGAACGCGGCCAGGCACAGCCCCAGAGCCTCGGACCTCTGCGAGTTCGCGGGCACAACCAGTTAGGCGGGGACGGTTACGTGTGAAGGAAGGTGAGGACGGCGGGAGGTGAGGGGGTGGGTTGCCGAGGGCGGACGAGCTGCGCGGGCGTGGGGGACGCGGAGATGAGGTGGTTGAGGACCACGAGCGCGCCGAAACCGAGGCCTATCCACCGCGGGAGGTACGACTCGTCCAGTCCCGGGATCCCTGCGCCATAAGGATAAGGAAGCGTGGTTACCGGGAGGAGCTAGACGCCGGCGGCGCGCGTGCGTACGAGGCGGACGGAGAAGAGTGCTGGTACCGACCGAGGGTGAAGCGGAGGACGGAGAGGTTGACCTGCTGCTGCGGAGGGTCGGAGTTGGAGGCGCGGACGAGGGAGGAGGAGAGGGCGCGGCGGCCGGGTTTGGCCGCTGGCGCTGCGCGCGGGCGGAGCCGAGCGGTGGCGGTGGGGAGAAGGTGGGAGGAGCGGTGGAGCTGCGGTGCGCGGGCGTGGAGAGGCATGGCGTGGCGAACTGGATTGGTGGTGGTTGGCCAGTGTGGCCGTCGCGCGACTCGACTTTTGACAATTGGACTGCCAAACAAAAAAAACTTTAGAGGAACTGGGCCTGTGATTAGCGAGCCGAAGCGAAGAAGCCCACCTTGTAGACAGAACCAGCTCTAGCCCACAAAGACTTATTACTAGGCCTCTAAAGCCCAAGGTAAAAGTGATGCCAACGGCCCACGCTCCGCGGGCTCTCAGCCAGTGTTGCTGAATGCTGCCGAGTCGCAGCGCGGGAACGGCGGCATCCGGCAAGGCAGCAGTCAAAAGAAAAGGCCACACGATCACGACACTGGTCCCGGCTTTGTCCGCGGCATGGGTGGGATGAAGAAAGCACTAGTCAAAAGTTTTCGTCCTCTTTAGCCAGCAAAAGGGAAGCAGTCCAGAAGTTTCTCGGAACCACGGCGCTGGTGCACTAGTGGTCTGGCGTCTCGAGTCAATAGTGCCGTCGCGTCTCTACACGAAAGATGATCTTGTACCTAGACAAGCAGTACATACACATCTTCCCCACCACCGCTGCACCGCACCACGTTAATCAAGTCAGCAGCAGACAGCGCATGGGCGACTGCAAATAACCGCGAGGCGATCGAGTAGTAGGGCGACCACGGTTTTGCTTGCATTGGCTGGTGATCGCTGCTGACGGCGAGAGCACTGACTGGGAACAAAGAGGCCCATCCTTCCATTACATCTTCATACAGACGCCGCGGCGTGGTCGAAACCTTGCCGCGCCGTTGGCGTGGCGAGCGGAGCGGCGACAGGGATAAAGGTCGTTTCTCTCAGATGCCGGGAGAATCATGGGAGCTGAGGCAAGGCCCGGACAGATGATTCATGGCGCTATCATCAAGGTCGGCCACGAGAGCAGCAACGGCGAGCCAATACTTTCGCGCACCGAAAGCTGACGATGCGCCAACCCAAGAACTGCACCGCACTGCACCCACCCTAGGATAGGTAGGATCGACAGGATTCCTTCGGTTCCCTCCAGCACTGGCACTGCACCTCAAACGCAGACCCGACCTCAGAGGGAAACATCATGCCAACGCGTGCACCGGAAGCAGTGACGACATCGCAGACAGATCGGTCTTCAGAAAAAAAAAATCCCAAGAAAAATCCGATGCATGGCAAGGCAACAGGATGCGTGCGCGGATTTGCTTGCGCGAGCAGACGATTGACTGCAAACGAACGCCCCCCAACTGTTTCGCGATCGCAACCGCCAGCATTTGTTTATAGCGCGAGCAGGGTGGCCTGTTCGTGGCGATGACGACGGCCGGACGGCGACATACGGGGCTGGCCCCCTTGCAATTGCAAGATCGCGAGCAGCGTGTGGTCGCTGAATAGTCTATGTTTGCTCGACTTTTAAGCCAGAACCGTGCTATGTGCAGGCAATAAAAGAAGAATGTCACGCAAATTCGGCAGTGGTTTTCAGATGGAAACAGCAGCGAACATGAGCAGTTGCCCACGGATTCGGTCATATGCCCAATCTTCATCGGTGTGTAACCTTAGTTGGTGCGTGTTGATTCTCTGAGATCCATCGGTCATATGTTATCTTGATCGGCGTGGTATACCACTTAAAAATCTTGTCTGCCCGGTTGCCCTCGACATCGATAGAACGAAACCGAGCCTGTCAAGTGTCAACCCTCACAAGCCAGTTTTCTTCTCCCAGCCTGCCAGGACTGACTGGAGTAAAAAAAAAGTCAGGTTAAACTTCGCTTTCTGTAATTGTGCAACTACCTAAGATTTTCCGGCAACGGGTGTGCTTTCATCAGTCAGGTTAACTCCGCTTTTCTGTACTTTTGGAACAACCGAAGACTTCCTGCCATACTAGTTCCTCCATTTTGCAAAAAGTTTTTTCGTTTTCTATTTTGGACGCAAATTTTTTTTAAAAAAACTTTTTATCTCTTTTCAGAATCTAAACAGGGCCAAAGCTCATCCGATTGGACTTTATCATAAATGAAGGAGTGCGCTATCATCAGAGTACATCACATTAAAGAATGAATTGATAGCACACAACAGAAACTGGGAACGACATCTCTTCGAACTCATTTCAGTCTCAATTCAGCATATGATCAGTGGAAAACACTCATAGCAATTAGGAGAATGGAAAGAAAGACAAAAACTACAGCTACTTGGAAGTCTCAATTCAGCTCAAGAGTGGAAAAGCACTCACAAAAACTAGAAGAATAAGAAAAGGAAAGCATCAGACACTGAACACATAGAAAATCAGAAACTGGGAACGACATCTTCAATCTCATTTCAATACAGTTTCATGGCTATCTCAAAGTCCTAATTCAGCTCAAGGGGGCGAAAACGACCTTGGGAAAGGACTGACAGAGCACTCTAGTGGTCGACCATACACAAAAACCTGAGTTCTACAACCATATACACTTCACCTCTGTTGCGAACTAGAGCCCAAAGCAAAAATAAGATCAGGCTGCAAGCTGCACTTGGTCTAACATCCCTAATGTGAGTACCTCCACAACATCTACAGTCTCATTTCTGAGACCTGACCACCCTCTCCTGCTGAAACCCCTTCCCTTTCGGATAGATAAGCGCCGAGTCGATGCACAGCCCGCCTTTTGTGTGCGTGCAGTCAATCTGTGCCATGGAGAACTTCAGCTTCATTGGCTGGTCAGGCTTTGAGACCACAAAATCCCCAGCATGGTACAAGACCCAGCTCCCGGGCTCCTCCAGGTAGCACTGAGACAGTGCCTGCTGCCCGTCGGAGGTCGATAGCTGGAAGCGGACAGGCTTCTTGTCCCAACCATGAACATGCTCTGAGGTGCAATGGCGGCTGCCAAATCGTTTGTAGAACTTCCCAAGATGGACCCTAAAGTACAAGCTATATGTTCCAACAGGAAGCAGAAATCGACTTCACCAACCACCTCAAACCACCAGATTTGCTGGAGGTAAGCTACAGACTGGAATCTGCATGATAAAATCAATAACTATAGGTCAGATATTTGACTTTCATTTCAACAATATGATGATGTCACCTATACATATGATTAACTAGAAATTTGAATTCAACTACTTTGAACATTCTAGATGAATATTACAAAACAGATGCAGGCCTCTTGACTCTTGTGCAACAAGGCAGAAAGCATAAATAAGCTTATGCAGATCTTAAAATGTTCTTCTAAAGAGATAATCAGCTCATGACATTTGACAACATTGATGCATCCACATCTATCATGTTTCAGAGTAAATAAGCCTATGCAGATCTCAAAATAAATACCTACAGTACAATTATATGAGACCATGTATGCATCCATATCAATCATTATCCTGAGAAAGGAACACTACTTTGAAAGCTGAATATAAATGAATGACGTGCTTAGCAAAGAAAAAAAGTGCTAAGAAAAAAAGGAACAGGTCAATCACACCATGAGTAAATATCTCCTGCCCATTCCATCGTAATTAATGCCACCAACTCATCTTTGTTTTCAGAAAACTAGCATAAACTGAACAGACAAATATTAGTAAATGTGATATCAAGCCATATTTCACCTTGATTCTGAAGTTGGCATGTGTTGCCAGTATCTTCTGTCATCAATCCCAGTTATCACCAGTGCTTTGGACGATAGTGCCATGCAGATCATGCCTTTGCTCTTGTCCAACCAGAATTCCTACAATTTGCAAACACATACACTTTTAGCTATACTGCTCTTGTTCTACAGCCAAAAAAAATATACTACTAGGCCTAAAATGTACACAGGACAGCAGAAAAAAAAAATATTTTTCTGAACACCAATTTACTTGCCACTAGTTTGAGTCTGCCCCAAAACAAAGAACGCAATGTTCCAGGGGTCACAACTAGGAAGGAATCGGTCATGGGAACAGAAAAGATGACCAATTCAAGGAAGACGGCTTCAAATCCTCTAATAAACTACAGAACCGCCACGAAAATCACAGAAACCGACGCAAAAAAGGGAAGCAAAATATCTCACCTTCTGTCCGTCACCGAAAGGCACAGGCCTAGCAAGCCTGGCGTAGATCTCTTTCTTGCCGGCCTGGCGCCTCCTCCGCCTCCCCTCCTCGCCGCTCCCCACGAACTCCATCAGGTAGCTATAGTTCTCCGGCAGCTTGGCCTCCCAGACGAAGTCCGCCCCCGCGGCGCCGCGGAACGCGTGGTTGAGCTGCGCGAGCCTGCAGATCTCCGGCGGGTCGAGCCGGAGCAGCACCTGGGCGGCGCAGAGCTCCGGCAGGTCGCCCAGGCCCACAGCAGCAGGCCCGGCAGCGGCCGCCGCCTCGGCTCCGTCCATCCCGAGCAGGACCGACACCCACGCCCCCATGCCCTCGCACCGCCTCCAGTCGCAACGATTTTTCTGACCCCGGCTTCCGCAGATGAAACCCGATCGACGGACGAATCTCGGAAGGAAGGTCCCGTCCCCCCGGATCAAGCTTCTCCGCTTCCTTGTTGGCTCCACGGCCCGCAAGCCCCGACCCCCAATCGCGGCTACCGCGGTGGTGGGGACTCCACGGAATGCAAATCCCCCGCGAAATCGCTGAACGTGCGTGTGCGCCTGTGCGGTCGGCCGTCGGAGAGAGAAAACCCGCTAGCTTTGGGACCGGGGAAGAAGGGGGGCAATTTAAAGAGGAAGGTGGGACGCCAAATAGACAGAGAGGGGGTCGTTGATTGCAATGGATATTGCGTTATCTTAGCCAAACACAATTAGTACTCGTCATAATCACAGGTAAGCCCTTTCTCAGGGACCTTTCTGAAACTATGCGTATTAACACGGACCAGTGCGGAGGGTTCATTTTACAAAAGTTGGGATTATATCGTATTAATCTGGGATTTTGTCATTAATGTTAACAGATTGGGTTAACCATTAGTAGGACGCCGTCGGGAACAGCCCCCATATCCGTGCACGCGGTCCATGCGCCGGGAGGCTTTCTGGCGCCTACGAGGCCACGCGTCAGCGATCGGGTCCATGAACCGGGACTCGTCGGGTAGGCGCAGGGGGCTGCTGGTAGGACAGAAGGAGTCGTATGGACTGGACACTTCCACAGATGTCCCCCGCGGCGGCGTACATGGGGGCAGCTCATGACAGGCTGGAAAGTCAGCCGCTGAGCCTCATCTCTTATCTACTGCACCGTACGAACATACTGTTGAAATAGTAGGCGTTTTAGACAAGGTAAACATTAGAAATATAAATCATCTATAACTTTTAAATTGTTGAGTTTCCAAATATTAAAATTATATGAATAAATTTGTCTTGAAAAATATTTTCATAAAAGTATACATATATCACTTTTTTATAAATATTTTTTATAAAAACAAAGGGTCAAAGTTGTGTTTTGGAGACCGTGTCGCTGTCCTAAACGTCTTCTATTTCCGATACGAGTAAGTACGGTCACAAACGTGCTTACCCAGAAAGGAAATATAAAAGGAGTTTTTAAATAATAAAACAGCTCGTAAACTGTGAGTAAAATGTGGGTAAGTATGTACAGTACACATGGAGTACGCTGTCGGATTTACCGTACAACAATATTTGGGTGACTTGGGTAGGCATAGAGTCCGAAGGTTTCTCGAGAGTTCTATTCGTGCCAGCGCCAGCGCCAAGGGGCCTTCGTTCGACAGTTTCTGCATGCCACATGGTTGTACGTTTATCGTTGTTTGTATTGATCAAATCAGTGTCAAGTGTGTACGGAGTACTTAACTAGTACTACTACCGGCCTGCGTAGTATCGACAACTCTGGAGTACTACCCTGGGTGGTAGGAATCTTCGAAGCATCAATTTATCCGAGGCTCACGGATTCAAGTTTTGCACGCGTGGTCCACTGTACGTTAATGTAGTACAGTGCCACTATAGGCAATGCATCAGTAATCCATTCGACGATTTGTAGCCATCTTCAGCCTCTAAACATTTTCGATTCCTTTTTTTCCTAAAAAAAGTAGATAAAGTAAGAGATACCATGATTGTGTTCATACAAAATCCACGTTGTTTTCGTGCAAATCAGGCGATTCGGTAAGAGATCGCCAATAACCGGTCATATCTCCGTCACTAGCTAGACCCGGCAGCCACGGACGTGAGTCGCCTTCAGCTATGATGAATTGATGATAGTAAAACCAGATCCATCGATCCAGCCAGCCATACCTTCTTACACGTACGAACAGAACCGGAGACGTGACAGGTCCGCCCAGTTGATCGGTCCGTGCATCTCGCCTGCCAGGGTCACTTTCGGGGCCTGTCATGTGTTTGTCTTCATCGTTTGATTCGTTTCTGATTGTTATTACGAGTAATCTCTAAGTAATGAGATATTTTCTACAAAAATAATCGAGTTCGTTATTCAAAAAATGCAGTCCACAAAAATCATTTGAGCAGTTATTTGGAAGGCACGGCTCAGTTTTGTTTTTGTTACAAAATACAGAGTAGTACTAAACCAAATGTCCGGCTGGGAATGGAGTATATATATTTTGCCTTGGCTGACGTGTACCTGTAATAAGGTGCGTGATTTGGATATTATGGTTGTGATGGCCACGAAGGCAGGTACGTGGAAGGTTAGGGATGGAAGTCGTGCCGCGCTTCAACTCTGCTAGCGATTATTGCGCTCAGTCTCATCTGATCGTCCTTCCCGCCAAATTAAGGTCTCGTTGATTAATTACCACCGGATTTTAAGATTCCGAATAAAAAATAAAATCTCCGAATCCTAAAATCCTATCTAACCGTCCTAGGATTTTCGGGGGTTTTAACACATGCACAAAAATCTGTAAACACATCATAGACTATATTCTTTTTTTATATATATCAAGAATCCTATCTAAACATGACATAAATTAGTCGAGAATGAAAACTATAAATTCTTATGTTTTTTTTCTTGGACACGAGCCTAGTATGCAATAATGTGTAGTGGGTAAGTTCTTATCCACGATCGGCCACTCCACCTTGGTTCTAGTAAATATAAGGATATCTCATCTTAAAACTAGTAGTACAATATTTTTAAAGCTACCTCATTTAAGGCTCCCTTTAAAATATAGGATTTTTTCAAGTTTATTTGAATATTCTAAAAAATAAGAAACTAATTTCTATAAAATTCATATATAATTTCTACCATTTCCCGCGTCCCAGAGGGACCCTTAGGGCATATTTAGTTTACCCCCTAAAGTTTAGGGTGCACTTTAAGGGAGATGTTTGGTAGTTTATGGCCTAAAATCACCTAAATTTAGCTACTAAAATTTAGGGGCTATAACTAAACACCCCTTAATAGCACCGGCACGTAAAAAATGGTCCATTCCTCTATTCCACCTTTGTGGACAAAATTCTACAGACTTTCGAACCTTACCACCGCACCGCGAGCGCAGCAGTAAACATCGGAAGCTTTCCGTCGTCACTCGTCCTAGCACCACAGGTGACAGGTCCTCTTGTTCCAGCTGAAGCCCGGATCGTGCTCGACCTCTCCCATCGAATTGAACCCACATGCATGCCAGCAATCATGCAGGTAGGGTCCCCGTCCCCGTCAGCCAGCCGGCCGGCCCAGTCCCCGCACGAGAAGATAGAGTCGCCGAGCGCGCGCAACAAAAGTTCGAGTCGGGCCAGCGGTGCACCGGCACACGCAGCTAGAGTAGCTAGTAGCTCTGAATTACTAGAAGCGTGGATCCCAGTCAGCACACACACACGCTTGGATCGGCCCGTGGGAATGTGAGACGTGGCGGCTGGCTACGCCCGCCGCTGTATTCGGTGGGAATGCAAGGAGCAGTGGAAGTAGTGTACTACCAGTATATAGGTACAATCGAGCGCGCGCGTTTGGATATGATTGAGCGTTTTCTCTTGCGTGGGTCTCTTCGATTGGTGGAATTGATACCTATTTTAATAAATTAATTTAGCTTGAAATATAACATTTTATCACTTTTAAAGTTCACGTACTATAAGTCTATCTTAAATTCATCAGATAAGAGATTGAAAATTAATTATATAAATCAACATTCTATGTTTCTACTTTACAACTTATAACATGTCTCTCAAATTCATTCTTCCACGACAACTAATAAGTATGTCTCTCATATAGTGTACAATAATATACAAATAGTATAATTTATATACTATAAGCTTAATCAATATATCTCTAAATTATAATTATTAAAATAAATTCAATTTCAAAACTCCAAATTGGCCTTAAAGTTGTAGCTAGGGTAGCAAAATTAGTTTGGTAAAAACTTGAAGTTCAAATTGTTCTTTGCCCTATGTTTCTTTATTCAGGTATACTACTTTATAGTAAATCGTATGTAGGAATTATTGTTTGTCGCTAGCGGAGGTAATTAACCGGTATTGCTACCGTATTATAATTTTAACTAGATTTATATAAAATATGTATAATATTAAATATATTTATTCAAAATTAAATATAAAAATCTAACTAATGAAATCAATTATTTATCATAAATATTAATATTTCAATATAAATTAATTAAATGATTACAAGGACAACCTCGCCAAGACAACTAGACAAGCTATGGAAAAGGCTGCCGCTGAACGATCGATTCCAATCCAATCCAGGCTGGTAGCTTTTGCTCGTGCGGCGGGGCGACGGGAATTGACCGGACGACTGCTCCGCCGATGTTGCCGCCCGGCCACAACTAGTCGATCCTGTAGCGTCCGTACGATGGCACGTAGGCACGCAGCAGATGCTCATCGCGTCATCGTGTGTGTGACTCAGTTCCAGCGGGAATTCAAGCGCATCTAGCCAGCAGGCGCGTGGAGTCCAGTTGGACTTGGACCATCAATCACGTTTTGCCGTGGGCGCATGCAGCACTACCTTCTAGCCATGCAATGCATGGGAGCCACAGGGCACAGCACTATACGTATCGTATACGTCGTACCACGTATAATGCAATGCAAGCGCCTCCATTTGAACGAACGAGTAACTTTAGTGGAGCCCTAAACAGGTCTCTATTCTAAATCTAATGCACCTCCTATTTGAGCTCCTATTTTAAGAGTACCCTTAAAGTTTAGTTTTGGGTCCCCTAAAATAAGGTCCTTCTATTCCTCTCCCCTCAAATTAGGGACGATGATTGGAGTTAGACTTTGAATTTAGCCCTCAAATTTTACAAATCACCTCCCAAATGAAAATGTAAGAGCTTGATTTGGGGCGAGATGCTCTAAAGGAGCTTATATAAAATAAACGACGACGTGCCGATAAGTTTTCTCGAGTAACTCCAGTGGAGCCCCTAAACAGGCTCCTATTCTAAATCTAGAGACTTGGTTTAAAAAAATTCACTTCAATACACCTTCTATTTGGGCTTCCATTTTAGGAGGGCTCTCAAAATTTAGTTTCAAGTCCCTACGAATGAGGCCCTCCTATTCCCCCCCCCCCCCCCCCCCCCCCCCCCCCCAATTAGGGACTATGGCTGGAGTTAGACTTTGAATTTGACCCTTAAATTTTGCAAGTCACCTCTCAAATAAAAATGTAGGGGTTTGATGTAGGCCATGTGACTGGAGATGCTTACAGGGTGAAAAGAGGTATATCTGTGCTACCAAGTGATATATAGTAGAATACGTGACGAAGGATATTGGGCGTGTTTGTTTCCGCTTAAAATCATAATCAAGATGAAAATAAGCGACAATTCCACCCAAACACTTTTGATTATTCTAGATTCTTAAATAAGCTTGAGGTAGAAAGAATCTCAAATGAACTAGCGTTGGTGTTCTATGTACCGCGACTGAAGAGGCGCGTTTCCGGCACCGCGGCCTGCTTTCCACCCGCTGCCCCTCCGCTCGCGTCTCTGCCCTCCGCGCTGCTGCCGCCGCCGCCGTCTCCACCTCGGGTCGCGCCCCTCCCTATCCGCTGGCCGGTGCGGCTTGGTGTTGCCGCGCCCGCTCCCTGTGCGCTCGGTTGCTAGCCCTCTCGCTGTCATCTTCCCCGGAGTGCTGATCGCATGTCGTGGAGGCCGACTCTCTATTCATGCTCCCCCTGCACATCCGGTGCCGCACCTCCCGTCGCTCTCCCCGCGAGCGCGCGTGCACGCAAGTAGCTGAGGCGTCGAGCGCCTGCCGAACGCCATGCCCTGCGTTCTGCTTTGCTCTCTGTTGAACTAGCAAAGCCATGAATGTTTACCTTGCCGTTTTTTTTAGAAAAATAATTCTAGAAATACACTAGGAACTACACACATATGTTTCCCTCCAACATCAACAAACCAGAGCCGTTCATCACATGCTATGTGGTCAAGATTGTACCCATCCATAGAGACCTCTTCACTGCGAACCTGTGAACCTACGGTAAAAATGGACTTTTTTATGCATTTGTCTAGACTTTTATTAATTTCAGGGTATATATAAACTCCCTCCATCTTAAATTATAAGAAATTTCAATAATCTTAGAAGTCAACACATTTTAAGTTTGATCAATAATTATAGAAAAATTATAAAGATTTATGATATAAAATAGATATAATGATATAAATTGGCATTATAATTATAAATGTTATTATATTGTCATATAAGTTTAGTCAAATTTAAGATACTTTGATTTTTCAAGATTCTTAAGATATTTTATAATTTAGGATGAAGGAAGTATTAGTTGTTGTCACAAACACTTTATTACATGAACATAAAAAAAATAGTACCATGATTGTTTTCAGTTTGTATTTAGTGAACAAATGAGATGTCATCAGCCTCAGGGGCATACTAGTCATTTTACACCTATGACAGATAATCTATAGACAATAATCAGGATTGCCAAACACTCTCGATTATTTAGATAGCAGATTCTTTTCATCGTAGCTTTTTAGAAAATCTTAATCAGATTAAAATCGATTCTCAAATAAACGTTCCCAAACAGGGCCACTGTGAATGAAGGGTGGCATGCTGATGCTCCTACCTACTCTACTCTACTCTACTCGAGACAAAAAAAATAAGAGTTGGTGAGTGATATGTGCTTCTTCGTTTCTTCTAATTAATAGAAGAATAGAAGAGATGCTCGTCATCGATACGTGGCCTTTGCATTTTTAATTCGCGTGTAGAATAACGAGTGTGTAGTACAACACTACACCTTGCGCATTTTTAAGTCGGCGCAGTTTTCAATTCCTGATGATGACGATGATTTTGTTGGTATGCCCACACACACAAAAAAAAGAACATGCGAGCGCCGAGCGCGACGGCACCGCCGAGAACTAAAAACCAATTTGTTCATCTCTGCACGTAGTACTTGATAAGACAACACCGAGGAATAGGAATCAGGCTAAAAGCCAGGCAGGTTATCAACATTATTAATGCATCACTGTAATACCATAATCGTTAGGCAGGTTCTCCTTCTTATTCAACCCAAATTTCACGGTCACAAAAACATACGATTGAGATTCTGCTCGCGTTATTTTTTAATAAAAAAATAAGATTCCGTCCTTTGCTGCGCACCGCAGCATATTTAAAAAGACGGAAGATCCAAAGTTAAAAAGAAAGAATATCTTGAAAGCACTAGCACCCCTAATGACTAATGATTCCCAGAGGCAACTGAAACAAATAAAAAAAAATAACAAAAAAAACATGATTTGACGCCATGCATTGCGCCAAGTATTTATGACGCTGAGTACTACCGGTGAGTGATGACGTCCCTGTTGTGCACTCCGGCTGCCCAGGTAGACACACACGCCGCAGCCTTCGATAACCAGCGGCTCGTGCGTATCGCGTGGAGTTTCACCGCGCTCGCTCTCAAGTGCGCGTGCCTGCGAAGCTAGATAACGAGCCACCTCGGCTCGTTAAGACTCGTTAGGATAACAAGCTATCTCGGCTCGGCTCGTTATCCTAATGAGCCAGAAAGTCAGCTAGGCTCGGCTCGTTAAAAGCTCGAACTGTCTCGCTAACCTCGCGAGCCAGGTATAAAAAAATCACAAAATGTAATTTTTGAATTTATTTAAAGTTTGATAATAGTAATAATATAAAAATAAAATATCTAACCATCCTAAATTGCTTAAATTGAGTAAAAAATTAATATATGTTAACATATATGTTGTAGTATATACTAATATAAAAAAATTTATACAAGTTATGCTACTTTTTTCTTTAAAATTGTGGCTCGTTTGGCTCGTTATAGCTAACGAGCTAAAACTTTAGCTCGGTTGGACTCGTTATCTTAACGAGCCAAGCCGAGTCGAGCCGAGCCAGCCACGAGCTGAGCGAGCTAACGAGCTTTGAGTTTTTCGTCGAGCCTTACGTGCGAGGGAATTGGAATTGTCTCCCAGATTCGTCGCATCCAACCATGCATCGATGCTCATGGTCTAGCCTCGCTGTCCGTTGCTTCGATCCGTTCCGTCCTAGTACGATCGGAGGCACGAGGTCAACGTCAGTCCGGATTCCCTTGAATTACCCGGGCACAGCTCTGGACAGTAGTTGGCGCGCGCATATGCGTGGAGTATATAAATTTCTACAGAGCATCAGAGTGTACATAATGCTCCTCCCTTTAAAATGGACACGGGAAAGCAGAGAACGCATCTGCGCTTATCATATGGACATAAAAATGGCCCACTGATCGATCTGCCGACCCGGACGAGCCAATATAATCCGTCGTCCAACCATCGCAAGTTGAGCTGAGCTGAGCCACATGCGGATAGCTGCGCCACGCCAGCGGCACCACCCTCCTGCCCTGCCCTGCCTGCCGCCGGTGTGGACCTGCCGCCGGTGATAAGACCATCACCGCATCACGCGGCGTGTCAGCTCGGCACGCACAGCGGCACAGTAATGGTGGTGCGACAGGGAGCAGAGAAGGACGAACGCTAGCTCATCACCCATTACAGGTAGATAGAGAGTGGATTGATCCAAGCATGTCGTACTGAAACTTCAATTTTACATGCTTATTCAACCGTAAAAAATGTTGCTATCTCTACTCCGATGTCAAGGGATCGCTCAGCAGATTCATCAAATGGATACAGAGCTTTAACTGGTCACGCCAACGCTGAGAAAGGTTTCACGTGGGGTCTAGGAATCCTCATCTGAAGTCTCGATACGTTCTTTTTTATTTATTATTATTGTTGGTAAACATCAGAAATATCCTCCGATGTGAAGGCATATATCACTTGAAAATTACAGTTGCGTGTTTTGGAAAAGTACGACTGCATATTTGATTCCTACTGTAGTGTAGAGTATTACTCTGTCTGTCGCAGTCACTTGTCGTCGTATTCAGATTCAGAATTCGATTCATCCTGGAACTGCCACTGACAAAGGCGTCCAGATTCACCGGAAGATATTTTCCTCCCTGCTGTAGTAGTACCACCGAGCAACAGGTTGCCGTACACTTATCAAGAGATCCGACACGAGGCTGGATCAACCAGTTGTTCCATCCATGGACCAGTCGGGATCCGACACGAGGCTGGACCCTGCAAAGCCCCAGGCCCAGCGCGCATGCAATGCACCTGGCCGATACGGCACGGAAAACGCCACGCCGGCCGGCTAGGCAGCCGGGACCGGGTGTGTCATGGTGTGAGCTAGTACAGTAGCATGAACTTGATAAAAGCCTGTGCGGCCAGGCTTGGCCGGCGCGCGCAATGATTTGTGATAAGGAGGCGCGCGCACTGGCAGGGGGATTCGATCGCCGCACCCGCCTCTCACCTGCCATCAACCCCCGCCCGCCACAGCGTGGACCCAACCCGAGTTGCGTCGCGTGGCCTATGGACGGACAGCGAGACACGAGAGGAGTTGGCGGCACGCGTCCTTCGCCAGCCTGCCCGCCCGCTCCTGTCGTGTACGTCCCGTGGCCGTTCGGGCCTCGGAGAGCCGGGAATGCGATGCGCAGCTTCCTGCTCCTGCTGGACAAGGACGAGCCGTTGCATAGCCATACGGCGGCCCGTTACATGCGTGATGGAAATGCGGTGAGACTGATGAGGTGAGGTAGTAGACTGGTGTACTCGTCAGTCAGGACGGTACTTTTCTCACAGATTCACAGCTCCGACTCGAACGTTCCTTTGCGGTTTGTGAGAGCAACTCCAACAGTTTGGTATTTAGATTTGACATATCTAATTTTGTTAAAAAAACTAAAAAACTGGTGGCCAACAGTTTGACATTTGGACTTGATATTTTTTACCAAAGTTACAAATAGGAGCCCGCACTTGGCAATTTGGCGACCGTGAAAAGGGGAGGTAATTTTTTTTCCTTCTTTTTTTTCACGGCGGAACCGTGGGCGTCGACCTTTTTTCCCTTTCTTTTTTTCACGGCGAAACACTAGGCAGCGGGTCCACTGGTCCATAATTTCCGTTTTTGCCAAGTTATTATGAGGAACTGTTGGAGATTGCATATTTTTTGCTTTACCATATCTATTTCAGAGTTGACAAATTTCATATTTTAGGAGTTTCTCTGACATCGGTGCCTGCCTGGGAAAGGAACGTAACGTACTGTCAGCTCATTGCGGGCGCGTGCCTGAAGACTAACGTGCTCTGGCCTGGCCCATTGCGGGCTTCTTGCGACCCAATGGGCTACCACCATGGGCCTCTGCTCTTCACTAAGCCTTACCTGGGCCAACGTCTATGCGGGCTGACTTGTAGTAGCTTGCACCTAGGCCATGGCCCCAGGGTGTGAGTTTTATTTATTTTTTATTTTCTATTTTAGCAATACCCAGGGTGTCAGTTGACCCGAATACCTTGTTCCAAACCGCGCACGCCATGATGGTGACCTGACCGAATATGGGTCAATCCAGCAATTCCAAGTTTTGTGATCGATATATAAACTGATGAAATCCACTATTACATAAATTTAGTTGTCGCAGCCTGGCAGGTCAGGGCTCTTGCGCAAGGGATAGGAGCCTAGATATTCTCTTTGTTTGGCGGATATGATATTCACGCGGATGGATTCATCTCAGCCATGAATACAATACAAATGATAAATCTAGGAAGCCTTCGTGTATCAAACACGTACCTCCTCGCATCATTAAGTGCATAAATAAATACTACCTACTCACACGGGAAGAATAAACATACTCCTTAACAATTAGAGCATATACAGTATATATACAGACTTGTCTATAAGTTTTAGGTATCCGCTATATAGATAGTTCCTACAATTCACAGACATAAGTTGTGTGTTTGACTGTCTACAAATGATTTAATATTTATATGTAGTTATGATCAATCACGAATATCATACACCATTGTATTGCTATTTGATACAACACAATTTCACGCCCTATAAGCGATCAAAGATTACAAATGTTCATACTATTACGGTAAACAAAGAGTCTCTCTGACATTCTCTCTTTCAACCGACCATTCATTTTGATTTTCGCCGATACCTAGTTTCATAGGTACATACAACAAGACAAGACAAGCATATGCTAGTTCAAAATTCTGCATTCTTTATCATATATCAAGTCTCTTTGGCTAACTTTTTTTTTTTGAAATGAAATCTCTTTGGCTATTTGGTTTCCTGAGCTATAAGATGAGCTAGCCTATTGCTTTCAAGCTTCTTGGATGCCAAATTCTGATGAGGTCAAGCTGAAGGATCGTCTTTAAAATAAGCATGCGCGCCACCATGCTCTTCCAGTAGGTTGGTGCGATGTTATTCATGGACAGAATCTTGTTGTTAATTACTCTCCAAATTAAAGGTTCTCAGGACCTAGGCCCAGCTCAACGAACGAATGCAAGATCAATGAAAAAAAAAGTCTACTTTGTCTCCTTCAACTATCAGAAAAGTTAATTTTCTCTCTTTGAACTAAAAAATGTAACTTCTCCCTATCTTTTCAAACCGGACAAATAGAAAATATATGTTCTCTGTATCTGGTTTGAATGTTTGAATTATACGGAGAAGAGTTATGTCCGGTTTTCCGGTGAAAAGACTGACTTTTGCGATAGTTGAGGTTGACAATATACTTTTTCCCAAGTTGAGTGCTTTGGAACCCGAGTTGCTGGGCTGGGCTACATAATTAGCATGGGCCTTTGCATAAACCACGTCACAGGCCGAGCCACACATGTGCCGTGTGTGGGCTCAATTGTAATCGGGCCCTTGCGTTTGCGTGCCGTGTTGCTCCTGGTCGGGCTTGCATTGCACACTCTGATTGAATGTGTCGACCCAGCCTCAAGTCAACTAGTCAAAGCGCATCGCGCGTCAAAGTGGACCGGTTCCGCACATCCAACTGCGAACCCCCAACTAAGTCGTGCTCGTGGGGAGGAGCAAGAGCAACCAATGAATGAATGAAGTAAAACTGGATTGTTCCTTTCATTCGAAAGAACCAAAAACTACTTCGCGAGGACGATGGAGAACCCAGCATTTCATCACTCATAAGATACTGCTACTACATACCCCGACCGTAAGTAAAATTTGGAGTATGTATGATCTATATATATACAAAAATAAAGCACGGCCCTTCAAAAAAAAAAAACTGCTGCTTTAATCAGTCCTGAGCAACCATGGAGACTATCGACCCCAACTAATAGGTTCCATATGCATGCTTCCAGCTTCGTTCGTTGCAACCTACACGCACATACCAAATACCATATAAAACTTTGACCTCTACTATGCACCAGAGGCTTCGTCAAAGTCGACTTGAGCCAGTTCTCTTCCGTTTCCTCCGCCTCCGTGTCGTGTCCTCCTCCCCCTTGCTGCCGCTCCAGGCCATGGCGAACGAAGGATCGCCGAGAGCAGTGCGCGGTGGCAGCACCGGCAGGAGGTTCTGCGGCACCGTCACGCGCGTGGACCTCCTGATCTTCCTCCTCGCCGCGTCGCTCTGCTCCGCGTCCTACTGCCTGGGGATATGGCACAACAGCCGCGGCGCCGCGGACAGCAGCGTCCTGGGACCGAGCGCCGGCGTCGTCGCCACGTACTGCGGGGACGACACCGACGCGCCGCTCGACTTCGAGACGCGACACGCCGCCGAGGACGCGGGGCTCTCCGTGTCTACGGGTACGGCATCGGCCAAGACGACGACGAGCGCTCGGCGGGCACTGCGCGGCGGGGCCTGGGAGGAGGCCGCCGCCGGCGGCCGCAGCCTCCGGTTCACGGACGCCGTCGCCGTCCAAGCGTAGGTCCACGCCGTGTGCCCAGGGCCTCGGCGCGCCCCGCTCCGGACGTCGGAGTCACCACGGCGTGTTCCTGGCCGGCTCCCGGTCCTCAATCCCAATGCTGCAGCTCAGGGTCGTGTGTTACATTTGGGGGTGCGAATTTACTGTCAAGTCCTTCTTCGTTGTTTTTCAGAGTTCCAGTCATTTTCATATATAAGACATCACAAGTATTTTGGAGAGGGCAAAGTATCTCAAGATTGACCAAACTTATATGATAATATAATAATATTTATGATATTAACTAAGTATATTAGATTTTTATCGATTATATTTTTATAGTATGCATATTGATCTCATAAATTTTTTTAGTTTTTTTTCTATAATCATTGGTCAAATTTAAGATATTTTGTCTCTCCAAAATATTTAGAATGTCTTATAATTTAGGATGGAGTGAGTGTGAACATTTTATTTTCAGTGACGCTGATAGGTTACTCCGTGGGAGTACTGGAGTTTAGTTGAGAGTATCTAAACCGAGGAGAGCTTCGGGATTTTCTTTTTGGCACGATGCGTGCGTGTAATAACCGGATGGGAGCCGGCAGCTTCGCACTTTAGTGGGCGACCAAATCAAGGACAATGACAAGGGGCTACAGGTCGACACGAAGAAGCGGTGATGTCGTCAGCCAAAAGAAGACTTTTGAGAGCCTAGTTGACATTTTTCTTATAACATATGGCCAAAAAGATTAGCACCCAAACCACCACACTTTGCAGGTTTTCCGCTGTCAATGATGAATCAATCCCCCTCGAGCCTCGACGTCTGATGAACAACGATCCGTTCTCTTTCGCGACTGCGAACTGCACCTGAGACTGACAGGGTGTCGTTGTCTCTGTGGGCGAAGCAGTAGCCGGAGCTTCCCTCCCAGGCGTCCTAGCAATGCACGACTGCATATAGGTCACTGGGCGTGTTTGATATGGGCATAACCACCCCCCGGCCAGGCTCCAGGGGGCCAAGGCCCAGTGTTTGATATGGGCTCCTAGGGTTGGAGCCTGGCCGAGGGGAGCCAAAACCCCCCTCTCTCCTGCCCCTAGCTGCACGCTCGCTGCTCTCGTTCTCACTCGGCCTGGCTCTGGCGGCGCTCTCGCGGGCGAATCTGGTGGAAGGCGGGAGGCCGCGGCGGGCTCGCGCGGGAATGGTGAAAGTTCTGCGCGCTTCCTCCCGCGGTGAAATCCGCCGGCTATATCTACCCCCTTCTCCACCCACTCACATCTTCTGCTCCACTCCCCATTCCACTCCCGTTGAGGTAACAGCGACGGCTGCGAGCTCGGTTGCCGGTGCTTGGTGGTTTTCCCCGGGCTTCGTCTCCGCTCCCCCGTTTTGGATCTGCGTCCAGGCGGCGCTGCTCCATCCGTCGTTGGGCTCCGGTGAGTCTGCTTCCGTCTTCTTCTTCTCCGTCTCGTTGATTCGGTGGTCTTTGACCATCCGGATCTGGTACTTCTTCCCCGTCTCTCTCCGTTTCTAGGTGGTTTCGGCTCCCTCCTGCTAATCCGAGGTGAAATAAATTATTTTCCTCCTTTGTTTGCATTCTAGGTTTCTTGAAAGTTGACATCAGTGGCTTGCTTGATGTCTCCGTTGTTTATTTCGGTGTATAGTAACTTTTTGCGTTTAGATCTGTGGTTATTTTGATGATATGAGTTTCTTGTTCGCTGCACATGTACTGGTAATGATGTTTTTGTTATTCTGTTAGCTTGGTTTATGATTAAAGGTCGATGATGAGTAGCTATTGAGCACTGGGAGGCATTCTTTGTAAATGTTGTCGCGCTTCCGTTGTTTATTTCGGTGTATAGTTACTTTTTGCGTTTAGATCTGTGGTTATTTTGATGATATGAGTTTCTTGTTCTTTGCACATGAACTGGTAATGATGCTTCTGTTATTCTCTTGGCTTGATTTATGATTAAAGGTCGATGATGAGTAGCTGTTGAGCACTAGGAGGCATTCTTTGTAAATGTTGTCGTGCTTATTTCTAATGGAAACATACAATGTAATGTAGAGGCTAGCCAGGGTCTACAATTTTGTCTTATAAATTTCTGAATGCATGTAGATGGATGCAAATGATTATCATTTGATGATGGCTAGGAAGGCTGCTGGGATGGTTGCTATGATGGTTTGTTTTGTGGTCACCAGGCTTAGGCAGCTTAGTTCAGATGAGACAATCCCTTATGGGCCTAGGACAGAAGCTGAGAGGCATAGGCAGACCACACTACAAATGATGTTCAATTACAATGACACTGAATGCATAGCCATGCTACGCATGAAAAGGGCTCCATTTTTCTCTTTGCGTAACCTGCTTAGGACTAGAGGTCTTGTCCCAGAAACTGTTGGATGCCCAGTAGAGGAGCAGGTAGCAATGTTTCTCCATGTTGTTGGTCACAACCAGAGATTTAGGGTGGTCCACCAATCCTTTAGGAGGTCTATTGAGACTGTCAGTAGGATATTCCACCAAGTGTTGTATGCTGTTGGTGAGCTAAGGCAGGATTTGATCAGGCCACCCTCCAATACCACACACCCTAAGATTATGGGTAGCCACAGATGGTTCCCTTTTTTTAAGGTAACTATCTGCAAACTGCTTTGTTTTGTTGGGTGCCTTCTAACGTTGCACATATGCTTATGCACTTGTTGGTGTTTGATGTAGAATGTTATTGGTGCCATTGATGGCACACATGTGTTGGCAAGGGTGCCTAGACACATGCAGCAAGCTTTCAGGGGTAAAAAGAGTAGCCCAACACAGAATGTCATGGTTGCAGTCAATTTTGATCTCATGTTCACCTATGTCCTAGATGGGTGGGAGGGCTTAGCCCATGATGCACTAATCCTGGCTGATGCCATTTAGAGGAATGATGGGTTCAATGTCCCAGTAGGTAACTTCCTGGCTAAGATGTTAGAACTTTTGTCCTTGTAACCTATACACACTTTATGAACACTTTCTCCCCCCAATTGTAGGTAAAATGTACCTGGTAGATGTTGGATATGCTTGCAGGACTGGGTTCTTACCACCCTACAGGGGTGTTAGGTACCACCTTAGTGAATTCTCCAACAGAAACTATCCAGCCAATGCTAAGGAGTTGTTCAACCTGAGGCATTCTTCATTAAGGGTTGCTGTGGAGAGGGCATGGGGTGCACTTAAGGGCAGGTTCAGGATTGTAGACAACAGATCCTTCCACAAATATAAGACCCAAGTGAAGCTTGTGCTTGCTTGCTGCATTCTACATAACTGGATTCTTGGGTTTGGGCTTGATGAGATTGTTCCAACTGAGGAAGGGTTTGAGGACAGTAATCCTGAGAATGCAGTTGAGGAAGAAGTGGCCCTAGAAGAACCTGTAATGGTCACTATTAGGGATGACATTTCTAATGCTATGTGGGAAGCTAGGGGGACCCATAGGACTTGATTTTGCTGCATTTCATTTGTGTGTAAAACAATTTGTAGACCCTGGGCATGGAACTCATTTGTTGTATTGCTTATGACAATAATGCTATGTCTGAGACCAATTATTTGTCAATTCTGTATTCTTTTCCTTCATTACTGTCATGTGGTTACTTATTGTTGTTAACTGCACTTGTGAAAATATTTTAGGATGGCTGGTAATGGGTTTCATCCTGCTGGCAATGTGTTGCAAGGGTATGCAACAGTTGCAGCAACTTTGGCTAAACATGAGGTTGTAGACCTTGCTGGTGCTGCAGCTGAGGGTGAGGAGGTTGAAGTTTCTCCTGTTGTTGGTGCTAATGGGGCTGGGGGCCAGGCAGGCCCTATGAGATGGAACAATAACACATCTGGGTTTGTCCTGAGGAGGATGGCCCAGATTATGTCTGATGGTTTCAGGATTGGCAAGACCTACAAAGACAAAGATGACAATTCTATAGCTAAGCAGTTGAGGGAGTACAGTGGTGAGGTTGTGAGTGCAACTCAGGTGTACAACCACCTGAGGAAGTGGAAACAAAAGTGGGCTAAAATTGCTAAGTTGAAGGACCTTAGTGGGGCAACCTTTGATGATGAGTGCAATGCTATAATGTTAGAACAGGACCACTACCTTGGTCACTGCAAGGTACAAAAGACCCTAGATAGCTTGTATCTTCATATTTATGCACTTGTGCCTATCTACACTTGTCCCTTTCTTACCTTATGAACACCAAATGCAGGACCACCCCAAGGATGCAGAATTCTTAAACAACCCAATAAGGTTCTATGCTGAGATGCAATCCATCTTTGGTACCACCTTGGCCACTGGTAGATTTGCTTTAGGATCCAGTGCTCCTTTGGGTGTCAACAATGATGACAGTGTGGCAGGCAAGCTTGAGGGGCATGACTTCTCTTGCCCTTCATTTGATGCCAAACCCTACATTGGTATAGGTGAGGGCAGCAAGGGTACTACACCTGAATCTGTCAATGTTGGTGGGAAAAGGAAGAGGAACTTCAATGATGATGAGATGCTCATGATGACAAACATGACAGATGATGTCAACAATGTTGCCAATGCTATGATGAAGACTGGTGCTGCCCATGTTGACCCAGACCTCTATCTGGCTGTCATGGAGACTCCAGACTTCACTACTAAGGCCTTGATTGTTGCCTACACACATCTCCTTGAGAACAAGGCAGTGGCCACAAGATTTGTGAGCATGTCAGAAGCCCACAGGGTTGTTTGGCTGAGGACTTACCTGACCAAGAACTATTACATGTAGTTCTGTCCTTGGTATCCAAACTTGGACATGAGGGGGTTGACTGTAGAGAGTATAGTTCCTCCACCTCCCTCTCCTACTCTCTCACCTTTTGATTACACTTAGGTGTAGCTTTTGTGCAGAGCTTTTGGCTGTATGACCCTTTAACTTTGGAGTTAGTCTTGTTAGGTGGTGACTGACTATAGTGGAGAGTTGGATGTTATTTGTGCCCACATGGTTGAGGCAGACCTGGACTGTAATTGAATATTTGCTACTGTATTTTTGTTGCTTTCTAGTAATGATATATTATGTTGCTTTGCATTGTTGGCTTTGCTTTTTCATGCTTTACATGTGGGATAATAAATGGTCTGTGATGCAAAACATCTGAAAAATGAGGTGGCTACATTATATGTTTTATATGCTGGTTTTCCTTGATGTTTTTCATACTGGTTTTCCTTGTTGGCTTTGCCTTGAGTTTATTTGGAGTTAATTATGTAGCCACCAATGACTAGATTTGCATTGATATAATCACCACTATCCTTAAGCTGAGACCACACATTTCTAAAATTTAATCTGTGCACTGCTTTGCCATGAAACTCAGTCTTACATGAGAGTCAACCATAGAAGAACTATGGTGCTGCTCTTGTATGGCTGGGTTCCATTGGCAAAGCAGCCATGGTTGTGAAACATGTTCTGTCTTACTGGTTTATTTCTTTCTGTTCTGTGATGCAAAACTTATAGGCCTATGATGCAACACAATTGAAAAACGAGGTGGCTGCCTTACTGCCTTACTGATATGTGGTATGTTGGGATCATCCACTGCTGTGGTATGTTGTCATGTCCATCATCTGGTGATCTGGAATCATCCACTGTTATGCAACTGTTGGGTGACCCCCAACTTGATGGCAACAGTGAATGGTTCAGATCATTACATGGTTGACATGTATGTCCTTTAGTGTTGCTGTTTTCAATGTTTTTGATATCTTATGCAGCCACCAATGAAATGTTAAAAACGGTTCTAATTGATGTACAACTGAGGCCACATTTTCTGATTTGCTTCTTTGCTTCTTCGCTGAGGACACAAATTTTTGTATCCAGTGATGTCAAATGCTATTTTCTTCTTCAATACCAGCTAGCAATGATTGAGGATTTTGTGTTTAATTGATGCAGACCAATGGCTAAATGGTATGTGGTTTTTGTGGGACATAAACCTGGGATCTACTCATCCTGACATGAGTGCAGTGCTTATGTTATTGGGGTAAATAATGCAAGGTACCAAAGCTATAGAACCCATGCTCAGGCTGTGCAAGAATACACTGATGCACTGAGAATTCAATCTGTGAAGCAGATTGAATCTGCAACCATTACTTATCCAGAACCCTGCAACCATGTAAGTTTTGAAAATCAAGATAAGGGTGTTAAATTTGAGAAGTCAAATGCTGGTAAGAACTTGCTCATTGCCTTGCTTGTGCTGTTGGTGTTTGCTCTTTGGAGCAGGTTGTCCAAGTGTTGTTCATGTAATTGAGATTGGTGTTAATAGGCCGATGATGACATTTTTTATGTTGCTTTGATTACATCCAACTGTAATGGATGAGAACCATATATAAGTCTGAGGCCTTGGTGCTAAAAACTTTGATTCATCTATGTGTAATTGTGCCTAGAATTAAGAAATATGGTTATGAGATTGTGCTGCTCTTCTTCTTCAGATCAATTCTGTTGTTTGTCATGTTTTATGGCTCAGTTCGGCTTGGTCCGAATCAAACACCATCCCAGTTTGGTAGTTGATGGTAGTTGGAGTTGGGTCAGGCTCAAATCTGGAAATCAAACACAAAAAAGATATGAGCCAGCTCCTATTCATGCAAACAAATCAAACAACTCACTTTAGTCGTGGCTGGCCAGAGCCTGGCCGCCGAGCCAGGTCTCCCTGGGCCACGAAATCAAACACGCCCTGACTGACCGAGGTCGTTTGTGACCAGAGGAGCCCAATTTGACGTTTTGCTAACATGCTGCATGTGCTGACCTTTCTCCAGCCCAACAGCCCACGTAACGATGCTCCGTCGCGATCCACTCCGGCAACCCGCTTTCCTCCTTGTCGAGATGAATGGCCATCGGCCCATCCTCTGTGTGCAGCCTGAACTGAGACTAGACTCTGCTGAAGCATGGCAATGTAGCCCCTATGTAGCCTCCTGCCTCCATCTCCATCAAATTCTGAACTGGTCCATCCCATGAGCCATCTCTAGCTTCTCTTGAGAAATAGCTTCATGTACAAAAGAAGCTTTTAGAGAGAAGTTAAGAATGAATTCACATAAACATAATCTCATAGGCTTCTCGGATTTTTTGGGTGAGGTTTCAATCTACCTAATAAGGTCTACCGGAAATTAAATGAACCCTCCTATAACATCATAACTTATCATGAAAGAACCGCAATAATTGGTGAGCAAACAAGACAAAAAATATATTTGGGGCAAACTTCAAACGAGGAAATGAACAAAAAGGCTTCGTTACTACAATCACACCAATTATGGCAAAAACACTGTAATCACACATTAGGGCAAAAAGTAGATGAGAAACGTACGACATTACCTCAAATTCGAAGATTAAACTAGTAGTTCTTGACCAATTAATCCATACTCCCTCCGTCCCCAAGAAACTTCTTTAACTAAATATATATTAAACAGGGGCGGATACAGGCCCCGTGCTGCCTGGGCTGCAGCCCGGGTCGAGGCTCGTAAACAGTGGGAAATCGCTTCATAAAAATTACATAAAAAGGCCTATCAACTCATTAGCCTACCCTGAGGATGAGAAAGCTCAGCAGACTGTCTCACTACAGCCCGGGGCGGAGCTCATTTATGGATCCGCCACTGATATTAAACACTTTTAATATTTATACTACATAATTAGTATCATTAGAAAGATCTTTGAATCTAGTTTTTTAACAAAATTATTTGAAGATGTAAATGTTGCACATATTTGATATAAATCAAGTCAAACTTGTGCACGAACACCAACAGCGACAGTTATTTAAGGACGGAGGGAGTACATTGCAAAGTACAAAGAACTAATAGCATAACTCCATGTAATATATTACTAGATCTTAGGAGAAATCATGAGGGTATTATTTTAACATAACTCTTCGAATGCAACTCTTACATCCCAATTCCTATTTTTGCATCAATCAACCATTTCTACGAAATTGCCATGTTTAGAGAACAATATAACTGCAAGCTAGTTTGCAAATACTATAGCTGGACAGGTGAAAGATTGAAGGCATTTCAATTTTAACTCTCTGAATAAATAGAATGAAATCATCGATCAATTATCAGATAAACATCATAAATGTCATATGTAAATCCCAGGAGCCACGTTTTGATGACATTATGTACAAGTAAGACTGTGCGAGCTGTATATATCTATCTATCTATCTTTTCATGGAAATGCTTGCCCGAGAAAAAGGTCCCATGGGGGCCATGGATTCTCTCCTGGCTTCAGTCCATTGTGTCTGCACGCCAATCTTCACTTCCCACAGCTCCATCTGGAGGTCGGAATACAGCTGAGGTAGTGGCACCATCCGCAGTGGTCATTCGCGTTCACTCCTCTGAAAAGCATCCCTAGCGCAACGGCGAACCTGCGCAACACACAAGAGTTCAAATTCAGTCAAACCGACCTAACTGACAGACCACCTTTTTTTTTTCTTTGCTTTGGGGGTGGTGAAACGAAAGCTGACAGAATGCATTAGATTAGCGTCATGGCAGGCGCATTAAGATATGAGCGAGTACTAGTACTCCTAGGCAGCGTGTTAGGTTTCAGAAAAGAGGAGGCACCAGCATGTGATGTGATGATGCTTACCCGACGACAGCGAGGACCGAAGCCACGGCCAGCAGAGCCCACTGATAGGTCAGGTACTTCTTGGTGGTGTA
The DNA here is from genome assembly GCA_022036555.1 of Microstegium vimineum. Lineage (NCBI taxonomy): Eukaryota > Viridiplantae > Streptophyta > Magnoliopsida > Poales > Poaceae > Microstegium > Microstegium vimineum. The sequence goes on along the minus strand of CM039124.1, from coordinate 6,279,510 downwards.
TTTGACGTCGGAGGGCAGGACGTAGCGCTGCATCCAGCCGTAGTGCGGGCGCATCAGGAAGACGAACCCCAGGAGAAAGCCGGTGAGGAATCCCCCAATGTGCGCGAAGTTGTCGACGTGCGGGAGGATGCCGATGGCGAGGTTGATGGCGATGACGACCAGGAGGGTTACCAGGGCAGCAGCCTGCAGATCGGACATCACATTACTTATAAGTGAGCTATAGGGCGATTTCGTTTGGAAACCACATTTTCTCCCGAAATATTTACTGCATTTCAATGTGAGGAGGGAAGATGTGCACCTTGTTTGAGTAAATGGTCCAGTTGGTGAAGAGCTCCGACAGCATGGCCCCAAGGAGTCCGAACAGGGCTCCAGAAGCGCCGACAGAGATGGTGTTCCTGACGAACAGAGATGAGAGCACGCTGCCTCCAACGCCAGAAACAAGGTAGATGATGCCAATTCTCACTGCATGCAAAGAAACGGGCCGGAATGCAGATCCAGATCAGATATAGTGCTACACTTATATGTCCATATCGGGGCAAGCAAGCAACAAGTTCCTACAAATAAAACAGCAGCGCATACCGTATCCAAACTGTTGCTCAAGTCTGAGTCCGATGAGCAAGAGGCTGATCATATTGGCTAGAAGGTGGGCAACACCGGCGTGCAGCCAGATGCAAGTGACGAGCCTCCATCCCTGGTGCTCCTGCACAACTTTGTCCCAAACAAGTGCCCCCAGCTTCTGCAGCCTGCGGGAAACAACGTGTTGTGATCAATGTGAGAAACCGTTCACCGTCCGTCCATCCATCCATCCAAACAGTTTCGATTTGCGTTTACTTTGGGCCAAAGTAAAGCTGTATTTGAATGGCAAAACAATCAGAGACAGTACGGCATCAGAGTCGGTTATATATTGAATATTTTCTCTATCCTTTCTCTCTCTCTCTCTCTCTCTCTCTCTATCTGAATCCATTACGATCTGTATGTGTAGCAATGCTTCATCTATCTATATCTCTAGCTATTATGTACTACATTGATAACCGAACGAACGGAGAAGGTATGGAACAGTAACTGAAGAAGAAAGGCACGAGGAAACGGACGGATCGGAGGGGGCTAGATAGGGTACTTACGTGGCCGACGAGGGGCCGAGGAGCGGGTTCTCTCTGAGCGGCTGGAAGGAGAAGCGGTGGAGGAAGCCGCGGGCGACGCAGCCGCCGCGGCGAGACGAGGCGGCGTGGGCGGGGCAGTTGTTGACGTACATCGCCACGGCGAACAGCACGATGTTGACGGCCGCGACGAGCGGCACGAACCACGGCACCCACTCCCTCTCCCCATCACGCTGCGGGTACGGGTGCTCCGCCACCGCCGGCGGCGGCGAGTAGCGCTTCCCCTCCCCGCTCCTCCCGCCCTTCTCCACGTCGTAGCGCGCGGCGGCCATGGTGGTGGTCGTAGCGCGCCGCGGCCGGTGCGGTCGGTTCGCGTGCGCCGTGCCGTGCCGTGCGGTGCGGCGGTGTGTGATGTGTTGAAGCGGCTCTGACAATACGAGGTGGTGGTGGTGGGATGTAGTGGAGACGTGGAAGGGGAGGCGTGTATAGGTATATAAACGGCCGCTCCTGGCGGATGCCGGTGAGCGGAGTTCGGACCTCGGCGTTCGGCGGTTACGTGCGTTGTTTCCGGCGCGTGTGTGGGGGTGGATTTGCGAGTTGGCAGGCGGGCGGAAGCGGAAGGTGAGGAGGGCGGCGGTGAGACGGGGCACGCGGCCCCGGAACGCGCTTGCGAGCTGTACTGTACACTGTGCTCGCGCGACCCATGTGCCGCCCGCGGTTGGTCACGGCTTCTTTTGTGTGTGCTTGGATGCCTGCCGCGGCCCAGCCTAGCCCGTCCTACCGAGCCACGCCAGATGCTGTTTCCGCCGCACGGCCCAGCTTTGTTTTCGTGGTGGCCCAAGCATCAACCGCGCGACGCGAGTTGCGAAGCGCAGGGCGACCGCGGAAACGAAAACTGGCATCTACACTGCCCATTACAGGCAGTAGTAACACATCGTACTGTACAAAGGTTCAGTGCAGTGCACGCGTACAGCAGCGTCCGCCCGAGGCCGAGTTGATCGGGGACCCGAGAGACAGACGTCTACCGGTGCGCGCGCGGGTCCTCGGCGCGACGCGACCACCTGCCCCGTCACAGTCACACGACTCGCAATCACCGGCTGCTCCTCCTCCTGCAATTATCGTCGTCCCGTCCCGTCCCGTCCAGTCTCGTGCCCGTCCGGCCTCTACTCCAGTACCTAGGACTATACCTATGCGCCGTACTCGTCAGTGAAGCTTCCTTCCAGCGGTCCAGAGCCTCATGATGGTCGATCGGCGGACGCGTTGTTCCGTCTGCCTAATTAGCAGAACTGTCTATTGGGTCGGAGGGAGTAGTAATTGCTTCTGGGACGCCGACGGCGACGGCGATGCTTTGGAACCAAATTTCAGCGTTCCTGCTGAAGACTACTGCACGTCACTAGATGAGGAGCATCTTCTGTTCGGCGTGGAAGCACCCCCTGTGCTCTTGTTTCCCAGCAATACACGGACAACAAAATCCAGAGAAGAAAACAAAAAAGAAAAAAAAACACAATTCTTGGAGGCTGAAGGTAGCTGATTCTCATTTTTTTTCAGACGCTTACAAAACAGACTTGGGCAGCAGGCATGGCATCTTCACACAACACTACTTTAGGAATTCGGATGCTGGTTGCTGGGTGTGGTAGGTTATTGCTAGAGCTACTGTGCTGTGCTGATACTACCGCATGTTCCAACCAACATTTCGGTGGTTCTCGGTGCTGTGTTCACTCGAATACTCTACTCTAGCGCCCAGTCTATCCTACTGCCAGAGGGCTGGTACAGGTGCGGCTAAGCTTGGCGTCACCTTCGACTTTTTTCGTCTTGTAATAATGTAAAAAAAAAAGCGAGATTGGCGTCAAGTACGATGAGATTCTGTTCCAGTTGCGGATGAGAGAGTTGAACGTACCTGCCGTTGGGCCGGCCGCATGGCGAGAGTCGCGGAGTGCACGCCACAGTAGCCCGGATCGCGAGAGACCGGCGGGAGACCGCGGCCCGGATACCCCGCGCGGGTGGCAGCCCCGCAGGTGCTCGCTCTGCGCCCCGCGTCGCCGTCCGATCGGGTGGGCGGGGGGATCGGACGGGTGAGGCCCCGCGCGCGGGACCGGCGGTGGTGGCAATGATTGGGCTCGCACCGGGAGCTTTGACCGCCGGACTCACTTCCGCCTGTGCCCAAAAATTCCGGCTGGGGTCTCTTTTGCACATTGAACCCTGACGTCTTGAGTAATACTGTACAAGACCTTTGTCCGACTTCTGAGTTTTTATGTTTTTGTCGGCAACCATGCACAAAGTCAGTGTGGACACTCAAGGTCTTAAGAATAAGTAAGGGAAAATAATAATAAACATAAATGCTACATAATCCACTTTTTACTTTTCGTAGTAGGAAGCGAGGGTATTTTCAATTTTGGGCTGAATGTTGTATACATTAGGACATCTTATGCCTCTACCACTTAAAATATTCCAATGTTTCCATGTTAATGACCACTATCTAGTAATTTTGTGCACAATTAACTTCTTTCCTGGATAGAACCTAAAACATGATTATTATTTTGATCTACCATACATAACTTTCATCTAACAACAATGATGTCAGACAAACTCTGTCACGTGACCGTCACGTGTTCGTGCATTCGCATCGTGCCCCCTTGCTGGGAGGAAGAAGAGAAGGATAGAGTTCTGGGGTTAGGGAATGCACTCACCGACGACTCTATAAGAGGGTTAGGGGCGATGGTGGTGGTGAGTGAAATGACGACCAGGCTGGCCGCCCGCTAGGACGTTTTTTTGAGCGAAAGAAGAATTATATTATATAATAGTTGGGTACATCAACATATTACAAGCACTCTGGATTACACCAGATATATCCAGAAACTGATTTTCATTTAAAATATACCCACGCCGTGAAAAACTCCAAATCTCAAAACCAAACCTTTTTGACGTTTTGTATAGATGACCGCACAGGCAAATACTCGGCACCAGCAATAGCGGCAAGCCGGAGAATAGATGCCCAACGAATAACCAACATTCTTGTAGGTGGAATTGAGGATCTTTTTCTTGCTGGTGTCTTCCTTCTTCTTTCTGCCCCCGAAGAATGAGGAAGAATGATCTGAAGGATATTCTCCCTAGTCTTTCATTGTGGCCAGATCTAACGACAACACAATGAAGAAAAGATAGGAGAAAATTATTCCATGGCGGTGACATCATCTCCGTCTTGATGCCGCCGTCCGGAAACAAAGATCTCCATGTCTTCATGTTGATGAAGATGGTGGCGTCGAAGTTGTCGCCCTCGTCTTCAACGAAGCCGCCATGGAGAATACGATTCCACCCTTCTCCTTCACCATTGCCAGAGAATAGGAGAAGGAGGAGATAAAACTCCAATACCAAGAACTTTGGCATGGAGAAACCCTAACCCTAAGGACTTGATCTACTAGAGAAACTTATTAAAAAGAATGGATCCCCTCTCCCTTCAGCCCCCGGCGAGATGCCGGAGGGGAAGGGAGGGGGACCGGCGGCGACGACGGAGGGCGGCGGCGGCGATGGCCCCTCTCACAAGACGAGTCGCGGAGACGACGCTTCGATCTGTCCGCCAGGACGTTAGGAGGTGTGGTTGGGCACAACAAGTGGTGGGGGCGTTGCGATGCAGGTGATAAGGGAGGGAGGGCTTAAGGGGTAGGGGTGGGAGGTTGGTGGGATGTCGAGGCAATGGGATCCCATCTATCACGGGTGGTGGAAGTCGAGGGCGGGGATGAGCATGATACCAGGAGGTCATGCGCTTTTCAAACATGTGACCCATAGGGTGTTAACTTCACCCATGTTTATTGTTGGTATATAGTTAGCAATTGATGAACATTAAACACATCTTCTGCGTGTGGTGCGACGTGCATGACGTGCTACACGACATACACGTCGGAATGGCTCATCACGCGGAGATCATCGCAGATGGTGGACTTAGGGATGGTCACATCAGTCGATCAAGGCCTTGCGTGTGAGACATTTTGTGTGCCACTATGTAGACGTAGCCCCTAGCAAGGTCTTAAAATACCTAGCCTAGGCTAGGTTGCTCATTCGTCCATCTACTCGCCACCATTTCTGCTCTGACCCCGATCAAAATCGACACGCCCCGCCCCGCTTGACAACAACAAGGAACACAACGCATGTGCTTGATCATATCTCCCATCCATTCTGATGGACCATGTCGAGGAGGGTGAAGGTGATGTTGCTCGCGGAATCGTTAACTTGTAATAGTATCACCTATTTCTTTTGTATCAATCAAATCCATCCTCAAAACATCATAATAATTGGTACATTACCGCACCAAGCTATGTCGCTATAATATCCATTTGTTACTTTGGTGGGACTTGACTTCATTCTAAAAATATGATAATGATCAGGACATTACCATACCACATCATGGTTATTTTCATAGTTAGTTATATTGGTCTACCATTAGTAGCACTAAAAGAATAACAAATTGAGTCTATATAGCAATATTTTATTGGGTGATTAGTATTTACTAGTAATAGCATTGAAATCGATACATTTTGAACTATCATCACATAGTGCCACAAATACATGTAGCTAACATAGCGTCTCATCGTCATCCCTATGGTTTAATTATACCATCCATCACTAAAACATAGAAGTCATCTTATACCATATATGCATTACATTTTGGAAAGTATATGCTTAAGCATATGGGACACTATTTAGCATATAAGTGTTTCCTTGTTGATGAGTTAAGTTTATGCTAAAGTGTATGAGACATTATTTAGCACATGGACATTGCCTTTTAGATAAGATAGTTATATATTAAAGTCAGTGACTATTTAGCATGTTTTCGTCACTTAGTAGTAAGATCTAAATTCACCCCCAGAATGAATCTGACAACACCACTACAACAATAGCGTTGCTTTGAAGTGTATATAAGGAAAAAAAGGAAGTCATACTAGTTTTAGATAAGAACAACTATTCCAACATTATAAAGCGTTAAAGTTTTTTTTGATAAGAACAACTAGCTCAACTTTTATAAAGCATAGATGTTTTTTTTCAAAAGGGGAAATTATATTAAAAAACATAACACAATACATCCTAGTCTTATAGAAAACACCCTAGCAAAACTAGAAAATACAAACAATAGCACCGAAGACACCAAAATGTTCACACTGGATGTTGTATACATTATGGCATCTTATGCTTGTACCCTTAATATTTCCACCTTTATTCAAATCAATGACCACTAATCTAGTAAATTTGTGAAAAAATTAACATATTTCCTAGGTAGAACCCAAAACAAGCTATTAATATTTTGGTGTCCACACCTTTCAAACACCATCCATGGTTGACATGCTACACTAGTAACCGGCGCTCTAGCCAGAGGTAGCGGAGGCGCTAAACGGGTCCATGACAATCACATAATCACGCATCTTGACCCTAACCCTCACCCTAACCTCCAACTCGTTGGCGCCGTGATGTGGGCTCTAGTTGTTTAGGCCGACAAAGTCTTTTACTAGGTGGTCATCATTAGTGCAAGTCCCTTATTTCAATGACAATGCATGTGAACTGACATCTTGGTGTAGAGGTAGCTATGATGAAGAAGAAACCATTATGATTCCTTCATTTCTTCACCACTTTATTATCATAGAGAGGATTGGTATTACTGTATTGCTCTTTCATACTAGTGTTTGGTTGTGGATTAATCCTAACAGACATGCTTTGGTTCATATACCAAAGTAATGGGAATTGCCATCAATGCCGGTGCTTTGTTTTAACTATTTGTTCTATTCACCGACTATTTTTCCAAGGAGAATTGTGGCCATGTCATCTAGGGGCAGTGTGACAGAACATCTTAAGGACAGGGCACACTTGCTAAGATTAATGTCCATCCGACTTAATCCAAAGCAAATGATCCAAGTCTTAATTAGTCCATTAGGTGTCACCACTTTGCAGTGGGTCATCCACCTCTTTCCGAATAGGATCTCCTCATTACAAACATTGCAGAAGTAATACGAGAATTTATTTTGCATCAAAGTAGCAGAATTTAAAGTCATATTACAACCATAAGTTTTGAAACATAACATAAGTGTCATACGATCTTATTACATCAAGCTAGTGATAGAGTATAAACAAGCAACCGAGATACTCTTGCCCAAGAGTCAAGCAAAGACATCTATTCCTCATCTTCATCAACAGAAACAACGATCATGCAGCACGAAACCACATAAACCAGGTTGGGACCCTCATCTGCAACATGGGTTAACAAACCTTGAGTACGGGAGTACTCAACAAGACTTATCCGACAAATAAAAGTATTTGGTCGACAAAAGATATGCATGTCATAGGTGACAAGGTGGGGTTTACAATAATCAAGTATTTTGCATAAATGAGCATTTATAAAAACAATTGAATTTCATTTAATTCATTCATAGTATTACTCAAGTATCGATCAAAAGTTATGATTGATAACGAGGTAATAAAACATCCATAAAAGGAAACCATCAAGTATCCAATTTAAGTTTCATTAACTACGATGTAAATAATAGGGTCATGTTTCCTTTTCCGAGGAACACGGCGATTCGAATCGGTTAAACCCAGCTGGGGCTTCCCAACCACACGACATATGCAGCACTAAAGCACACATATGACTACCTTTCCCTAGATCCTCCAGCCAAGACTGGGGTTCCGCCACCCGAGAGCACAATACGCCTCCATCCGACTCCACGAGCCAGGAGGGTACACTCTACTCTCGCCATCTCTCCACTCCTAGTGCGGGTTAACCGTTCTTAAGACTGGATTAGCCAGAGTTCAGCTTCCCGGAGTATGTGGTAAGTACTCCAAAGTCACAACCCTCAGACATTTACAACGGCAAGACCCTAATGACACAGACGGAAAGAACCCGCGCACCAGTCACCACTGGTGGCTCCCAAACACCGTGTCCGTCCGGTCCCGATTATTACCTCCAACATCTTTTTCCCCAAAAGTGCATAACCATTTGCCGAAGCAATACACTATGTGTAGATGACAGGAAATCATCTACTAGAAAGGTTCTAAGCATACTAACCAAATTTTAGCAAAATTTTGCATCTTTAAATACAATAATACAATAATACAAGGATAAAGGCTATGCATCAAGTAGGAATTTGATAAAGTAAGAACAATGCAATAATAACCATAAGTGTATTTAAAGCAAATATTTAAATACAAGGAAAGGTTAAATGCACCGGGGCTTGCCTTGGTTGGAGGGATACACAAATTCTAGATCAGATTCAACAACAGAGAAACCCCCTTCACTAGAGGTATGATCCAATCCAACCAACGGGATATCTACACGATATAATGACATGCTTAAATGATGCTTGAATTAATAGGCATGATGCTTAACAACATAAACACATGAGATTAAAGTATGAACAACTCAGATTAGAAACCTTGAGTACAACTACATGAAGGAAAGCAAAACTAGAGCATAAAGCAAGTTAATTAACTCTAAATTAACTAACTAGTTATTTTAATAATTATGTCCAAAAGCACTGAGCAAAGAACATATCATCATCATACATGTCCATGTTGTGTTTTCCACTGGACAATGGCACATTTCATCAAACAATCCAAAATCACCCAAAATCTCAAGTCATTAGGGTTTCTAATTAATTTATTCTTAATTATAAAATTAGACAGGTGTAACAGTTTGTCCAAAAATTCTCAAACTTTTTATACAACAAGATACATATGTGAAAAGGTTACATAAATATTTTCATAATTTTTGGAGTAACATACAAAGCATGAAAAATCAGGGAAAATACATTTTTCATTTAATTTAAGCATTTTTACAGGATTAAGTACTGAACTTATGCATCTTATATTTTTATAAAATACTACACATCTCAGACAGTATACACAATTTTTTCCAGAATTTAATTATACACAGAAATAAAGATACAAAAATAGCAAAAAATGGAACTATGCAAAACAGAGAATTAAACAAAACCTAACTTATAGAGACTGATAGGCGGGGCCGGCCTGTCAGATCCTCTCAACCGGTGCAGCGGCGCCGGTGACCACAAAACACAACGGTGTGTCGCCGTCGGCAATCCAAACGGACAACCAACTCGCATCGTCTTCCTCTCTTCACCCCGAACCCAACGAGGTGCGAGACGCCCTATCCTATCCCTCGCAACACCCTCACCGGCGGCAATGGCGGCGACCCGAGCTCGGCCACACATACGCCGGTGACTACGGGCCATCACCGGCTCAACCAAGCACACCAACGGACTCAGGAAGACAATGCGAACACGAAGCGCAACAAAAACGAAACAAGAAGACGACGAGGTGACCTCGCCGATGACCATGGCGTACGACGGAGATCTGTGCTTCTTGTGTCGGGCAAACCACTCACCCACACGAACATCCAACATCACCACAACTAGACTCAGCAAGGCTAGGCAAAGCTAGCGCAACAAACAATCGAAGAAAAGATCCACCACCGAGCTCTCACGGCGGTGAGCACCGACGCGGCAGCGCAAAACACGCCGGAGCAAACGAACTACGACAACCGATCAAAATTGGCAACAACCGTCTACCCTACGAGCACCAGGAGCTCACCCTGGTTGCGAGGCGCACGCTAACTGTCACATCCAGTTTTAAAAACAAAACGGGATGCATAAACCTTATGTGTGCCCAGGGATCAGTCACACACATAAGCCGACAAATCATCAAAAAGGTACCATTACAAGTGTTTATTACATAGCGAATAAGTATCTAATTAATATCTATTACATAACAGCGGAAATAAAAGGTAACTCGCGTGAAGCTCCATCGCACAGGGACGTCAACTGGTTGACTCCAAACCTAGTAGTCCTCTGGATACTCCTCATAACCTTGATAATCTGGTACCCATCCGGGATTTTTATCCAAATATTGAAAAGAATAAACAAGCGTAAGTACTTCTAGTACTCAACAAGTATATATGGGGTTCATGAGGCTCAAAAGGTAAGACATGGTTTACTGCAGTAAGCATTTTTAGTTTATAACAAAACTTTACAAGTGATGAATCAAAGGTTATGCTTAAGCCCCCAAATTAAACGGCATGATCATAATAACAACTGAACGAATAACATAACATCATGATAAAGGGATTGATAATAATAAGCAACAAGTAAACAAAGTTTCTGTGAGTTTTCCGGGCCGCTCGTGTCCATGAGCATGACTGATATATCAGTTTTTAACACTCTATAGAGGTTGTACACTTTACCCATGAGTCGTGTTACCCATATGCCCGGGTTTATAACTCCCAAAACACTGCCGAGGTGAGCGGGCAGGGTACACTATGAAGTCTTTCAGAGGGGCTCGCTGACATACAAGAGACAGTACGGATCCACGGGAAGGGGTATACGGGGACCCCTCGATGGTACACACGCGCAGCGGTAGCCACTCTGGCCATACCCCGCAACCGCACGTTAATGGCAACTTTCGTGAACTGCCGCATGCGAGAGAGTGACCCTAATACTGAACTAAAGCCAGAGCCATGTAGCTCTGATGGTTGTACTGTATGTCCCAGCTTTTGTTGACAGATAGGATCCTAAATCCATGTTGCTAAAAAGTCAAGTTTTACTTTATCATTTCATATAGTCATTAATCAAGATTCAAGATCATGCTTTGTTAAAAAGGAGCACTAGCAATAACTACCCAAATGCAAAGATAACCCATAGGATTCCAAGGTTGGTATCAGAGCCATGTTGACTATAGGACGCAAACCTAGTTGGAATTGGTTCTTAGGAATACTCTTTTCATGCTTTTATACCTTGTTATTATTTACTAAAACTATTACTCATCTCAAAATTATGTTATCTTGATTCTAACTTAATTCTCATCTTTGCTTTTCTATAGATGACCTGCAACAAGCAGACTGCCCGCAAGTCCACTCGTCCCCCACCGAGGTACGTGCCAATGGAGTCCCGCAAGGATGAAGAAGAAGAAGTCCAACAAGTGAGCTCAGGAAACAGCCGCTCTAGGACTCCCTCTGGTGGGAACAACCGCTGGGACTCCTTCTAGTGGTTCCGAAGCCGGTGGAGAATGCTTGGGATGGACCAAGCACTTCCACTTCAAGGAGGGAGACGATGAGGATTACTACCATGGCTTGCTGAAGTGGACATTGGAGAACCACTACGCTGACTGGAAGTCCGATGTGAAGTACATGTGCTATGAGAACAGACACTTCCAGGACCCCTCCTACTGGAAGTGTACCATCTACATCTGCATCTGGAAAGACGTCACTCAGTCGTGGCAAGTGGAGGCCGTCTATGAGCCCAAGACAAGCCGTGCTAGCATGATGGAGTGCATGGAGGATGCAGCTCGCATGACCTTCTTTGATCTTCGTGCTCATCGCCGTGACCGTATGATGGAGGATAAGTACCGGCACCTTCCTTTTGAGACCCGTGAGGGTTGGTCCATGTTCGAGGCTAGAGATGGGTATGACGACGTCACCAAGGTGATGATCGATTTTGCTCATGAGTTGATGCAGCAAGTGGAGGTGTTGACTGATGAGCTAGGCGGCCAGCGCAAGCTGCTCAAGAGAGCCCGTGCAGAGAATGATGAGCTCAGAGGACGCCTGAAGATGCCCAAGTTCCATCAGAAGCTTCCCCTAGTTTTCCTCCCATAGGTCGAGTACCACCCCGATGTAATAAAACGCTAGGAGCGAGAGTTGAGTCGAGTTGAGTCTTGTCGTGTCATGTGAACTTGGTTTTGCTTAATGGTTTGTTATTATGCTTATGAGTGATTTGGAGTTTTGTTATGAGTGCTGGAACATTGTGGGCCTGTCCACAAGTTCCTTAGTTAAGAACAAGTAAGTTTGAATCAAATAAATTGCTAGCGGGTGGGTTATCCTGTTTTCTATCTTGCTGTTTTTTGGAGCAGTCAGTACTCTTTCGGTTATATCTCAAAGTGGGTTCGTCCAATGATCATGAAATTTTTATGGCAACAACTAGACTTCAGTAACTTTCCAATGAAACTTGAATGACGTTCATACCTATTCTGTTTTGGGAGATAATACAGTTACAAGTTGAAGCTTCTGCGCAGTCTGGAACTCAAGAACAGTTTTGTTAACTTTCTGTTTTCACCTATTTTCGCATCTGAATCTGAAAAAGTGAGAATTATGAAAGTTGTAGAAAATTTCATAAGATTTCCAACCATGTAAGTTTCACATTTGGTTGACATCTGGAACGTGAGATATGACTGCTTTACAGTACCGTTTGCAATGTTCAGATTTCAGAAAGTTATGCTCAGTCACTTCTTTTGATGATCAATAAAGGTAGAGGTCTTTCTATGTATTTTGGAAAACAGATGGCCGCAAGAGGAGGTAGAGGCAGAGGCCGTGGAAGGGGTGCACCACCCCCACCACCACCAGCACCCCCGGCCATGACTATTGAGCAGTTCAGGGGAGTGCAGGCACAGTTGATGCAGACAATGATGCAACACCTTCAGAATCAACCTGCACCACCACCACCATCACCACCACCTGTCCAGCCACGGGACAAACGTGGAGAGTTCATGAAAGGTCGCCCTCCGGTGTTCACCCATGCTTCTGAACTACTGGAGGCGGATGACTGGTTGAGAGCTGTGGAGAAGCAGCTGAATATCGCCCAATGCAATGATCGTGAGAAGGTGCTCTACGCATCTGGCCAGCTGCAGGGTGCTGCTCAAGATTGGTGGGACTCATACATGTATGGATGTCCCAACAATGCACCAGAGGTATCTTGGCAGGAGTTCACAGCTCTGAGACAAGGGTCCATGACTGTGGCGCAGTATCGGGACAAATTTGCACAGTTGTCTCGATATGCTCCTCATGAGGTTGCCAACGACGCTGACAAGCAGTGCCGCTTTCTGAAGGGTCTCTATGATGGCTTGCAGTTGCAACTGATGTCCAATCTCTACCCCAACTACCAAGCCCTTGTGAACCGCGCTATTGTGGTTGACAACAAGCGCAAGGAGATGGAAGCCAAGAAGAGGAGGCTTCAGGCGCCAGCTTCCGGAAGCAACACCCACCAGCGACCCAACCCCCCACAGAACTTCCAACAGAGGTACCAGGGTCCGAACAACCAGTGGAACCGTGGTCCGAACCCGCAGCGCAGTCAGTTCCCGCAGCGTCCGCAGAACCAGCAGCAGACGGTGCCGCAGGCGCCACGTCAGGGGAACCCAATGAAGAATAGTGCTCCTAACACCCCCAATAGGTGTTTTCGATGCAACAAGGAGGGGCACATGTCCTACAACTATCCAGAAAAGCAGAACCCACCGAACCAGAACAACAAACAGAGGGCAAGGCAACAGACTCCGGCCAATAGTGGAAAGGTGAACCACGTCTCGACAGATTCTGCTCAGGAGGCTCCTGAAGTTATGATGGGTACGTTCAGTATCAACTCTATCCCCGCTACTGTACCTTTTGACTCTGGAGCTTCGCACTCTTTCATTTCTCAAGCTTTTACTAGAGTGCATGATATTTCTTTGCGTTCCATGAAAACCCCCATAATAGTAAACTCACCGGGAGGGACTTTGTCTGCAAATTACTATAGTCCTTCAGCTAGTGTGCTTCTAAGGGGGGTAGCCTTTGAGGTTGAACCTATTGTGCTAAGGACAGCTGGTATTGATCTCATTCTGGGAATGGATTGGATGATGAAGCATAAGGCCATTGTTCAGTGCAAAGAGAAGGTTGTCGTCTTGACCTCACCTAAAGGGGATAAAATCAATGTGGAAGTTGTGTTACGGGCACCCCAGACAGCTACTGTGAATCAGCTAGATGATGACAACCACAAACCTGAATCAGTTGTTGATGAGTTCCCAGATGTATTCCCCGATGACTTGCCAGGTATGCCACCCGACCGAGACATTGAATTTCTTATTGAGCTTTTGCCTGGTACTGCACCTATTGCTAAGCGTCCATATAGGATGGGGGTTAATGAGTTAGAAGAACTTAAGAAACAGTTGCAGGAGTTACAAGAGAAGGGTTTCATACGTCCTAGCTCTTCACCTTGGGGAGCTCCGGTGATCTTTGTTGACAAGAAGGATGGTACACAACGGATGTGTGTGGATTACCGTTCGCTCAATGAGGTAACTATCAAGAACAAGTACCCTCTACCAAGGATTGATGACCTATTTGACTAGTTGAAGGGAGCTTGTGTGTTCTCCAAGGTTGATCTTCGATTGGGATATCACCAATTGAAGATACGTGCCTCTAACATACCTAAGACTGCATTTACTACAAGGTATGGGCTATATGAGTACACTGTGATGTCATTTGGGCTAACCAATGCACCTGCCTACTTCATGTACTTGATGAATAAGGTGTTCATGGAGTTTCTTGACAAGTTTTGGTAGTGTTCATTGATGACATTCTAGTCTACTCCAAGAATGAGGAAGAACATGCAGAACATCTCAGGTTGGTCTTACAGAAGCTCAGAGAACACCAGTTGTATGCTAAAAGGAGCAAGTGTGAGTTTTGGTTGAAGGAAGTGTCTTTCCTAGGTCATGTTATATCCAATGGAGGAATAGAAGTGGATCCAAGTAAGGTGGCAGATGTGTTGAATTGGAACCCACCTACCAGTGTGACTGAGATTCGTAGTTTCCTTAGACTGGCTGGTTACTACCGGAGATTCATTGAAGGTTTCTCCAAGCTTGCTAAACCAATGACTGCATTGTTAGAGAAGAATGCTAAGTTTGTATGGTCTGAGAAGTGTCAAGCTAACTTTGAAGAATTAAAGAAGCGGTTGACCACAGCGCCAGTGTTGATTTTGCCAGACCTGAACAAGAGCTTCTCCATATATTGTGATGCATCTCGCCTGGGTCTTGGTTGTGTGCTTATGCAAGAAGGCAGAGTTGTTGCCTATGCATCAAGGCAGTTAAGGAAGCAGGAGTTGAATTATCCTACACATGACTTGGAGTTAGCAGTTGTGGTACATGCCCTGAAGATCTGGAGACACTACTTGGTCGGTCACAAGAGTGATATTTACACGGATCACAAGAGTTTGAAGTACATATTCACCCAGTCAGATCTGAACTTGAGGCAACGCCATTGGTTGGAATTGATCAAGGACTATGACTTAGAGGTACATTATCACCCTGGAAAGGCGAATGTCGTGGCAGATGCCCTCAGTAGGAAAAGTTATGCCAATGAAGTACACCTGGAGATACAGTCCAAAGAGTTGTGTGCCCAGTTAGCGCATCTCAACCTGGGTTTTGTTATTAATGCTATGGAGTTAGTTTTGGAACCTACTCTGGAACAGGAGATACGCAAGGGTCAGTTGGAAGATGAGAAACTGAAAGAGATCGCCGAGAATATTGTGATTGGTAAGGCACCAGGTTTCAGTCTGGATGACAATGGTACTCTTTGGTTTGGTAAGAGGTTATGTGTACCTAGAGTGAAAGAGATCCGTGAGACAATTCTGCGAGAGACTCATGATTCAGCTTATTCTATACACCCCGGAAGTACCAAGATGTATCTGGATCTGAAGGAAAAGTATTGGTGGTATGGATTAAAGAGAGACGTAGCTGAGTACGTGGCAGTGTGTGATACATGTCAAAGGGTTAAGGCAGAGCACCAGAGACCGGCAAGATTGTTGCAACCAATGAAAATTCCAGAGTGGAAATGGGAAGAAGTTGGTATGGACTTTATAGTGGGTTTGCCTCGTACCCAAAGTGGTTATGATTCGATATGGCTAATTGTGGATCGGTTGACAAAAGTTGCCCACTTCTTGCCAGTCAGGACCACCTACACCGGAGCAAGGTTAGCAGAGATGTACATGGAAAAGATAGTGTGTATGCATGGTGTTCCTAAAAAGATTGTTTCCGATAGGGGTACTCAGTTCACATCCCACTTCTGGCAGATGATTCATAGGTCCCTTGGAACCAAGCTGAAGTTTAGTACAACCTATCACTCGCAAACAGATGGTTAGACAGAAAGAACCAACCAGATACTGGAAGATATGTTGAGAGCTTGTGCACTGCAAAATGGGACTAGTTGGGATAAGAGTTTGCCTTACGCTGAGTTCTCTTATAACAATAGTTACCAGAAAAGTCTCAAGATGGCACCATTTGAGGCTTTGTATGGAAGGAGGTGCAGAACCCCTTTGTTCTGGAATCAGACGGGAGAAAGTCAAGTGTTTGGACCAGACGTGTTGAAGAGTGCAGAGGAACAGGTGCGAACTATAAGAGAAAACTTGAAAGTTGCACAGTCCCGATAGAAGAGTTATGCTGACACTCGTAGGAGAGATTTGGCTTTCAAAGTAGGTGACTATGTCTATCTAAAGGTGTCACCCATGAGAAGCGTAAAGAGGTTCAATATGTAGGGTAAGTTAGCACCTAGATATGTTGGTCCCTTCAAGATAGTGGAGCGACGTGGTGAAGTAGCTTATCAGCTGGAGTTGCCTGAGAGTCTAGCAGGTGTACACGATGTCTTTCACGTGTCACAGTTGAAGAAGTGTTTGCGTGTGCCAGAGGAGCATATCCCTTGGATGAGTTGGCAGTTAAGGAGGATCTCACCTACGAGGAATATCCGATAAAGGTCTTGGAAACAGCAGAGAGAGTCACGAGGACCCGAGTCATTCGTATGTGCAAAGTTCAGTGGAATCGGTATTCAGTGGATGAGGCAACTTGGGAAAGAGAAGAGGATCTGAAAAAGACATACCCGCAGTTGTTTGAGTAAGCCAGCTGAATCTCGGGACGAGATTCCTTTAAGGGGGGTAGATTTGTAACACCAAAAAATTTGCATTCTTTGAAATAGATTAAAAGTGAATTATTGCATTTTTGGTGGACATTATAACATAGGAAAAATATTTAAAGATTTCATAAAATAAAAATTTTCACAAGTAGAAACATTTTTGTTGCATTCATGCTGCTGCATAGTGTTCTTGTATTGTTGGTATTTTCAAAATTCAAACTAGATGTTCAAATGTGCCTTGAATTTGGCTTTAGAAATTCTGAAATTAAATGAAAAAGAATTTCTTTTCCCTCCCTCTCTTTCTCCCTTCTGGCCCGCATACCTTCTCTCTCAGCCCAGTCCCGCACCCCTCCTTTCCCGCATGGGCTTGCCCCGGCCCAGCAAGCCGTCCCAGCTCCCGCTCGGCAGTCCAGCCCCGCGCCTCTTGCTTCGGCCATCGACAGGTGGACCCCGCATGTCAGCGACTGCCGGCACCTTCCTTCTTCTTCCTCCCTTCTTTCCTTTCCTCCGCGCCGGCTCTTCCCTTCGGCCGTCGCGCGATTGCCGCTCGGGATTGATCCCCTTCCTTCACCGTCGCGCCTCCAGGCTATTTAAGCCGAGCCCCGCACCCCTCAGCCTCCACCTTGCCCTCGCGGAGCGCCGCAGCGACACCAGAACCTCACCGCAGACCGAGCAGAGCCGCCGCCGTCGCCCCTCTGCTGCCGAGCCTCTCCACTCCGCCCATCTGCTCCCCGAGCCTCGCATTGTGGTAAGGAGAGCCCCAGGAGCTCACTCTCCCTCTCTTCTCCCTCTGGTACGCAGTCTCGCATCCGTCGGTTGACCCGAGCCGCCCCACCGCGTGTGCACCTCGCTCTCGGGCGAAATCGGAACAACCGACCCCGACTTCGAGTTCGCCATCTCCCCCTCTCTCTTCCGGTCCGACCCGCGTTGCGAATCGTGCACCACAGCGGCGGATTGATCCGCACCGCCCATCTCCGGCCATGGTGCCGCCGCGTTCCCGCTCTGCTCCGGCGAGCAGCGCCTCTTCTCCCTCCCGATCTAATCCTGTTCGCTCATCTCCAATCGGACGGCTCACAGAGCCCCATACCGGTTCGGCTTGCCGTTTTACAAAAGAAACCCTGCTGTTTTTAAGTCATAACCCGCAGTCCTAAAGCGCATTCCCGCTCTACGTTTTTAGTTCTGGAGAACGTATTCTTTATTGGATCTGTTTTATTTCAAAATTAAATAGAAAACCCTAATTACTGAATTGCCATCCATTTTCTTTTGCTCATAAAATGTCCATTTTAACTCCTTTTTCACCCATTCAAATTGCGTTAGGATTGTATCGGCGTGATCTACGTGTTAGTTAGTTCATAGATCATGTTAGACAACCTTTAGAAATATTTAATTGCTTAATATATTTTAATCTCAAGTTTAATCCGCGAATCTTGATTAGAGCATATCTTCTTCGTTATAGCTCCGTTTTTCGTGATCCAAACATCTATGTGATCGTAGTGAGACATAGATTAGTTTTATAAACTTTTAATATTGTTTTATTATGGTTGGTGTACTGTTCTAATCTATAGTCTTTGCTTGTTTGCATGTTATGTCTCGGTATGATGGTATGTTGATGTGGTGATCGGGTATAGACGGTGAGCAGTACGTGGGTGACCAGGAGGATTTCTTTGAGCAGGAGCAGTAGGAAACTTTTGAGCAAGGCAAGTATTATATGGGATCTTCCTTGATGTCCTATTCATGATGTTTTTAAATCAAATCATATGCATATGTCTAATCTTGTTACCATACGGCTTACCTAGATTTGTTACCTTGAACCTTGGAATCCTATGGGTTATCTTTGCATCAGGGTAGTTATTGCTAGTGCTCCTTTTTAACAAAGCATGACCTTGAATCTTGATTAATGACTATATGAAATGATAAAGTAAAACTTGACTTTTTAGCAACATGGATT
Source organism: Microstegium vimineum (assembly GCA_022036555.1). Classification (NCBI taxonomy): domain Eukaryota; kingdom Viridiplantae; phylum Streptophyta; class Magnoliopsida; order Poales; family Poaceae; genus Microstegium; species Microstegium vimineum. The sequence continues at coordinate 6,260,780 of CM039124.1, read as the reverse complement.
TAGGATCCTATCTGTCAGCAAAAGCTGAGACATACAATACAACCATGAGAGCTACATGGCTCTGGCTTTAGTTCAGTATTAGGGTCACTCTCTCGCATGCGGCAGTTCATGAAAGTTGTCATTGACGCGCGGTTGCGGGGTATGGCCAGAGTGGCTACCGCTGCGCATGTGTACCATCGAGGGGTCCCCGTATGCCCCTTGCCCGTGGATCCGTACTGTCTGTTGTATGTCAGCGAGCCCCTCTGAAAGACTTCATAGTGTACCCTGCCCACTCACCTCGGCAGTGTTTTGGGAGTTATAAACCCGGGCATATGGGTAACACAACTCATGGGTAAAGTGTACAACCTCTGCAGAGTGTTAAAAACTAATATATCAGCCGTGCTCACGGACACGAGCAGCCCGGAAAACTCACAGGAACTTTGTTTACTTGTTGCTTATTCATTCAGTTGTTATTATGATCATGCCGTTTAATTTGGGGGCTTAAGCATAACCTTTGATTCACCACTTGTAAAGTTTTGTTATAAACTAAAAATGCTTACCGCAGTAAACCATGTCTTACCTTTTGATCCTCATGAACCCCATATATACTTGTTGAGTACTAGAAGTACTTACGCTTGTTTATTCTTTTCAATATTTGGATAAAAATCCCGGATGGGTACCAGATTATCAAGGTTATGAGGAGTATCCAGAGGACTATTAGGTTTGGAGTCAACTAGTTGACGTCCCTGTACGATGGGGCTTCGCGTGAGTTACCTTTTATTTTCGCTGTTATGTAATAGATATTAATTAGATACTTATTCGCTATGTAATAAACACTTGTAATGGTACCTTTTTGATGATTTGTCGGCTTATGTGTGTGACTGATCCCTGGGCACACATAAGGTTTATGCATCCCATTTTGTCTTTAAAACTGGGTGTGACACTAACTCAGCCAGAGAGGAAGAAGAACGTGCTGGCGACGGAGACCGTGCCGACGGAGACGATGAACCGAACGGCGCGAAGGTATTCCCGAAGATACAATCCACCATTTGCAAAGAGGAAAGGAGCACCATGATCAACGATGAACAAGGATGATGAGACAAGAAAGAACAAGGCAATGCGGCTCCTGTGTAGCCATTGTGACAGCGAACTAGAGCGGCGGAGCAGTCGTCGGAGCCGAGGAAGACGGGGTTGTGTCAGGCGATTCACGCGGTCACAGCTTCAACGGACTCTCACCTGAGGTGCATGAGGTCTATGCGAAGGCAAAGGCACTGGATTGGGAACTTTGCTCTGGACGTCGAGCTCTCGCGAGTTCATCGGAGATGATGGCGCGCGCTACGGCGGGGGCAGAGCGAGAGAGCGAGCGCGCAAAGAGAGGGTAGGAGAGCGCGTCGTCCCATTTTAACGACGACAACGAGTCCGCGGTGTTGCCACACACATGACGGGACGTGCATTGCGGCCAGGAGGCGCGCGGTGGCGTCGGCAGCTGGCTGGCCAGGTGTCGGCGGCGAAGGCACTCGACCGACATGCAGGTGCTCGGTGAAATGCCCGAACTGCCATTGATAGAAAAGACCAAAAACTCCCTCTTCTGATGGTTTTTATGAAAAACTTTGAATACCAAAGGTGCTCAAAATTTCATGCTCTACAAAGTTGTCAACATGCACATTTTCAAATTTGGCCTAGTTTTTGAAATGCATTTTTGAAATTTTAAACTCCATTCAAATTGAATTACCCCCTTTCCAATTGCAAACAAAACTTTTGCAATTGAAACAGACTTTTGCAATTGAAACAGAGCTCTACAACATTGCTTTAACAAACATATGCAAAAAACTTTTAGATTTTAAATTTTATGTTTAGGGTTTGATCCACCCCCTTTCATTTAGGGTTTGGAAAAGAGAATTTAAAATTTTGAAAATGAATTCATGAAAAGCATTCACATTCTGAGATAAGCACATACACTTAAACTCATTTTAGTTGAATGCATATCAAGGTTCTCAACCAAGGGATGATGCTCATGCATATGATGACATGACCAATTTTAATTAAGTTAAACACCAGGGGTGTTAGAGGCAGCCACATCGACGATATAGAGATACACTCGCTGGCGCAATCTGTCGAGAAAAACCCATGTGTCGCTAGATTTTTTTTTCATATGTCCAATTTTTTGATATTTTAGGAGATAGTTTTTGGAAACTATTGGAGAAACCTTTCGTTGTTGATCCCAATTATTTTGATTTGGAAAACTCACAAATTTTAGGAACTAAATTTTGAGAACTTTTACAGATGCTCTAACAATAGAACTAAAACCAATACGCCAAGTTCAAATTAACTATCATCACATAGCGCCACAAATGCATGTAGCCAACATAACATGTTAGTATCATTCCTATGTTGGTTTAAGCCTACCATCTCTATAATACCGAAGCATAAACTCATCTTATACCATATAGGCATTGCCTTTTGGTAAAAGTTAACTATATGCTAAAGCATATGGGACACTATTTAGCTTGCACCCTAGCGTCTTGAGTAAAACTGCACAAGACCTTTGTCTGACTATAGAAATTTTATGTTTTTGTCGGCAACCATGCACATAGTAAGTGGCGGACACTCAAGGTCTTAAGAATAAGGAATGAATAAATATAATAATATTATTATTAATAATAATAAACATCAAATGCTACAGTAAAACACTTTTCTTTTTCTTAGTAAGAAGTAGGGGTATTTTCAATTTTGGACTAAATGTTGTATACATTATGGAATCTTATGCCTCTACCTCTTAATATTCCAACATTTCCCATCAATAACAAGTAATCTAATAAGTTTGTGCAAAAAATAACATCTTTCTTGGATAGAACCCATAACATGATTATTATTTTGATCTCCCATACATAATTTTCATCTATCAACAATGATGTCATATCTATTGCAAACTCCATCACATGATGGATCACATGTTTGTGCACTCGCATGACCCATCCATGTGCTACTCGTTGAGAGGAATAAGAAAGGGTTATGGTTCTGAGGTTAAGGAATCCACTCATTGGTGGCTGTAGAAGAGGGTTTGGGGCGATGGTGGTGGCGAGCTAGATGGTAGCTAGACAGGCCGCCCACAAGGGTGGTGGGAAATGGCGGTTGAGCAGGGCAAGTTGTGACACATTGCGATGCAGGTGGTTAAGGAGGATAGGCTTGATGGGTGGGGCCTGGAGGCTGGTGGCGTGTCGAGGCAACGGGAGACGCCTGTCATGGGTGGTGGAAGTCAAGGATGTGGATGAGGATGAGGCCACACGCTTCTCAAACGCATGACCCATCGCATCTTTAACTTCACCCCATGTTTATTGTTGGCGTTAAAGTGAATATAGTATACCAGTTATTGCTGAACAGTACATCGTGTGGCACAATGTGACATGCATGACATACTACATGACATAGAACAACATGACAATGTCAACGCAAGGAGTTTCTTGTCTACACCGTGCAATCGCTCTAGGTCTCGGAGTACAAATAGATGCAACTCCAAGAGTTGTTTGGACTAGGTGTTGAGCTCCATGATGCACATGACTTTAAACAATCACAAATATTGCAACTGGGGGCAGCTTAAAGAGATGAGGTCACCCAGGGAAGCTCCGCAATCGCCAACACGAAGATTGAATAAGTCCAAGATGTTGAGGTAGGAGAAGTCATTGCCCATGCTTGGCATCATAACCCTATGCTTCGTGTTGGTCATGAGGTCCAAGTAGATGTCCCTGGCCCTTGGGAAGCATGGGAGGTCAAGAACTTTGTGCACGACGCTGCCACAGTGATCCTGAACTTGCCACTAACCCGTGGGGCCACAACACGGGCCCAAGAGGCCAAGCGTGGCACATCTAGTTTGGCCGCATTGGTAATGTAAATTTCAAAGAAACGGAGGACAGTAGAGGCCCGCGTCAAAGCGACATCAACAAAATTGACGAATCCCAAATTAAGGGCGCCGATTTTATTATTGTTAAATTCAAGTTCTGGGAGTTGTGTCCAAAGATCATAGGTACGGTAAGGTACAACGATTGTTGTTTCATTATGGATGGCGCTAAGCACATAAGACACTATTTAGCATCTATGTGTTACCTTGTTGATGAGTTAAGTCTTGGCTAAAGTGGATGGGACACTATTTAACACATAGACATTGCCTTTTACATTGAAAATAAGTTTGTACTTAAGTGGGTGATACACTATACAACAATGTCCATTAGTGAAATGAATGCCACAACACTACTACAACAATAGCGTTAGTTTGAAGCATATCTAAGAAAAAATAAATTCATGCTAGTTTTGGATAAGAATAACTAGGTAAACTTATATAAACCATATAAAGTTTACTTTGAAAGGCGAATCTACCATTGTCAATGTTTTTATACCATTTCTGCTCCCTTAGGAGTCCATGTCACTCGACACTCTAGAAATCACTCTACAATACTGTTCATTATTTAATGTAGCATATATTCTCCAATACCTTTTCTCATTTTCCTCTTCCTTTTTTTGCTAGATAACAAATTAGTTTTTCCCACTTGTGTCAAGCGAGGGGTTACCTACTATATGGATGGGTCCTCTACTCCCTATGCTTTTAGAAGGTTCATGGTCACTAGTTCGAGCACGAACGACTTGTGATTGGGAGGTTTTTTTTTCCGTTATCTCGTGTTTCACTACCTAGGTAGGGAACATGGAATGGGTACATGTATATCACTATATCAGATTGCTTTGCTTTTATGTATTGTGTGGAAAACGTAAATATTGCTCCCGTCATAGTTAGTCCCTATTTTCCGTGTTAGTTAAAAATCAAATATACTTATTATTTGACGCGTGAAAAAATATGCGCCACTAAGTCCACGTGCATCTACTCACGATAGTTGTGCCTTCTTCTCATTCGCGCCAAGTCAAGCTCATGGGCTTCGTTCACACCTACTAGACGTCGATCATGGTCAACATGCTCCACTAGTCGTAGGCACCCCAGACGAAGTAGCAGAGGTGCTGAACTGGTCCAACAATCGCATTGTCTTGTAGCACGTCCCCAACCTTTGTCCTAGCCTCTAGCTCGTCGAGGCTATGTCATTCAGGCCAACAAAGTCCATCACTGGTCAATCATTGTGAGCGCAAGTTCGCTAATTCCATTGATAATGCATGCGAACTGGCATCTTGGAGTAGCGGTGGCTAGGAGGAAGAAGAAACCATTGTCATGGATTCATTTCATCGATAATCTATTGTCACAGCCCACAGGGAGGATTGGTATTACTATTCTGCTATTTTCATCCTATAGTTTTACCATGGATTAATCCTGAGAGACATGTTTTGGTTCATCTACAAAACTCATGGGAATTGACCGTTGTGCGGGTGTTTTATTTTAACTATTTGTGTTGTTCGTTGCTTGTTTTCTTATGGTGAATTGTTGCCATGGTTTGCAAGGGGTGACCGCGATGATGACACATAGATACACGTACATGCTAGCGCATTATCCCGAAAAAACCCACGCGCTACTAGATTTTTTATTGGGTCCATGATATTTTAGGAGTGGTTCTAATTTTTTGATATTTAGTAGACATTTTTTGGAAACGATTGGATAAACCTTTTCTTTTTTACTCCTATTTTTTGGTGACTTGGACAACTCAAAGATTTTGGCAACTGTAACACCCTAAAATTTGCTTTCTAGAAAATAGAGTTAAATTGGTTTAATTCTTAATTTTGTGCTCATGAGAATTTAGGAAAAAAAAACTTTTCATCAAAGTTAAAAGTAACCCTAGGGTTAGAAACATTGTTGGTGCATTCATGCTGGTGCATTTAGTTTTATTGGTTTGAGTGGTGTTCAAAATTTCAAATTGGAATTTCAAAATGCTTTTGGAAATGTTTTTGAAAAAAAAGAAAAGGATTTGGAAAACCCTCCACCTTCCCTATCTATCCCGAAGGCCCAAGCCTGCTCTCCACCTCGGCCTGCTCCACCTCCCTCTTCCCACCCACGCGTAGGCCCAGCTCGGGAAGCCCAGCTCCCGGCCCACTCTACCAAGCCCGCACAGATGCTCTGTTCCTCCCACCCTCTCTCTCGCGCCAACAGATGGACCCCGCACGTCAGCCTCTCATCCCGCTTTCCTTTCTTCTTCCTCCTCCCTCCCTTCCTTTCTCGTGCAGTAGAGCTTTCCTTTCTGCCGCAGCGCGATTGGCGCTCGTGATTGCTCCCTTCCTTCGCGGCCGTGCCTCCGGGCTATAAGTAGCTGTGACCCATGTTCCACCGCCTCCATTTCACCCCCTCCGAGCACCCACAGAGCCTCCAGAGATCCTCCGCGCAGCCGCAACCCTAGCTAGAGCAGAGCCCCCGCCGCCGTCGCCCCTCTGTTTCCAAGCCCCTCCGCTCCGTCCAACCGCTCTCCGAGCTCCGCATCGTGGTAAGGGAGCTACCAGGTGCTCCAGAACCTCCTCTCGCCCTCTCTCTACCTCCGCGCGAGATCGCCAGAACCGCCGAGCCGCTGTATCGTGGGCACTGCCGCGTTCATCGCCCAATCGGTTAATCGATAGCACCGACGTGCTCCCCGCCTCTCCCTCTCTCTCCCGATTCTTTTCGCGTTGCGAATCATGTACCGCAGCGGCGGATTGAATCACGCCGCCACACTCCGGCAATGGCGCCGCCGTGCGTGAGCACTGCTCCGGCAAGGAACGGCCGCACTCGTCCCCTATCTAATCCCGCTCGTCTATCGCGGATCGGACGGCTGCCTGAGCCCGATACCGGTTCGGCCTGTGCGTTTTGCAAAAGAGCCCCTCATCTTCTTAATACATGAACCCGCAGTCCTAAGCACCCTCTCGTTAATACATTTTTCAGTTTTGAAAACGTAAACATGCTCGGGTAGATTGAAATACGTTTTCTAAGATTTACAAAAAAATGCCACCAACCTTGTTTTGCTCATAAAATATCCGTTTTAACTCTGTTTTTATCCATTCAAATTGTGTTAGATCTATAACGACAAGATATTCATGATGAAACCCTGATCACTCATGTTTTTGAACTTTAAAAATATAGATTTATTTAATGTATTTTTAAACCCTTGTTTTAATCTCAAATCTCGTTTAAATCGTAACTTCTCCGTTTTAGATCCGATTCGATCCGTTCAAGTTGCGTTAATCTCGTGACAAAATAATATTTGAATTAGTGATATGTAATAACATGTTAATAGTTCTGTATTTTCATGTTTTCAAACCCTAACTTGATCAACCACTATGCAACTTGTTTTATACATAAAATAACGATAGTTTCTATTTTCGTTTTTGAAATACAAATACAAGTTTGACCTAATTCAATCAAGGTGTTTCTCTGAAATAATTTATACACTCTTTTATATAGTTAAAACTAATAAAGCTCGTAGTTCTCTTTTATACAAGCAAACCTTTCGATAGATGTATCTCGATCATCGTAGCTCCGATTAGTGTGTTCTTCGTGACTATGTGGTCGTAGAGATACCTAGCTTTCTTTTTAAATCCTTTTCATTGATTAGTGTACTGTTCTAATTTAGCCATGTTTGTATGCTTTGTATGATCATATGCTTGTGTGGTGATTTATTAATTATTGTTCAATCGGTGAGTTTTGCGTTGGAGATCAAGGAGAAGAAGTTGGTATTTTTGGAGATCTTGGAAGGTTTGAACTAGAAGAGGAACCTAAGTTTAAGGCAAGTATTACATGAGATTATCCTTGTTGTCCTATTCATGATAATCACTCATTAATCATATGCATGAGTTTCCTTGTTACCCTATAAGGTTATCCTAGTTTTGTACCTTATACCATGTTAACGTGGGATTATGCATTTGGGTAATATGATGCTAGTGCCAAGAAAATGACTATGATCATGTAAACTTGATTAATGATATATGCAATGACAATAAAAGATGACTTTTTAGCAACGTGGACTATAGGTGGAACAACAGGCACCTCAACCTGTGTTCTTACTCATAGGGATATTTCTGTAAGTAGATTACCCCAGGACTTATAGTGCAACCACGAGCTATATGGCTCTGGCTTGACTCAGTATTAGAATTCTACTGGTTTGTGACAACTTACCCGAAAGGGCACAAGAGGGGCTCACCTTAGTGCCCTCGTAAGAGGGGTAGCACTAACCATTGAGGAAACGTATAGCGGGTTGTTACCTACCAGTGGAACCTGTGAACGGTCTCGTATGTGTACCCTGCTCCACTTCCTTGGTAGAGGTGATGGCATATGGGGATCACGACTTGTGGGTAAAGATGTACGACCTCTGCAGAGTGTAAAACTATTATAATAGCCGTGCTCACGGTCAAGAGTGGCTTGGGCTCCTTACTATGTGATGTCCTTATGTCATGGCTCATCTGTTGTTACTTGTTATTTATTACTGTTACTTGTTCATATAAGCATTATATCTTGTTCACTTGATCATATGGTTATTGGGCTATTTGATTATATTGATGCTATCCTATGCTAAAATTGAGATAACTTAAAAGCTTATGCAGTTAAACCAGTGTCATACTTTTTTGAGCCTCATGAACCCCATGTACACTTGTTGAGTACGAAAGTACTTACGCTTGTTTATTCTTTTCAATATTTGGATAAAAATCCCGGATGGGTACCAGAATGCGAGTCTTGAGCAGTTAGGCTTGTGATCAACCAGTCAGTTGGTCCCTGTGGAGTGGAGTCTTCACCTGGAGATCGGAGTGTCTTTCTGCTGTTTGCTCTCTTAAGGTTATTTCTTTGACCTTATATGTTATGTATTTAAGTATTGTCTTTTGATATTACCTTCTTCTATGGCTATATGTGAGAATTGACTTCCTGGGCTCACATATGGTGTATATCTGGTTTTGTTATTAAAACTAGGTGTGACAGATTGGTATCAAAGCAATGCTGACTGTAGAACGCAAGCCTAGATAGACTTGGTCGTTTTAGCAAGCTTTCAACCTTTTCTAGTTCTTGTTTTCTCTTTAACCTTGATATATGTTTAAAGTTATTCTCACTCTATCCCTACTCTGTTGTAAAAGCATTGTCACAATTTTAACTTTTCTCTCACTGTCTCTTAGATGGGTCATAACGAGATGCCAGCTAGCCTTAGAGATCTAAAAGACCAAGCTATGTCCTCCTTGCTCGCGTTTGACAAGGAAAAGCTATCAGCCATGTAGAACCAAGTACCTAAAGAAACAACTCAACAACAACACTTACCTCCAGGACGGATCAACGTGCCAAGGTAACATAGGGAACAGGCACAAGGAAGTAAAATAAAGCGGAACTATAGCGAAGGAAAGTTGTACCATGTGGATATGTCTACAATTCCTAGAGCAAAGAAGGTCGTGTATGGTTTGATTCGAGTAGGCTCAGCAAATGCCATGGTTCTATTTGATCCTAGAGCCACGCATTCGTTCATCTCTACCAAGTTGGTAGAGGAACAAAAGATAATGCCATTGCCAATGAAGAAACCCAAGATAGTTCAGTCCCTAATTGGAGAAACGAAGGCAAACCATATATGCCCAAAGGCTAGACTTAATAAAAGAGGTGTGGACTTTGCGATGAATCTTATTGTTTTGAAGCTCTCAGAGATCGATGTTATCCTCGGAATGGGATGGTTCTCTTCTTGTAAAGGGGTGATCAATTGTGCCCAACATTTGTTACATCTAACAACACCGTCAGGAGAAAGGATTCAATATGAGGGGATACAACCTTTAACCAAGGAATATGAGGCTACCCCTTTTGATAGTGGTAACAGTAAGAAGCATGAAGTTCAGGATCAATGCCAGTGTTGTAAGCATTATGGAGTTGTTTGTCTTCAAAATAAGTCTCATCAAGGGGAAGTCGAGATGAATCTGAACTATGAAGCCAATGATGATAAGAAGAGGAAGGCTATCTCACATGAGTCACTATTAGAGAACAACCCACCTTTGAGTTCAACTACTTTGCCACATCTAGTTTGGAATCCTAGTCAGATAGATCCAAAGGGTAAAGAGATATAAGTTCTTCAAGCTAAATCTATTTTTGGCGAGGTATGCATAGATGGATGGACAATCACTTGTACAGAATTCCAACCCCGAAGGGTCAAGCGAGCTAGAAAGCGGATCAATCAAATGAAGATGAACCCCCAGAGTCTGCCAGTTAATAACTCCTCAAGTAGTAATTCCGTGGAGCAGTCCATCACCAAAGATCCAACCAAGAGAAAGTGTTTTCATTGCAACAAGAAGGACACTATGTTAAATCCTGTCCACAGAAGGATCAACAGTTGAACTCTGGAGGCAATCCAATTCAGTAGCATGCTATATGGAGGAAGCTCTTCATGACCATCACCCAACTAGGAGTTTATGTCCCTTTTAATAAATACGTTAGTAGTGAAAGTCGAGTCTGTGTGTCTTGTGAACCTATAAGTGATTGGTTGGTTTGTCATAATGTTTATGTTTGAGTTGCATCTTTGTAATGAGTGCAATGATCTTGTGAGGTCTTTCCCACAATTTCATTTAGTTTATAGGCTTAAGGTTTAATGAAATAAATAGTTGGGTTTCGTTTATCTTTTGTGTTTCTCTATCCTATCTTTCAAGTGCAATCTATCTTTATCATCTACAATCTCTATTTGTTGGAAGATAAGAATTATGGAAAATCCTGGATAACTGTACACTTCCTTATCTTTCTCTATTTGCAAGAACCACCTTGGTTTCTATCTTGGATATGGAGTTATGAAAATAACAAGGTGATACATCCGCGCTGTTGTTTTCTTGCCCTCAAGGAGAATTGAGTTGTTGGTTCATACTTTGGCACAAAAGTTTCTCTGGAATAACAAAAAGATATGAGAACATTTAATTCAATTAGAAGAGGATACAAGCTACTGTGGTGCCCCCTAGTTCATCTTCCTTAAGGGGGGGGGGGGTAGCCAAGTTGAAGGAGTTGCAACAAGGAGTTGCATAGATGTTAGTGCCTTGCTTGAAAGAATTGCTTATCACCATGATTGAGTTTTCTTTGAGTTTCCATGCTATACCTTGACATCATATGAAGATGCATTTAAGTAAGTCTTGAATGACCAAATTCTAGTGCATGTGTGTTCCAAACAGATGGTTACTACCAGGAAAGGTGCTTCGCAAGATGCTAGAAGGAATGTTCCCAATCCTAATCCACCAACGGCAAACCCTTCAGTTATAGAGCAAGCTCTGATGACACAGACTCAGCTATTGCAAGTTCTTGTTCAAAATTCTTTGAACAACCAGCATCAAACCCAATGATAAACGTGGTGAATTTATGAAAGGACATCCACCGATATTCTCTCATGCAAGTGACCCACTAGAAGCAGACGACTGGCTTAGAGCTATAGAGCGACAACTTAACATAACCCAGTGTAATGATCTTGAGAAGGTTTTGTATGCTTCGGGTCAACTTCAAGGAACTGCTTCAGACTGGTGGGAAGCAGAATTTGGGCAACGAGATGTAAATTGGATTGGTTGGGAAGAATTCAAGACTGCTTTCCGATCTTACCATGTTCCACCTAGCTCAGTGGAGATCAAGAGCGAGGAGTTCCTCAATTTTAAGCAAGGTTCAATGTCAGTGTATAAGTATCGTGATCGGTTCACTCAGTTGTCCCGTTATGCTCCAAGAGAGGTGGATAGTGATGCCAAGAAGCAGAAATGCTTTCTAAAAGGACTGAATGATGGTTTGCAACTGCAACTAATGACTATTGTGTATGATGATTTTCATTCATTAATGGATAGGGCAATCGCAATTGAGAATAAGAAACAAGAGATGGAAGAGAAGAAGAGAAAACGTGATCTTCAGCACCAGCTAAAAGATACTCATCCCCGTTGTGATGCACCAATAGAATATCAGTCACAGTCTATGAATCTGCTTGGAAGTATAGATCAAGATTAGTATCAACAATACAATGATGAAGGACAACACTCCAACTCTCAAGTCCATGCCTATCACCACCTGCTATCCCTTTGATAAAGGCTAAAACTTCTAGTGAGGAAGGTTATGATTGTGGTGAGGATAAACCTACCGAGAATGATTGCATTGATAAGTTTGTTGAGAACAATCAATGCCAGAACCAACACCAACAGAACCTGGAATCAAGTGACCAGAAGGAGCAGGATCAAGGAATAAAAGTAAAGAGAAAATACATCCAATGAATGTTGAGAAATGTGTCCACCACATGTGGAGCTAATGGGGTTGTGTATGGTTACATTTCAATAAACTCATCTCCTGCCTTAGTGATGTTTGATCCTAAGACTACACATTCATTTATCTCTAGCACATTTGTGCAAGAACAAAAGATGATAATGCTCCAGATAAGGAAACCAGTGATAATACCCTCGAGGTGAAGTCAAGGCAACCCGCATATCCCCAAAAGTTAGTGTTCACATAAAGGGAGGAAACTTTAAGGTAAACCTTATTGTTTTGGACTTCATGACCAATGATGTTGTCCTTGGAAGAGGATGGTTTGCTGCATGTAAGGGAGTTATTAATCCTGCCCAAGGTTTGGTGTTTGTAATGACTCCGACAGGACAAAGAATTGAGTATCAAGGGATGCAACCTGAACCTAAGGAATGCAAAGAGGACCTACTAGAAAGTAGGAACGCAGAGGATAGCAAAGTGGGACGTGAGTTCTCAGATGTCAATGTTGAGGAACAAATGCCCTTGGAAGAACACAATACAATAGATGATCATGCTTATGAAGATTATCCATCCGAGCAATGTCAGAACACTCAAGAGGACATATGAAGTTCAGTTGTGCTTTCTAGATGAAAGTTTGGTTTCCAAGAATAGTTATGATCTTTGTATTTCGAAGAATATCTTTATCTCTTTCTCACCATCTTCCGAATCTCGGGACGAGATTCATCTTAAGGGGGGGTAGAATTGTAACACCCTAAAATTTGCTTTCTAGAAAATAGAGTTAAATTGATTTAATTCTTAATTTTGTGCTCATGAGAATTTAGGAAAAATAAAAAAAAAACTTTTCATCAAAGTTAAAAGTAACCCTAGGGTTAGAAACATTGTTGGTGCATTCATGCTAGTGCATTTAGTTTTATTGGTTTGAGTGGTGTTCAAAATTTCAAATTGGAATTTCAAAATGCTTTTGGAAATGTTTTTGAAAAAAAAGAAAAGGATTTGGAAAACCCTCCACCTTCCCTATCTACCCCGAAGGCCCAAGCCTGCTCTCCCCCTCGGCCTGCTCCACCTCCCTCTTCCCACCCACGCGTAGGCCCAGCTCGGGAAGCCCAGCTCCCGGCCCACACTACCAAGCCTGCACAGATGCTCTGTTCCTCCCGCCCTCTCTCTCACACCGATAGATGGACCCCGCACGTCAGCCTCTCATCCCGCTTTCCTTTCTTCTTCTTCCTCCCTCCCTTCCTTTCTCGCGCAGTAGCGCTTTCCTTTCTGCCGCAGCGCGATTGGCGCTCGTGATTGCTCCCTTCCTTCGCGGCCGTGCCTCCGGGCTATAAGTAGCTGCGACCCGTGTTCCACTGCCTCCATTTCACCCCCTCCGAGCACCCACAGAGCCTCTAGAGATCCTCCGCGCAGCCGCAACCCTAGCTAGAGCAGAGCCGCCGCCATCGCCCCTCTAATTCCAAGCCCCTCCGCTCCGTCCAACCGCTCTCCGAGCTCCGCATTGTGGTAAGGGAGCTACCAGGTACTCCAGAACCTCCTCTCGCCCTCTCTCTACCTCCGCGCGAGATCGCCAGAACCGCCGAGCCGCTGTATCGCGGGCACCGCCGCGTTCATCGCCCAATCGGTTCAACCGATAGCATCGACGTGCTCCCCGTCTCTCCCTCTCTCTCCCGATTCTTTTCGCATTGCGAATCATGTACCGCAGCGGCAGATTGAATCATGCCGCCGCACTCCGGCAATGGCGCCGCCGTGCGCGAGCACTGCTCCGGCAAGGAACGGCTGCACTCATCCCCGATCTAATCCCGCTCGTCTATCGCGGATCGGACGGCTGCCTGAGCCCGATACCGGTTCGGCCTGTGCGTTTTGCAAAAGAGCCCCTCATCTTATTAATGCATGAACCCGCAGTCCTAAGAGCCCTCTCGTTAATACGTTTTTCAGTTTTGAAAATGTAAACATGCTCGGGTAGATTGAAATACGTTTTCTAAGATTTACAAAAAAATGCCACCAACCTTGTTTTGCTCATAAAATATCCGTTTTAACTCCATTTTTATCCATTCAAATTGCGTTAGATCTGTAACGACAAAATATTCATGATGAAACCCTGATCACTCATGTTTTTGAACTTTCAAAATATAGATTTATTTAATGTCTTTTTAAACCCTTGTTTTAATCTCAAATCTCGTTTAAATCGTAACTTCTCCGTTTTAGATCCGATTCGATCCGTTCAAGTTGCGTTAATCTCGTGACAAAATAATATTTTAATTAGTGATATTTAATAACATGTTAATAGCTCTATATTTTCATGTTTTCAAACCCTAACTTGATTAACCACTATGCAACTTGTTTTATACATAAAATAACGATAGTTTCTATTTTCGTTTTTGAAATACAAATACAAGTTTGACCTAATTCAATCAAGGTGTTTCTCTGAAATAATTTATACACTCTTTTATATAGTTAAAACTAATAAAGCTCGTAGTTCTCTTTTATACAAGCAAATTTTTTGATAGATGTATCTCGATCATCGTAGCTCCGATTAGTGTGTTCTTCGTGACTATGTGGTCGTAGAGATGCGTAGCTTTCTTTCTAAGTCCTTTTCATTGAATGGTGTATTGTTCTAATTTAGCCATATTTGTATGCTTTGTATGATCATATGCTTGTGTGGTGATTTGTTAATTATTGTTCAATCGGTGAGTTTTGCGTTGGAGATCAAGGAGAAGAAGTCGGTATTTTTGGAGATCTTGGAAGGTTTGAACTAGAAGAGGAACCTAAGTTTAAGGCAAGTATTACATGAGATTATCCTTGTTGTCCTATTCATGATAATCACTCATTAATCATATGCATGAGTTTCCTTGTTACCCTATAAGGTTATCCTAGTTTTGTACCTTATACCTTGTTACCGTGGGATTATGCATTTCGGTAATATGATGCTAGTGCCAAGAAAATGACTATGATCATGTAAACTTGATTAATGATATATGCAATGACAATAAAAGATGACTTTTTAGCAACGTGGACTATAGGTGGAACAACAGGCACCTCAACCTGTGTTATTACTCATAGGGATATTTCTGTAAGTAGATTACCCCAGGACTTATAGTGCAACCACAAGCTATATGGCTCTGGCTTGACTCAGTATTAGAATTCTACTGGTTTGTGACAACTTACCCGAAAGGGCGCAAGAGGGGCTCACCTTAGTGCCCTTGTAAGAGGGGTAGCACTAACCATTGAGGAAACGTATAGCGGGTTGTGACCTACCAGTGGAACCTGTGAACGGTCTCGTAGTGTACCCTGCTCCACTTCCTTCGTAGAGGTGATGGCATATGGGGATCACGACTTGTGGGTAAAGATGTACGACCTCTGCAGAGTGTAAAACTATTATAATAGCCGTGCTCACGGTCAAGAGTGGCTTGGGCTCCTTACTATATGATGTCCTTATGTCATGGCTCATCAGTTGTTACTTGTTATTTATTACTGTTACTTGTTCATATATGCATTATATCTTGTTCACTTGATCATATGGTTATTGGGCTATTTGATTATATTGATGCTATCCTATGCTAAAATTGAGATAACTTAAAAGCTTATGCAGTTAAACCAGTGTCATACCTTTTTGAGCCTCATGAACCCCATGTACACTTGTTGAGTACGAAAGTACTTACGCTTGTTTATTATTTTCAATATTTGGATAAAAATCCCGGATGGGTACCAGATTGCGAGAGTCTTGAGCAGTTAGGCTTGTGATCAACCAGTCAGTTGGTCCATGTGGAGTGGAGTCTTCACCTGGAGATCGGAGTGTCTTTCTGCTGTTTGCTCTCTTAAGGTTATTTCTTTGACCTTATATGTTATGTATTTAAGTATTGTCTTTTGATATTACCTGCTTCTGTGGCTATATGTGAGAATTGACTTCCTGGGCTCACATATGGTGTATATCTGGTTTTGTTCTTAAAACTGGGTGTGACAGCAACTTAATTTTTAGAACTTTTGGAGATGGTCCACAATAGCGCTCAAACCAATATATGAAGTTGAAACTATCATCACATGCTGCCACAAAATGCATATAGCCAACATAACATCTCACTGGCATTACTATGCTAGTTTTAGTCTACCGTCTATATGACACTAAAACATAAAAGTGGTCTTATACCAAGTTGGAATTACCTTTTAGTAAGTTAATTATATGCTAAAACGTACATGACACTATTTAGCATATATGTGCAACCTTGTTTAACATGAATATTATTTTGATCTGCCATACATATATAATTTTCATATATCAACAATGATGTCATGTCTATTGCAAACTCTATCACACGATGGGTCACGTGTTTGTGCACTTGTACGACCCATCCACGTGCTACTTGTTGGGAGGAATAAGAGAGGGTTAGGGTTCCGAGGTTAAGGAATCCGCTCATTGGTGGCTGTAGAAGAGGGTTTGGGGGCGATGGTGGTGGTGAGCTAGATGGTAGCCAGACGGGCCGCCCACAAGGGTGGTGGGAAATGGCGGTTGAGCAGGGCAAGTTGTGATACGTTGCGATGCAGGTGGTTAAGGAGGGATGGCTTGATGGGTGGGGCATGGAGGCTGGTGGCGTGACGAGGCAACGGGAGCCGCCTGTCATGGGTGGTGGAAGTCGAGGATGGGGATGAGGATGACACCAGCGAGGCCAGGCGCTTCTCAAACGCATGACCCATCGCATCTTTAACTTCACCCCATGTTTATTGTTGGCGTTAAAGTGAATATAGTATACCTAGTTATTGTTGAACATTACATCTAGTGGCGCAGCGTGGCATGCATGACATACTACATGACATATAGCAACATGACACTGTCAATGCAAGGAGTTTTTTGGCTACACTGTGCAATCGCTCTAGGTCTTGGAGTACAAATAGATGCAGCTCCAAGAGTTGTTTGGACTAGATGTTGAGCTCCATGACGCACATGACTTTAAACAGTCACATATATTGTAGCTGGGGGCATCTCGAAGAGATGAGGTCACCCAAGGAAGCTCCGTCATCGCCAACACGAAGATTGAATACGTCCAAGATGTTTAGACAGGAGAAGTAATTGTCTGTGCTTGGTATCGGAACACTAAGCTCTGTGTTGGTCATCAGGTCCAAGTAGATGTCCTTGGCCCTTGAGAACCATGGGAGGACAACTTTGTGCACGTCAGCGTCTAGCGCTGCCGCAATGATCCTGAACTGGCCACTAACTCGTGGGGCGACAACATGGGCCCAAGAGGCCAAGCGTGGCACATCCAGATTGGCCGCATTGGAAATATAAATTTCAAAGAAACGGAGGACAACAGAGGCCCGCGTCAACGCGACATCAAAAAAATTGACGAATCCCAAATTAAGGGCGCTAGTTTCATTATCGTTAAATTCAAGTTCTGGGAGTTGTGTCCAAAGATCACATGTACGGTAAGGTACAACGATTGTTGTTTCATTATGGATGGCGCTAAAGCATATAGGACACTATTTAGCATCTATGTGTTACCTTGTCTATGAGTTAAGTCTTGGCTAAAGTGGATGAGACACTATTTAACACATAAACATTGCCTTTTACATTAAAAATAAGTTTGTACTGAAGTGGGTGATACACTATACACCAATTTCCATTAGTGAAATGAATGCCACAACACTACTACAACAATAGCGTTAGTTTGGAGCATATCAAAGAAAATAAATAAATTCATGCTAGTTTTGGATAAGAACAACTAGGTAAACTTATATAAACCATAGAAAGTTTACTTTGAAAGGGGAATCTACCATTTTCAATGTTTTTGATACCATTTGTGCTCCCTTAGGAGTCCACGTCACTCAACACTCTAGAAAGCACTCTACAATAATGTTCATTGTTCAATGTAGCATATATTCTATAATCAATTTTCTCATTTTCCTCTTCCTTTTTTTGCTAGATAACAAATTAGTTTTTCCCACTCGTGTCAAGCGAGGGTTTACCTGCTAGATGGATGGATCCTCTACTCCCTATGCTTTTAGAAGGTTCATGGTCACCAGATCGAGCACGAACGACTTGTGATTGGGAGGTTTTTTTGTCCGCTATCTCGTGTTTGGCTACCTAGGCAGGGAACATGGAATGGGTATATGTATATCACTATATCAGATTGCTTTGCTTTTATGTATTGTGTGGAAAACGTAGATATTGCTCCTGTCATAGTTAGTCCCTATTTTCCGTGTTAGTTAAAAATCAAATATGCTTATTATTTGACACGTGAAAAAAATAAGCGCCACTAAGTCCACGTGCATCTACTCACGATAGTTGTTCCTTCTTCTCATTCGCACCAAGTCAAGCTCATGGGCTTCGTTCACACCTACTAGACGTCGTCCATGGTCAACATGCTCCACTGGTCATAGGCGCCCTAGACAAAGTAGCAGAGGCGTTGAACTGGTCCAACAATCGCATTGTCTTGTAGCACGTCCCCAACCTTTGTCCTAGCCTCTAGCTCGTCGAGGCTATGTCATTCAGGCCAACAAAGTCCATCACTGGTCGATCATTGTGAGTGCAGGTTCGCTGATTCCATTGATAATGCATGTGAACTGGCATCTTGGAGTAACGGTGGCTAGGAGGAAGAAGAAACAATTGCCATGGATTCATTTCATCGATACTCTATTGTCACAGCCCACAGGGAGGATTGGTATTACTATTCTGCTATTTTCGTCCTATTGTACGTTTGACCGTGGATTAATCCTGAGAGACATGCTTTGGTTCATCTACAAAACTCATGGGAATTGGCCATTGTGCGGGTCTTTTATTTTAACTATTTGTGTTGTTCGTTGCTTGTTTTCTCATGGTGAATTGTTGCCATGGTTTGCAAGGGTGACCGCGATGATGACACATAGATACACGTACATGCTAGCACATTATCCCAAAAAACCCACGCGCTACAAGATTTTTTATTGGGTCCATGATATTTTAGTAGTGGTTCTAATTTTTTGATATTTAGTAGACACTTTTTGGAAATGGTTGGATAAACCTTTTCTTTTTTACTCCTATTTTTTGGTGACTTGGAAAACTCAAAGATTTTGGCAACTTAATTTTTAGAACTTTTGGAGATGGTCCACAATAGCGCTCAAACCAATATATGAAGTTGAAACTATCATCACATGCTGCCACAAAATGCATATAGCCAACATAACATCTCACTGGCATTACTATGCTAGTTTTAGTCTACCATCTATGACACTAAAACATAAAAGTCATCTTATACCAAGCTGGAATTACCTTTTAGTAAGTTAATTATATGCTAAAACGTACATGACACTATTTAGCATATATGTGCAACCTTGTTTAACATGAATATTATTTTGATCTGCCATACATATATAATTTTCATATATCAACAATGATGTCCTGTCTATTGCAAACTCTATCACACGATGGGTCACGTGTTTGTGCACTCGTACGACCCATCCACGTGCTACTTGTTGGGAGGAATAAGAGAGGGTTAGGGTTCCGAGGTTAAGGAATCCGCTCATTGGTGGCTGTAGAAGAGGGTTTGGGGGCGATGGTGGTGGCGAGCTAGATGGTAGCCAGGTGGGCCGCCCACAAGGGTGGTGGGAAATGGCGGTTAAGCAGGGCAAGTTGTGACATGTTGTGATGCAGGTGGTTAAGGAGGGCTGGCTTGATGGGTGGGGCATGGAGGCTGGAGGCGTGACGAGGCAACGGGAGCCGCCTGTCATGGGTGGTGGAAGTCGAGGATGGGGATGAGGATGACACCAGCGAGGCCAGGCGCTTCTCAAACGCATGACCCATCGCATCTTTAACTTCACCCCATGTTTATTGTTGGCGTTAAAGTGAATATAGTATACCAGTTATTGTTGAACAGTACATCGTGTGGCGCAACATGGCATGCATGACATACTACATGACATATAGAAACATGACACTGTCAACGCAAGGAGTTCAGGTTCGCTGATTACATTGATAATGCATGCGAACTGGCATCTTGGAGTAGCGGTGGCTAGGAGGAAGAACCCATTGCCATGGATTCATTTCATCGATACTCTATTGTCATGGCCCACAAGGAGGATTGGTATTACTATTCTGCTATTTTTGTCATATTGTTTGACCGTGGATTAATCCTGAGAGACATGCTTTGGTTCATCTACAAAACTCATGGGAATTGACCGTTGTGCGGGTGTTTTATTTTAACTATTTGTGTTGTTCGTTGCTTGTTTTCTCATGGTGAATTGTTGCCATGGTTTGCAAGGGTTGATCGCGATGATGACACATAGATACACGTACATGCTAGCGTGTTATCCTGAAAAAACCCACGTGCTACTAGATTTTTTATTAGGTCCATGATATTTTAGTAGTGGTTCTAATTTTTTGTTATTTAGTAGACACTTTTTGGAAATGGTTGGATAAACCTTTTCTTTTTTACTCCTATTTTTTTGGTGACTTGGACAACTCAAAGATTTTGGCAACTTAATTTTAGGAACTTTTGGAGATGGTCCACAATAGTGCTCAAACCAATATATGAAGTTGAAACTATCATCACATGGTGATACAAAATGCACAAAGCCAACATAACATCTCACTGGCATTACTATGCTAGTTTTAGTCTACCATCTATATGACACTAAAACATAAAAGTAATCTAATACCTAGCTGGAATTACCTTTTAGTAAGTTAATTATATGCTAAAACGTACATGATACTATTTAGTATATATGTGTTGCCTTGTTTAATATGATTATTATTTTGACCTGCCATACATAATTTTCATCTATCAACAATGTTGTCATGTCTATTGCAAACTCTATCACACGATGGGTCACGTGTTTGTGCACTCGCACGACCCATCCACATTCTACTCGTTGGGAGGAATAAGTTAGGGTTAGGGTTCCGAGGTTAAGGAATCCACTCATTGGTGGCAATAGAAGAGGGTTTGGGGCGATGGTGGTGGCGAGCCAGATGGTAGCCAGGTGGGCCGTCCTCAAGGGTGGTTGAAAGACCTTGTTTGGTTTTGGTTAATTGATGAAACCTATAGACTAACCCTTGAACTAAGTGTATGATCAAGATAGGGTGGCCCACCTTGGAACATGGAGCTAGATGGATGATCATGTTGAATCAAGTGCTTCATGGACTAAGGAAAAGAAGAAAGAGAAAAACAAAAATGGGATCAAGGCAAAGGTATATCATAGGGCCATTTTTGGTTTAGTGATCAAGACACTATAAAGAGTGTGATCACTTTTAGGATAGATAGTCGTACTATTAAGAAGGGAAAACTCGTTTCGATTACGGTTATCATGTGCCACTAGGTCATTTGCATTGCATATCTAAAATGAACCTAAGTGACACAAAGAACTAAATATAATCCAAGAAATATATGTTACAAAGGCTAACACGGGTGAACAAGGTTTGGATCATAAGGTGTTAGCACTTGAAGACTTGGATAAGAAGAGAAGGCTCGGTCTGGCACTGAAAAGGGCTCCGGACGCAGGGTCCGGACGCAAGCTAAGTGCGGTCCGGACCAATGGACATGCGATCGGAGGCATACCCTAGCATTGGCCTCTATGGACAGGAGGTCCAGACGCAAGACTTCGGACGCAGGGTCCGGAGCTCTGCGCTCTCTGGACTCCTCTGTTGTATTTATCCGGACGCTGAATGCGGTCCGGACGCAAGAGACCGGACGCGGGTCCGGAGCTAAGGAGCTCTCTGGACCCTCTCTGGAATGGATCCTAACGCAAGGAAAAGCGGGTCCGAACGCTACTGTTGACAGGGTCCGGAGTCACGCAGCATGCACACAGAAGGGCGCCAACAGGCGGATTTAAATCGGCAGAGGGTCCGGATGCACACGCGTTGGTCCGGACCCCCTGTGCATCTTGAGTCCGGACTGGCGCAGAAGGCTGTGATCAAGGGGCAAAACGGCTAGTTCCATGGTGGTGGCTATTTATATGTTTTGGCCGGCCTTTGAGCAGCACTCTTGCACCTCCCATTCATTTGATACACTTGTTCTTGCTTGAGATAGCCCCCAACTCACTCTCTTCACTCTTGTTGAATATTTGCGAGAGTTTGAGTGATCCAAGTGCATTGATCATTGCATTGCATCTTAGTGGCACTTGGTCATCATCATCACCGCGTGGTTTCTTGTTATTCTTGGTGTTTGCCAACACCTAGACGGCTTGGCGATTGTGGAGAAGCTTCGACATAATTGGTGATTGTTTGCGGCCGACTTCAGTGATTGTAGGAGGGCTTGTACCCACCTCGACGGAGAGCCAAAGGGTAAATCTAGTGGATTGCTCGTGTCATTGAGTTACTCTCATTTGGGTGGATTCTTGTGGCGCCCGAGTTAGTGGGCTAGGCTTGTCATTGCCTATTAGCCAACGAATCACCACTTGAGTAGTCGACACAACGGGGACTAGCTTGGTGGCAACCAAGTGACCCTCGGGAGAAAAATCGATTGTCATCTTGTCTCCCGGCTACTCTTTGGTATTCATTGTGATTGGTTCATCCTATTGACATCCATCCATCACAATGCATCGGTATAGCAATCACCTCCTATCTTGTATTTACTATTTCATATCTTGTCTAGTTAGCTTGCTAGTTACCTTCTTTAGTAGTTGTTCTTGCTAGCTTGTGCTAAGTGCTTTAGGTTCTTGCTATTGATTGACAAGCACTTAGTTGACTAGAATTGCATTGGATAGGTGGATTTGCACCCCAAGTAGAGTTAGAGCAAAAAGTTCGCAAAAGTGTTATCTAACCATTTGCTCTAGTGATTTGTAGAATTTTTATTAGGCTATTCACCCCCCCCCCCTCTAGCCATCTAGGACCTTTCAAGTGGTATCGGAGCCGTGGTCACCGCTATTATCAAGGCTTAATAACCTTCGGTGTTAGTGATGGCTCAAATATCATTCAACCATGTGGGAAGCAAACCACCAATGTTTGATGGAACATCATTTGATTATTGGAAGAGGAAGATGAAGATGCATCTAGGCTCAATACATGAGAAGGTGTGGAGTGTGACCGAACATGACTTTGTCATTCTTGATGAAGCCGCTCCCACACCAAAAGAGCAAGAGAACCGACAATGCAACACAATGGCTCTCAATGTGATCTAGAATGGCATTGACTCAAAAGTGTTTGAGCAAATCAAAGATCTTGAGAAGGCAAGTGAAGTGTGGAAGAGACTAGAAGATACTTATGAAGGCACTTCAACGGTAAAGAATGTCAAGTTGTACATGCTCAAGGACAAGCTATCTCACTTCAAGATGAAGGATGATGAGTCCATCCCGGAGATGTTCCATAGGCTCCAAGTGATCATCAATGATCTCAAGAGCTTGGGTGAGAAGGTCAAGGATGAAGACTTCTCAAACCGGTTTCTTGGTTGTTTGCCCAAGAAATACAAAACCTTGAGGCAAATAATTAGGAGAGATGGTTTGGACAAGATCACTCCCAATGAGGTACTTGGTGAGATCATGACCGAAGAGCAATAAAATGAGGAAAGTGAAGAAGAAGAGGTCAAGGAAGAAAATAAAGAAAAGAAGAGCTTAGCATTCAAGGCTTCTTCATCCAAGAGCAAGGGCAAAGCAAAGAAGCAAGAGTCAAGTGATGATGAAGAAGCTAGTGATGATGATGATGATGATGATGAGATGATGGCCCTCTTCGTGCGCAAGTTTGGCAAGTTCATGAAGAAGAAGGGCTATGGTGCTAGGAAGAGAAGGGACAACTTCAAGGGCAAAGAATATGAGAAGAGATACTACAAGTGCAAGAGCACCGGTCACATTATTGTGGATTGTCCTGATCATAGTGATGATAAGAAGAAGAAGAGCAAGCATGACAAGAAAGATAAAAAGCTATCCTTCACCAAGAAGAAGAAGAAGAAGGGTGAATCCTATGTGGTGACTTGGGATGATAGTGACTCTTCCGATGATGACTCTAGTGATGATGAAAGGAATAAATCCAAGAAGAAGGTTATGGCAAACATTGCTATCAACAACAAGCCATCCATCTTCGACACTCCATCATGCTTCATGGCTAAGCCAACCAAGCTACAATCTCATGATAATAGTGATAGTGATGATGATAGTAGTGATAATGAGGAGGAGTACTCCAAGGAAGAACTAGTTGATATGATGAAGCAAACTTATGAGTGCTTTGAGAAGAAGAGAAAAGAGTGCAAAGAATTGAACAAGAAGCTTAAGGCTCTTGAACAATCCTTTGATGAGCTCAATGGATCTCATGAGAGGCTAATGGAAGCCCATGAGAAGCTTGAGAGGACTCACTACAAGCTTGAAAAGGCTCACTCCTCTCTCCTTGATCAAAGCAAGGATAAGGTTGTTGCATCATGCAATGTTGGAGTAACTTGTGATATTCTAGATGAATCATTTTTCACTCCTATCATTGTTGCACCAACCAACACTAGCACCTCCACTTGCGCATCTACTAGTGATAGCTCAAAGGATGATTCTACACTAGTGATTGAAAATGAAAAATTGAAAAATGATGTTAATGAATTAACTCATGCTTTGGGTAAGGCATATGGTGGAGATGCCCGCTTGCTAAAATGCTTGGGTAGCCAAAGATTCTCTCATTACAAAGAGGGTTTGGGCTATACCCCAAGAAGGGCAAGTCGGCCTTTGTAACTCCTAAGCCTAGCTTTGTGAGGAGCAATGGTCGGTTTTGCACAAAATGCAAGCAAGTGGGGCATGTAGACAAATATTGCAAACTAAACATGAGCCAAACCAAGTTTGCTAAAGCTACCTCTATGCACTTTGATTCATGTTATATGCTTACTAAAAGTGCTAAAGGTATCATGGCTAAGTTTGTTGGCACATCCATAGTTAGCCCAAAGAAGAAGGCTATTTGGGTACCAAAATCCTTGGTCACTAACTTTGGAGGACCCAAACAAGTATGGGTACCTAAAAGAAACTAATTTGTTTTGTAGGTCAATTAAAAAGCCGGAGGAAGGCATTGGGTGCTTCATAGTGGGTGCACTCAACACATGACCGGGGATTCTAGAATGTTCAAATCAATCAACTCCAACACCAATGATGACATTGATAGTATTACATTTGGTGATAATGGCAAAGGCAAGGTCAAGGGTCTTGGTAAGATTGCAATATCCAATGACTTGAGCATATCCAATGTTTTGCTAGTTGAGAGCTTGAACTTCAATTTGCTATCGGTAGCTCAATTGTGTGGTCTTGGATTCAAATGCATATTTGGAATCGATGATGTAGAGATCATTAGTGTAGATGGTTCAAACTTGATATTCAAAGGCTTTAGATATGAGAACCTCTACCTAGTGGATTTCAATGCTAGTGAAGCTCAATTGTCAACTTGCTTGCTCACTAAATCAAGTATGGGTTGGTTATGGCATAGAAGGCTTGGTCATGTTGGAATGAAGCAATTGAATAGATTGATCAAACATGACTTAGTAAGAGGCTTGAAAGATGTTGTGATTGAAAAGGACAAACTTTGTAGCTCTTGTCAAGCCGGCAAACAAGTTGGTAACACCCATCCAAAGAAGGGCATGATGAGCACTAGTAGAGCATTTGAGTTGTTGTACATGGATCTCTTTGGACCAACAACTTACACAAGTATTGGAGGCAACAAGTATGGTTTTGTCATAGTGGATGATCTTACAAGATACACTTGGGTATTCTTTCTCAATGACAAGAGTGATACATTTGCAACCTTCAAATCTTTTGTCAAGAGATGTCACAATGAGTTTGAAACAACCATCAAGAAAGCGAGAAGTGACAATGGAAGTGAATTCAAGAATACAAGAGTTGAAGAGATATGTGATGAGCTTGGAATCAAGCATCAACTCGCGGCCAAGTACACTCCACAATCAAATGGCCTTGTTGAGAGGAAGAATAGAACATTGATTGATATGGCAAGATCTATGCTTAGTGAGTACAATGTGAGTCAATCCTTTTGGGCCAAAGCTATCAACACCGCTTGCTACTCTAGCAACCGGTTGTATTGTCATCCATTGATGGAAAAGACTCCATATGAGCTTTTGAATGGAAGAAAGCCCAACATTGCATACTTTATAGTCTTTTGGTGCAAATGCTACATATTGAAGAAAGGCACAAGACTTGGGAAGTTTGACAAGAAGTGTGATGAAGGGTTCTTACTTGGTTACTCCACCACAAGCAAAGCCTATAGAGTGTGGAATTCGGCTAGTGGTATACTTGAGGAGGTCCATGATGTTGAGTTTGATGAAACCAATGGCTCCCAAGTTGAGAATGAGAATCTAGAAAATGTGAGTGGATCTCAATTGGCAAATGCTATGAAGAGCATGGACATTGGTGATATTCGGCCTAGGAAAGTGATTGATATTGAAGATGATAAAAATCAAGTGCTCAACTCACCTCAAATGCAAGCTAGTAGCTCTCAAGTGCAAGATCAACAAGTTGCTAGTTCATCTCAACCAAGCTCAAGCAATCAAGTCCCTATCCTCCAACCAACTAACATTGCAAGAGATCATCACATTGATCAAATAGTTGGTGACATTACAAGTGGTGTTCAAACAAGATCAAGATTGGCATCTTTTTGTGAGCACTACTCCTTTGTATCATCCATAGAGCCAACAAAGATTGATGAAGCCTTACAAGATGTTGATTGGGTCAATGATATGCATGAAGAGCTCAACAATTTCACTAGGAACCGAGTTTGGGAACTAGTTGAAAGACCCAAGAACTACAATGTGATTGGCACAAGATGGGTGTCACACCCGGTTTTAAGGACAAAACCAGATATACACCATA
Organism: Microstegium vimineum; assembly: GCA_022036555.1. Taxonomy (NCBI): domain Eukaryota; kingdom Viridiplantae; phylum Streptophyta; class Magnoliopsida; order Poales; family Poaceae; genus Microstegium; species Microstegium vimineum. Next base: position 6,233,956 of record CM039124.1, on the reverse strand, counting down.
TGTGAGCCCAGGAAGTCAATTCTCACATATAGCCACAGAACAAGGTAATATCAAAAGACAATACTTAAATACATAACATATAAGGTCAAAGAAATAACCTTAAGAGCGCAAAACAACAGAAAGACACTCCGATCTTTAGGCGAAGACTCCACTCCATAGGGACCAACTGACTGGTTGATCACAAGCGTATCTCTTCCAACTCTTACAATTTGGTACCCATCCGGGATTTTTATCCAAAAATTGAAAAGAATAAACAAGCGTAAGTACTTTCGTACTCAAGAAGTGTACATGGGGTTCATGAGGCTCAAAAAGGTATGACACTGGTTTAACTGCATAAGCTTTTAAGTTATCTCAATTTTAGCATAGGATAGCATCAATATAATCAAAAAGCCCATTAACCATATGATCAAGTGAACAGGATGTAATGCTTATATGAACAAGTAACAATAATCAATAATGAATAACAACTAATGAGCCATGACATAAGGACATCACACAGTAAGGAGCCCAAGCCGCGTTTGACAATGAGCACGGCTATTATAATAGTTTTACACTCTGCAGAGGTCGTACATCTTTACCCACAAGTCGTGATCCCCATATGCCATCACCTCTACCAAGGAAGTGGAGCAGGGTACACTACGAGACCATTCACAGGTTCCACTGGTAGGTAACAACCCGCTATACGTTTCCTCAATGGTTAGTGCTACCCCTCTTACGAGGGCACTAAGGTGAGCCCCTCTTGCGCCCTTTCGGGTAAGTTGCCACAAACCAGTAGAAGCCTAATACTAAGTCAAGCCAGAGCCATATAGCTTGTGGTTGCACTGTAAGTCCTGGGGTAATCTACTTACGGAAATATCCCTATGAGTGAGAACACAGGTTGAGGTGCCTGTTGTTCCACCTATAGTCCACGTTGCTAAAAAGTCATCTTTTATTGTTATTGCATATATCATTAATCAAGTTTACAAGATCATAGTCATTTGCTTGGCACTAGCATCATACTACTCAAATGCATAAATTCCCAGGGTGACAAGGTATAAGGTACAATACTAGGATGACCTTATAGGGTAACAAGGAAACTCATGCATATGATTAATTAGTGATTATCATGAATAGGACAACAAGGATAATCCCATGTAATACTTGCCTTTCACTTAGATCCTTCTTCCGCTGACTTGCAGCTCCAAAAGATTCCTTCTTGCACACCACGTAAATCTCACCGACTGGACAATAATTAATAAATCACCACACAAGCATATGATCATACAAAGCATACAAACATGGCTAAATTAGAACAATACACCAATCAATGAAAAGGATTTAAAAAGAAATCTACGCATCTCTACGACCACATAGTCGCAAAGAACACACTAATCGGAGCTACGATGATCAAGATACATCTATCGGAAGGTTTGCGTGTATAAAAGAGAACTATAGGACTTATCAATTTTAACTATATAAAAGAGTGGATAAATTATTTCAGAAAAACTCCTTGATTAGATTAGGTCAAACTTGTATTTGGTTTTGAAAACGGTTGTAGAAACTATCGATATTTTATGTGTAAAACAAGTTGCATATTTGTTAATCAAGTTAGGGTTTCACATCATGAAAATACAGAGCTATTAACATGGTATTAAGTATCATTGATGCAAAGATTATATTGATATGAAGCTAACGCAACTTGAACGAGATAAAACGGATCTAAAACGTAGAAGTTACGGAGAAAACAAGGTTTAGATATTAAACTTGGATTGTCAAAAGGCATTAAATAAATCTATATTTTCAAGGTTTCAAAACATAATTTATTAGGGTTTCATCACGTAGATCTTATTGCTACAAATCTAACGCAATTTGAATGGATCAAAACAAAGTTGAAACGGATATTTTATGAGCAAAAGAAGTTTGGTGAGAAAGCGCATTTTGATTGAACAGAATGATGTTTACGCTTTCAGAAAGGAGAAGGCGTAAAGAATAAAGACGCTTTGGACGGCGGGTTCACCATTAAAAAGATCAGGGGCTTTTGTGCAAACCATCCAGAGCGAAGGGGTATCCTTGCATCTAGACCGTCGGCTCAAGCAGTGACGGTTCAGATTAGATCCAAGAGGGGGGAAGGGACTCCGTCGTCGGAACAGGAAGCCCGCGCGGTGGCGCCATGGCAGGAGGCGGGCGGCGCGTTTCAATTCGCCACCACAGATCATGATTCACTAAGCGAATGGTACAAGGAGGTAGAGGGGGAGATTGCGAATTCCACTGCGGTATTGGTTGAAGCCGATAGGGCCCAGTCACGGCTGTGCTCGTGACGGAGCGGCTCGATAACACCGACGGACGCGGAGAGGAGCCGTGCGCGCGAACTAGAGAGGATAGAGAGGGAAGGCGAGCTCCTGGGGCTCTTCTTACCCTAACCCGAAGCTCGGTAGGGAGCTTAGAGCGGTGACGCGGCGTGGCGGCGTCGGGAAGCCGACAGCGGCGACAGCGCTAGGTCTGTGGTGGCGGCTGGGGCTCTGCGGTGCTCCGAGAGGGCAAGGTGGCAGTGGTGGGGTGTGGGGGCTCGACTTAAATAGCCTGAGGGATGCGACCGCGAAGGAATGGGAGCAATCCCGTGCTCTATTCACGCCTGGCCGAAGGAAAGCGCCGGCGCGAAGGAAAGGAAAGGAGGGAGGAAGAAGAAAGGAAGGGCGACGGGCGGCTGCCAGGTGGGTCCCACCTGTCGGCGCATCCAAGCGAGACGGCGCGGCTTGCGCTGCCGGAGGGAAGGCCAAGGCAGGCCTGGGCCGAGAAGAAGCCCACGGGGAAAGGAGAGGTGGGAGGAGGGGGGCTCTCCGGATCTGGGCCGAAAGGAGAGGAGGGAAAGAGGAGCTGGGCCTTCGGGCCAGATAGGGATGGGGGGATGTTTATGTTTTCAAAAATTATTTTCTCAAGCCATTTTTAAAACATTTTCAAACCCTTTTGAATTCATTTTAGGTTTTGTTTTCAATCTATTCAATACAAAATAAACCAATGCAAAGGCATGAATGCTCAAACATGTTGCTAATGAAAGGGAAAATTTTAATTTAATGAAAAGTTTTTATTTTCCTATATTTTTATGAGCACAAAATTAATATTTAAATAAATATAACTCTATTTTTCCAGAAAGCAAATTTTAGGGTGTTACAATGGGTATTTAGAAACAAGCAAGACCAAGATGGTATAGTTGTGAGAAACAAAGCAAGATTGGTAGCTCAAGGATACACTCAAGTTGAGGGTCTTGACTTTGGAGAAACCTATGCACCGGTTGCAAGATTAGAGGCAATAAGGATTCTATTGGCATATGCATGTGCACACAACATCAAGCTATACCAAATGTATGTGAAGAGTGCTTTCTTGAATGGATACGTCAATGAGCTAGTATATGTTGAGCAACCTCCCGGGTTTGAAGATGACAAGAGACCCAACCATGTGTACAAGTTGAGAAAGGCTTTATATGGCTTGAAGCAAGCACCTAGAGCATGGTATGAAAGATTGAGGGACTTCCTTCTATCAAAAGGGTTCATTATGGGAAAGGTTGACACTACTCTCTTCAGCAAGAAGCTTGGCAAGGATCTATTTGTGCTTCAAATATATGTGGATGACATCATATTTGGATCAACCAATCAAGAATTTTGTGAAGAATTTGGCAAGATGATGGCAAATGAGTTTGAAATGTCAATGATTGGTGAACTTAGCTACTTCCTTGGTCTTCAAATCAAGCAATTGAAGAATGGCACATTTGTGAGTCAAGGCAAGTACATCAAGGATATAATGAAGAAGTTTGGCTTAGAAGATTCTAAAGGCATTAGCACTCCAATGGGCACTAATGGACACTTGGATAGTGATGCTAGTGGCAATATGGTGGATCAAAAGTTGTATCGGTCTATGATTGGAAGCCTACTCTATGTGACCGCTTCAAGGCCGGATGTGATGTTTAGTGTATGCATGTGTGCAAGATTCCAAGCCTCTCCAAGAGAAAGTCACTTGAAGGCTACAAAGAGAATATTGAGGTACTTGAAGCATACACAAGATGTTGGATTGTGGTATCCCAAGGGGTCAAACTTTGAGCTAATTGGATATTCGTACTCTGACTATGCGGGATGCAAGATTGATAGAAAGAGCACATCGGGCACATGTCAATTGCTAGGCATGTCACTTGTATCTTGGTCATCAAAGAAGCAAAATAGTGTTGCACTCTCTACCGCCGAAGCCGAATACATAAGTGCGGGTAGTTGTTGTGCTCAATTGCTTTGGATGAAAGCAACTTTGAATGACTATGGAATCAACTTCAAGCAAGTGCCATTGCTATGTGACAATGAAAGTGCGGTGAAGCTCACCAACAATCCGGTACAACATTCAAGAACCAAGCACATTGATGTGAGGCACCACTTCATAAGAGACCATCAACTCAAGGGTGATATCAAAATCACAAGTGTTGGCACCAATGATCAACTTGCCGACATATTCACCAAGCCATTAGATGAGAAGAGGTTTTGCAAGCTAAGAAATGAGTTGAACATTCTTGACTTCTCAAATATGTGTTGATGCACCTCCCATATATGACATGTCTATCCTTCAAGCTTTGCAAGGTACAAGTTGATTGACATGTCATTCATCCTTATTAGGACTTGTTAGTGGATCTAGACATCAATTCATTAGTATCATTCATGAAAATCAAAATGTTTTGATGCTTATATGGTACCACTATTGCTTCTATGCTTGACTTGATCTAGTGGTAGCATATGACATATTTGTGGGCTTGCAATCCTAGAGTTTGATCTAGATCATGAACTTCAAATGTTTAGCTCAACATGGGCAAGATAACCATTCTAGGATGTGTGAACAAGCTTGTCCATGGTTTAAACCGAGTTAAATAGCTTGGGGAAAGTAATCTAGATTGAACCACAACTAATACTTCTCTCCAATAATCAAACCTTTGAGCACATCTTTTATGATAATAGATGACAAAGGGGGAGAAGTAAGTAGTAAGAAAAATATTTTGAAAATTGAAAAATGAAAGCACACAAGTAGGGGGAGCAAGCCTATAAATAAAGTTGTTGCATATTCGTGTGCATTCATGAGTGCTTGCTTGCATATGTACTTAAATTCATGATACGCTTGTGTGGTGATTGCTAGAAACTAGATTGTCATGATGTTTGAAGAACTAGCATGCTTAGGCTCTCATTGTTTCATGTGGTATCTAGTTCTCTCAAAATGTGTTTCAAGTGGTTTCTAGGCATTCATGGTGCTAAGGATGGTTTATATTGCACTCCGATTGGTATCACGCTTCAAAGGTCCATCCTACACACCTTAGCATCATTTGGTAGCATTCACTCTCCCACAATTCCTATTCATGCATATGTGATCAAAATGAACCAAACTCATATATCACATATGTAGGGGGAGCTAATACTACCAAAGTTAAAATTTTCATCATATATATTCCTTTGTGAAAAGTTGTCATCAATTACCAAAAACGGGGAGATTGAAAGACCTTGTTTGGTTTTGGTTAATTGATGAAACCTATAGACTAACCCTTGAACTAAGTGTATGATCAAGATAGGGTGGTCCACCTTGGAACATGGAGCTAGATGGATGATCATGGTGAATCAAGTGCTTCATGGACTAAGGAAAAGAAGAAAGACAAAAACAAAAATGGGCTCAAGTCAAAGGTATATCATAGGGCCATTTTTGGTTTAGTGATCAAGACACTATAGAGAGTGTGATCACCTTTAGGATAGATAGTCGTACTATTAAGAAGGGAAAACTCGTTTCGATTACGGTTATCATGTGCCACTAGGTCATTTGCATTGCATATCTAAAATGAACCTAAGTGACACAAAGAACTAAATATAATCCAAGAAATATATGTTACAAAGGCTAACACGGGTGAACAAGGTTTGGATCATAAGGTGTTAGCACTTGAAGACTTGGAGAAGAAGAGAAGGCTCGGTCTGGTATTGAAAAGGGCTCCGGACGCAAGCTAAGTGCGGTCCGGACCAATGGACATGCGACCGGAGGCATACCCTAGCATCGGCCTCTATGGACAGGAGGTCCGGACGCTGATGATGGTCAGGACGCAAGACTCCAGACGTAGGGTCCGGAGCTCTGCGCTCTCTGGACTCCTCTGTTGTATTTATCCGGACGCTGAATGCGGTCCGGACGCAAGAGACCGGACACGGGTCCGGAGCTGAGGAGCTCTCTGTACCCTCTCTGGAATGGATCCAGATGCAAGGAAAAGCAGGTCCAGACGCTACTGTTGACAGGGTCCGGAGTCACGCAGCATGCACAGAGAAGGGTACCAACGGGCGGATTCAAATCGGCAGAGGGTCCGGATGCACACGCGTTGGTCCGGACCCCCTGTGCATCTTGAGTCCGGACTGGCGCAGAAGGTTGTGATCAAGGGGCAAAGCGACTAGTTCCATGGTGGTGGCTATTTATATGTTTTGGCCGACCCTTGGGCAGCACTCTTGCTCCTCCCATTCATTTGATACACTTGTGCTTGCTTGAGATAGCCCCCAACTCACTCTCTTCACTCTTGTTCAATATTTGTGAGAGTTTGAGTGATCCAAGTGCATTGATCATTGCATTGCATCTTAGTGGCACTTGGTCATCGTCATCGCCGCGTGGTTTCTTGTTATTCTTGGTGTTTGCCAACACCTAGACGGCTTGGCGATTGTGGAGAAGCTTCGGCGCAATTGGTGATTGTTTGCGGCCGACTTCAGTGATTGTGAGAGGGCTTGTACCCACCTCGACGGAGAGCCAAAGGGTAACTCTAGTGGATTGCTCGTGTCATTGAGTTACTCTCATTTGGGTGGATTCTTGTTCGCGCCCGAGTTAGTGGGCTAGGCTTGTCATTGCCTATTAGCCACCGAATCACCACTTGAGTAGTCGACACAACGGGGACTAGCTTGGTGGCAACCAAGTGACCCTCGGGAGAAAAATCGATTGTCATCTTGTCTCCCGGCTACTCTTTGGTATTCATTGTGATTGGTTCATCCTATTGACATCCATCCATCACAAGGCATCGGTATAGCAATCACCTCCTATCTTGTATTTACTATTTCATATCTTGTCTAGTTAGCTTGCTAGTTACCTTCTTTAGTAGTTGTTCTTCGCTCAAGTGTTATCTAACCATTTGCTCTAGTGATTTGTAGAATTTTTATTAGGCTATTCACCCCCCCCTTTAGCCATCTAGGACCTTTCAGTGGTGCGAAATGGCGGTTGAGCATGGCAAGTTGTGACACGTTGCGATGCAGGTGGTTAAGGAGGGTTGGCTTGATGGGTGGGGCCTGGAGGCTGGTGGTGTGACGAGGCAACGGGAGCTGCCTGTCATGGGTGGTGGAAGTCAAGGATGGGGATGAGGATGACACCAGGGAGGCCACGCTCTTCTCAAACGCATGACCCATCGCATCTTTAACTTCACCCCATGTTTATTGTTGGCGTTAAAGTGAATATAGTATACCTAGTTATTGTTGAACAATACACCATGTGGCGCAGCGTGGCATGCATGACATGCTACATGACATATAGCAACATGAAATTGTAAACGCAAGGAGTTTCTTGGCTGCACTGTGGAATCGCTCTAGGTCCCGGAGTACAAATAGATGCAACTCCAAGAGTTGTTTGGACTAGATGTTGAGCTCCATGATGCACATGACTTTAAACAGTCACAGATATTGCAGCTAGGGTAGCTCAAATAGATGAGGTCACCCACGGAAGCTCTGCGATCGCCAACACGAAGATTGAATAGGTCCAAGATGTTTAGGCAGGAGAAGTCATTGCATGTGCTTGGCATCGGAACCCTAAGCTCTGTGTTGGTCATGAGGTCCAAGTAGATGTCCCTGGCCCTCGAAAAACATGGGAGGTCAAAAAGTTTGTGCATTTCAGCGCCTAGCGCTGCCACAATGATCATAAACTGGCCACTAACCCGTGGCGCCACAACACGGGCCCAAGAGGCCAAGCGTGGAACATCCAGGTTGGCCACATTGGAAATGTAAATTTCAAAGAAACGGAGGACAGCAGAGGCCCGCGTCAACGCGACATCAACAAAATTGATGAACCCCAAATTAAGGACGCTAGTTTCATTATTGTTAAATTCAAGTTCTAGGAGTTGTGTCCAAAGATCACATGAACGGTAAGGTACAATGATTGTTGTTTCATTGTGGATGGTGCTAAAGCATATAGGACACTATTTAGCATCTATGTGTTACCTTGTTGATGAGTTAAGTCTTAGCTAAAGTGGATGGGACACTATTTAACACATAGATATTGCATTTTACATTAAAAATAAGTTTGTATTGAAGTGGGTGATACACTATACAACAATTTCCATTAGTGAGATGAATGCCACAACACTACAACAACAATAGCCTTAGTATGAAGCATATCTAAGAAAAAATAAATTCATGCTAGTTTTGGATAAGAACAACTAGGTAAACTTATATAAACCATATAAAGTTTAGTTTGAAAGGAGAATCTACCATTGCCAATGTTTTTATACCATTTCTGCTCCCTTAGGAGTCCACGTCTAGATCTCTTGACACTCTAGAAAGCACTCTATAGTATTGTTCATTGTTTAATGTAGCATATATTCTACAATACCTTTTCTCATTTTCCTCTTCCTTTTTTTGATAGATAACAAATTAGTTTTTCCCACTCGTGTCATGCGAGGGGTTACCTGCTATATGGATGGGTCTTCTACTCCCTATGCTTTTAGAAGGTTCATGGTCACCAGATCGAGCACGAACGACTTGTGATTGGGAGGTTTTTTTGTCCGCTATCTCATGTTTGGCTACCTAGGTAGGGAACATGGAATAGGTATATGTATATCACTATATTAGATTGCTTTGCTTTTATGTATTGTGTGGAAAACATAAATATTGCTCCCTTCATAGTTAGTCCCTATTTTCCGTGTTAGTTAAAAATCAAATATGCTTATTATTTGACACGTGAAAAAATATGTGCCACTAAGTCCACGTGCATCTACTCACGATAATTGTGCCTTCTTCTCATTCGCGCCAAGTCAAGCTCATGGGCTTCGGTCACATCTACTAGACATCGTCCATGGTCAACATGCTCCACTGGTTGCAGGCACCCCAGAAGTAGCAGAGGCGCTGAACTGGTCCAACAATCTCATTGTCTTGTAGCATGTCCCCAACCTTTGTCCTAGCCTCTAGCTTGTCGAGGCTATGTCATTCAGACCAACAAAGTCCATCACTGGTCGATCATTGTGAGTTCAGGTTCGCTGATTACATTGATAATGCATGCGAACTGGCATCTTGGAGTAGCGGTGGCTAGGAGGAAGAACCCATTGCCATGGATTCATTTCATCGATACTCTATTGTCACGGCCCACAGGGAGGATTGGTATTACTATTCTGCTATTTTTGTCATATTGTTTGACCGTGGATTAATCCTGAGAGACATGCTTTGGTTCATCTACAAAACTCATGGGAATTGACCGTTGTGCGGGTGTTTTATTTTAACTATTTGTGTTGTTCGTTGCTTGTTTTCTCATGGTGAATTGTTGCCATGGTTTGCAAGGGGTGACCGCGATGATGACACATAGATACACGTAAATTGCTAGCGCGTTATCCCGAAAAAACCCACGCGCTACTAGATTTTTTATTGGGTCCATGATATTTTAGTAGTGGTTCTAATTTTTTGTTATTTAGTAGACACTTTTTGGAAACGGTTGGATAAACCTTTTCTTTTTTACTCCTATTTTTTTGGTGACTTGGACAACTCAAAGATTTTGGCAACTTAATTTTAGGAACTTTTGGAGATGGTCCACAATAGCGCTCAAACCAATATATGAAGTTGAAACTATCATCACATGCTGCCACAAAATGCATATAGCCAACATAACATCTCAGTGGCATTACTATTCTAGTTTTAGTCCCATCTATACGACACTAAAACATAAAAGTGATCTTATACCAAGCTGGAATTACCTTTTAGTAAGTTAATTATATGCTAAATGTACATGACACTGTTTAGCATATATGTGTTACCTTATTTAACATGATTATTATTTTGACCTGCCATACATAATTTTCATCTATCAACAATGATGTCATGTCTATTGCAAACTCAATCACACGATGGGTCACGTGTTTGTGCACTCGCACGACCCATCCACGTGCTACACGTTGGGAGGAATAAGATAGGGTTAGGGTTTCGAGGTTAAGGAATCCACTCATTGGTGGTTGTAGAAGAGGCTTTGGGAGCGATGGTGGTGGCGAGCTAGATGGTAGCCAGGCGGGCCGCCCACAAGGGTGGTGGGAAATGGCGGTTGAGCAGGGCAAGTAGTGACACGGTAAAGGAGGGCTAGCTTGATGGGTGGGGCCTGGAGGCTGGTGGCGTGATGAGGCAACGGGAGCCGCCTGTCATGGGTGGTGGAAGTCGAGCATGGGGATGAGGATGACACCAGCGAGAGTGTCATGGGTATTTTATTTTAACTAATTTTGTTGTTTGTTGCTTATTTTCTCATGGTGAATTGTTTCCATGGTTTGCAACGGGTGCTTGTGATGATGACATATAGATACACGTATATGCTAGCGCATTATCCCGAAAAAATCCACGCGCTACTAGATCTTTTTGTGGGTCCATGATATTTTAGGAGTGGTTCGAATTTTTTGATATTTAGTAGACACTTTTTGGAAACGGTTGGATAAACCTTTGTTTACTCCTATTTTTTGGTGACTTGGACAACTCAAAGATTTTGACAACTTAATTTTAGGAACTTTTGGAGATGGTCCACAATAGCGCTCAAACCAATATATGAAGTTGAAACTATCATCACATGCTGCCACAAAATGCATATAGCCAACATAACATCTCACTGGCATTACTATGCTAGTTTTAGTCTACCGTCTATATGACACTAAAACATAAAAGTAATCTTATACCAAGCTGGAATTACCTTTTAGTAAGTTAATTATATGCTAAAACGTACATGACACTATTTAGCATATATGTGTTACCTTGTTTAACATGATTATTATTTTGATCTGGCATACATAATTTTCATCTATCAACAATGATGTCATGTCTATTGTAAACTCTATCACACGATGAGTCGCGTGTTTGTGCACTCGCACGACCCATTCACGTGCTACTCATTGGGAGGAATAAGAGAGGGTTAGGGTTCCGAGGTTAAGGAATCCACTCATTGGTGGCTGTAGAAGAGGGTTTGGGGGCGATGGTGGTGGCGAGCTAGATGGTAGCCAGGCGGGCCGCCCACAAGGGTGGTGGGAAATGGCGGTTGAGTAGGGAAAGTTGTGACACGTTGCGATGCAGGTGGTTAATGAGGGCTGGCTTGATGGGTGGGGCCTGGAGGCTGGTGGCGTGATGAGGCAACGGGAGCCGCCTATCATGGGTGGTGGAAGTCGAGGATGGGGATGAGGATGACACCAGCGAGGCCACGCGCTTCTCAAAGGCGTGACCCATCGCATCTTTAACTTCACCCCATGTTTATTGTTGGCGTTAAAGTGAATAGAGTATACCTAGTTATTTTTTAACAGTACATCGTGTGGCGCGGCGTGGCATGCATGACATGCTACATGACATATAGCAACATGACATTGTTAACGCAAGGAGTTTCTTGGCTACACTGTGCAATCGCTCTAGGTCCCGGAGTAAAAATAGATGCAGCTCCAAGAGTTGTTTAGACTAGATGTTGAGCTCCATGACGCACATGACTTTAAACAGTCACAGAAATTGCAACTGGGGGCAGCTCGAAGAGATGAGGTCACCTAGGGAAGCTCCGCGATCGTCAACACAAAGATTGAATAGGTCCAAGATGTTTAGGCAGGAGAAGTCATTGCCTGTGCTTGGCATCGGAACCCTAAGCTCTGTGTTGGTCGTGAGGTCCAAGTAGATGTCCCTGGCCCTCGGGAAGCATGGGAGGTCAAGAACTTTGTGCACGTCAGCGTCTAGCGCTGCCACAATGATCCTGAACTGGCCACTAACCCGGGGGGCACAACACGGGGCCAAGTGGCCAAGCGTGGCACATCCAGGTTGGCCGCATTGGAAATGTAAATTTCAAAGAAACGGAGGACAACAGAGGCCCGCGTCAACACGACATCAACAATATTGACGAATCCCAAATTAAGGGTGCCAGTTTCATTATCATTAAATTCAAGTTCTAGGAGTTGTGTCCAAAGATCACAGGTACGGTAAGGTACAAAGATTGTTGTTTTATTATGGATGGCGCTAAAGCATATAGGACATTATTTAGCATATATGTGTACCTTGTTGATGAGTTAAGTCTAGGCTAAAGTGGATGTGACACTATTTCACACATAAACATTGCCTTTTACATTAAATAGTTTGTACTAAAGTGGATGATACACTATTTAGCATTTTCTATTAGTGGAATGAATGCCACAATACTACTAGGTTTGTATTAGGTAATTTAGGTTCAGTTTGCATATCGTCGCTGCCGGAGGTGGCTATATGCAAACTGGCCATCAAACTCGTGGTTCCTCCCCACCCTCCATCGCCCTAGAGGCCACCTAAGGAAAGCGGAAGACATCAAGGTCGATACCGGAAAGCAAGCCACCCTCGGTTTGCCCTTGTTTACTATAGCGAGGCAAAACAAGTTGATGAAATAAAGCACAACAAATTGGACAACATAATCCTTGCTATTCAAGCCCAAGACATAAAAAGGTGTTTAAACACACACCAAAAGTCAAATAAAAATATCAATCCTACAAAAGTTCATATTAGCGAAGCCCTAGTCCATGTTCGTGGAACTAATTAGTCAAATGACACTTATGAAGTTTTGGCATGATAATTGTTCGTTTTCTTTCATGACATTTGATACATCACTGTGATTGGTCCGGTCCATGAACATTTGTTGAATGGACATACAACTTATCGTGATAATAAAAAGTGGGCAAGACACATACACCCAACACCATTTTTGAAAAAGAAGTGGACGATAGCCATTTGAAAACCAAGCCGTATTCGAGGATAACAAAAACTTCCAGGGAGCCAAATGCAAAGGTCTCTCAGCTTTGCCATTTTGGCAACCATCACCAACAACCGGAGGGGGGAGAGCTCGAGTCACAAAGCTAAAAAAAGCACCGAGAAATCTAGTGGTGCAGCGAGCGAACCCTCCCTCCCCTTCCTCCGCCTACCGTTCCCAAAATTTTCACCGCACGCCTCTCCCCGGCTCCCCGCGACGACGACCCCCGAAGCTTCGCGAAGCTTCCAGGGCCTTCCCCCGCGGCCGCCCCTCCCTAGATCGCCGCCTCCGGCAGCGGCGAGGCTGCATCGCGTGGGCGGTGGAGGAGCCGGGCGACGGGTTGGACGAAGGCGAGGCTAGGGTTTGGGGTCGGTGTCGAGCTGCATCGGCCGGCGCCCTGTGAGGGAGGAGGATGCATATGATGCGGCGGCTCAAGAGCATCGCCTCCGGCCGCTCGTCAGTCTCCGATCCGGTGAGAGCTTCATTTCCCGGCCCATTACCCACCGCGATTAGTGGCCCGGGCACCCGCATTGGGTGTTTAATGACGGTATATGCTAACGTTCGGGTACATTTTGTTGGGATTCGCTCGGTCGTTTCTCTCGGCAAGCGTTTGTTCGTTACATTTGCTTGCTTGCTTGCTTGCTTGCTTGCTTGCTTGTGGCTGCCTACCCTTACAAAGGCTAAAGCGTTGCACGGCCTGTTGCCCCCTCAGGTGGCAAGCGCTTTATTTTGCTTTAGCCGATTTGGCATTCGGCTCCTTGCGCTTTAAAGTCGACATGTTGTTTGTTTTTGCTCAAGTATTTATTTCTCCAGTTGGTCTAATAGATGTGGTTTTTGGCTGTAATGCGTTAGCAATGTGAGCTTCATAGGACCATGTAGAAAATGGGTAGTAGCCTATATACTGAGACTTTACCAGTAAAGGATAATGCAGGTTCTAGCTAGTCTATTGGTTCAAAAAAATTGCTCATTCGGTAAGGATTTAACCAATGGATTAATCAGGAAAGGGCTCCCGTTCACAAAAAAGACAGGGGAAAATGGGGTTGTTACATTGAAGAGACTATTGCCTTTTCTTCTTCTATAGATGCTAAGGAATGACTGCGAAACAAATAACCAATTCTCGTTGTCTATTGTTAGGGTGGCGACTCTGGCTCTAAAAGGCCAAAATTTGAGCAGGATGGAGCAGGAGATATTGTTATCGAGCCACACTTAATTGAGGGCAAACCTGTGCGGGTAGACCAAGAATCAACGTCATCATCTAATAGGGATGCTGAGGCAAGCACATCTACTAGCATGAAGCCTGTTAAAACTGAAGAACCAGGAGCAGATCTTCTTCCCAAAGAAATGAATGATATGACGATTAGTGACGATAAAGCTGATAGCCACAATGATAAGGTTATTTCAATCTCATTGATTCATTGATTGCTGAGCACATACCATTTCTACTTTTGGTAGTCATGCCTCGTGTTCTCTGGCTACAGGAAGGTGAAGGTGTTACTCTTGATGGGAATGGAACTGAGACAGGACAAATAATTGTGACAACAATAGGAGACCATAATGGGAAGCCAAAGCAGGTAATATATTAACCTATATCTTGCTAGCATTGAATACAAAATGTTTTTTGCTTTCATCTAAAAAGGCATTGAATACCAATGACAATCCATTACATTGAATATTTCTGCATGCTATGTAAACTGGGCCACTTGACTTCTATATATAGATATTTTAAAAAACTCCTCTGAATGACATTGCAGCAGAACTATACTACTTTTTTGTATTGTTTGTTTGATATTCTTTATGTGATAGCTGCAAACTTTTGCTCTTTAGATATTCCTTTGATTTATTGTCCCTTTTTTTAAAACATCATTTTGTGAAACTCGAACTGTAAATCATTGATATTGTTTCTGTTGGTTGTACAGAAGGTCTCATACATGGCAGAACGGGTTGTTGGTACTGGTTCATTTGGTGTAGTTTTCCAGGTACCATTTGCCATCTTTTGGCCTCATATATATAACACTTATTTCTAGAAATGGAAGTTCACAATGCTGGGGCCGAAGTCATTGGACTTATCTTGTATAACAGGCAAAATGCTTGGAAACTGGTGAGACGGTGGCTATAAAAAAAGTGTTACAAGATAAACGCTACAAGAATAGAGAGCTCCAGACTATGCAGTTACTTGACCACCCAAATGTAGTTCAGCTGAAGCATCACTTCTTTTCAACAACTCAAAGGGGAGAAGTTTACCTCAACCTAGTACTTGAATTTGTATCTGAGACAGTTTATCGTGTTGCCAAATACTACAATCGGATGAACCAGCGTGTACCCATAATATGCGTTAAGTTATATGCATATCAGGTATATGCTGATGTTTTGTTTCATTCCAGATTCCACCTATCAGATTTTTTTCATGTTTAGATTCATTGGTTGGTATGGGGCGAACATTATGAATGATCTGTTATTCCTTTTTGTCCAGATGTGCCGTGCACTTGCTTACATCCATCGTGTTGTCGGTGTGTGTCATCGTGATATTAAACCTCAAAATCTACTGGTAAGTTCCCAGATGCACGTGTCCTCGAGGCAGCTTGAGTGGTTGGTATTGTTGCGTGTATTCTGTTATTCCTTTTTTTGGACCATTTTGATATCATCTTGCTTGTAACACCTGTGAACATGGACAAATTGTGTAAGTGCACATCTGCAGGTTTTCTCATGCAAAATGTGTCTGCTTAAATCTAAAGTATTTTTTCGTTCTGTTTTAGACTAACTGCTGAATAGGTTTCTTATTGCTACTTGATTAACCTTCCAGGTCAATCCTCATACACATCAACTTAAGATTTGCGATTTTGGGAGTGCTAAGAAATTGGTACACTTCTGTATTTTAGTTTTAGTTTGTTCCTGCTGAATATCTTCATGGATTTAATAAAGTAAAATATCCATTTCAGGTCCCTGGTGAGCCTAACATATCATACATTTGCTCGCGGTATTATAGGGCTCCTGAACTAATATTCGGAGCTACGGAGTATACCACTGCAATCGATATCTGGTCAGTTGGCTGTGTAGTGGCTGAGCTTCTGATTGGTCAGGTATACGATCTCAATCCTAAGTTCATCTTTCGTCCAGGTTTCCAGCTGATTATTACGCCAACCATTTTCTGAGAGCGAAATGATTTTGTTTTACCATTGTAAAATCTTTGTCTTTTTTGGTCAAAGATTACTATATAAACTACAAAATTGCAGTTTTGGATTTTATGGACATTAGGATTTGATCAACTCACTGTTAATTGAGATACTTTTTATCTGCTGACAATTTTGTTGGTGCCCACTGGGTTACCCCAATTGCAGCCTTTGTTTCCTGGTGAAAGTGGTGTTGATCAACTGGTGGAAATAATAAAGGTTTGCATCTGCTATCAAATTATGTCATAAAGTCACTGGTGATACTTTGTAGACTGAATCTTTTTTCTTTTATTTTTTATCCAAGATTTTGGGTACTCCAACAAGAGAGGAAATCAGATGCATGAATCCAAATTATTCTGAATTCAAGTTCCCTCAGATAAAAGCCCATCCATGGCACAAGGTTAGGGATATCTAGTCTTTGGTATTTTTCATTTCAGCTGTAGTCAGTTGATCAGCTCACCTAAGTTTGATTTTCATTGTAGCTTTTTGGTAAGCGCATGCCACCTGAAGCTGTTGATCTTGTGTCAAGGCTACTTCAGTACTCACCAAATCTGCGCTGCACTGCAGTAAGAACTAATTTAAGATTGTTATTGAACGATTAGTGACTCCAAATTAGTATAGATGTCTCGATATTGATACTTAGCTCTATATATTTCGTCAGTTAAACCAGTTATCTGAAGCAGTAGTGTCTTGTTCATGTTAATTTTATTATGAACATGAGTCAGTGGTCTTTCTATGTTTGGAGAAGTATAAGAGTTTGAAACTCCGTAGTTTCCGATCAAAGATATTTAATTATATTTTCAGGTTGATGCTTGTGCACATCCATTCTTTGATGAGCTGCGGGACCCCAAGGTCTGCTTGCCAAGTGGACGGCCACTGCCACCGTTGTTTGACTT
Organism: Microstegium vimineum; assembly: GCA_022036555.1. Classification (NCBI taxonomy): domain Eukaryota; kingdom Viridiplantae; phylum Streptophyta; class Magnoliopsida; order Poales; family Poaceae; genus Microstegium; species Microstegium vimineum. Next base: position 6,216,915 of record CM039124.1, on the reverse strand, counting down.
CACAGCAGCTGGTAACTTTTCAATACACTTGATGTTGATGTTTCATTGTACTCTTGTCTCAAACACATTTGGATTTGGGATGCAGAACTTGAAGGGCTCCCAATTGAGCTCGTCCATCGGATTGTTCCTGAACACATGAGGAAGTGAAATAGGTGGACGTACTGGAAATCCCTGTTTCTCTGTTAGTGCTTCTGAGATGTGCAGGGCATGCTATGGGCCGCTATGGAGGAGCGATGTAGCTAGCGAATGCCTTGCTAGATGTAAAGAGGGCTGAAAGTTCCCTGATTGGGCGTGTCACCAAGGGTGTGACCCTAGAGGCAAACCTTATGTTTGCTTGTTGCCCGTGGTGGAATCGGCTTGTTGTACCTTTGGCATCGTTATGTTGTGTACCCAGATGTGTATGGATAACTTAGGCTGTTGTATTACAAGGTTCATGTTGAACAAGAGAATTCAGAGTGCTTGCTTCCTTCACTGGAAATCCCAGAATGTCAGTTTTGATTATGGAACGTCTCTTTCCATCAACCACTGGGGTCTCGTATATAAGCATAAATAAAGTTCTGCTCGCTATTGGCTTTTGCGTGGTTTAGCGATAATACTAACTTCAATGGTCGCCACAAATGAGCGGTTACATGTCAATGAACTGACAAAATGGTACAAGTGTCCAAACTCTCTGGGCGTGTTTAGTTGCCCGATTCGGGTGGCGCCGAATCGTGAGCACTGTAGCACTTTTGTTTTTTAGTGTTAATAATTGTCCAAAAATTGATTAATTAGACTTAAAATGTTCGTCTCGTAAAGTACAACAAAACTGTACAATTAGTTTTTGATTTCATCTACATTTAGTACTCTATACATAGGTCGATATTTCGATGTGATGGGGAATCTTCTTTTTGTATAGTGAAATTTGGGGGTGAATTTGGGTAACTAAACAAGCCTCTGATGCAATGTGTATTTGTTTCTTCCACGTAAACTGACAAAATAGTACAGATGTCCTGACTGCTGCGATGCGTATTTGTTTCTTCCGTTTTCTGAAGATCTGTGAATCTTCCATCTCCATGATACCTTTGACCTGAACAAGTTACTGACAGTTGAGTTCACGGCCACCAATGCAAGCATAAATACGCGTGGCATCTCTCTCTTCTCCAGGCGCAGTATGAGCAGATCTGCAAACGATGAATTGGCATCGTTTTAAAAACAGCAGCATCTCTAGTTTACCTGCATGTGCCTTGGTGATGATTGCATTTTATTTTCGAGCAAGGGATGCAAGGAAAAATACAAGTTTGATTATCTAATTAACTTTGCGGTCACAGATCTGAAACTTTAGCACGGATCAGCAGTAGCTGAAGCGAACCTCATCAACGGAACAGCAGCCAAGAACATGTCATCAGCAGGTTGGGGGGCAAGTTGAGTTAAAGATAAGACAGTGGGATCGATGGCAAGTTGACACGGCACTGGGTGCTGATATGTTCCCGTGCTAGTGCAAAGTTAACCGCAAGCAATAGCTTCAGGGTTTCTTTGCTTTCTTTTCATTTTTTTGAAAGTTAGGTTAGGGTTCCTTTGACCAGATATGCGTCCACGTATATGAGCCGGCTATTTTTGTCGTAGAGACTATTTCAAAATTTTATAGCAAAAAAAAGGCTCCACCTATGTGCTATCTGACTTTGTAAAATAGAAAGTTGTTGTTGTAGACTTCCTTTTTTAAAAGAAATTTTATATTTTCATTATAAAAATTGCTAAACAATACTAGAATCTGCCTACTAATTTTAGCAAGCAATTGAAGGAAGAGGAAGGGTCATTCACTCATTTGCCAATGCCAACCATCCACCAAGCAAGCCCAAGGCCACAGAGCTGTTGGTGCGCTGGGCTGAACTCACTTTTTTCTCGAATACGCACGAGCACTACGTATCATTGTATTAAAGAGAATGAAGAGTTGAACATACAAATATCGGTCTCCGGTCGCGTTAGTGAATGTAAACGACTACATCTTAAACTTGACTATCCAAAGACTTAACATCCCAAAGAAGTGTTATTCTCACGCCAAGACCCCAAAGCCCCTTGCCCCGGCATAGCCTTTTGTTGCTGAGAATAACTCGTCCAGAGCTTCGACTTGTCATGATAAGTTTCCTGCAAAACAGTGCGCTGGGCCGAACTCACTTGAAAGGCGTAGGCGAACAGTGGGAGTGAGACGTATACCTATCATATCACCGTGATGCAAGGGGTGATCACTCGCCTCTTATTAAATAAACACAAACGACGGAGCGCCTACTCATGAGCTATCAGCGACGATGACTTGTTTACCTGCACTGCATTTAGGCCTAAAAGAAAAACGGGGTTAGATTTTGCGAGATCTTGTTGGACGCAAGCGATCGTCAGGCAGCAGGTGCCGTCTACCGGCCACTGGAGTGTGAGCGTGACAAAAACATGCCCCCAACCAAAAAAAAAGTTTTGTCTTTGGCCCCGTATTTTTGCCCGCTGGACCCATTTCCGAGAGCTCGGACAGAGACGGACAGACCTGCCGTCCATGTCAAAACCTGTGACTCCCAAACACGCCACGCAGAGACCCCACACACTCCGCCTACCGCAATCACCTGCATTCTCCTCCTCTTTTCTTTTCGCCCTGTCCCTGTGTATGTAACGCAAAGAAAAACACGGCAGGTCTCGTCGTGAAGGGGCACCCGTCGATTTCCGGTGCTTGGGACAACTACGAGCGCAGGAATACTACGTTTCTACGTACAATTTCTATCTACTGTCGTGGCGAAGAAGAGAGATTAAAAGTGGCGAAAAGCGAAGGGTTCAAACAAATTTGGGTTGTAACGAGGCCATAACGAAAAGGACTTTTGTGGCTCGTCTTTTCTTATCGGTTCCTAGATAAGAACACACCCCATCTACTACCACCGAAAACTAAAAGTAGATAGAAAAAGAAAAGATCCGTGAGCGTTGGGCACGTGAGTGTCATCATGCAAAACAATTAAGGCCCTGTTTGGAACCCGAGAATTTTTCTCCAATCCTCCGTTTTTCCTGTGAAAATAAACTGATTTCTGTAAAATTTTCCTGCGTGATTCCTGTGAAATTCCTGTATTCCAAACAGACCCTAAATGAGCGATTAGAGTTTGGTCGACCAGATTTTTTTTTTCACCAGATGAGTATATTACAAAAAAAAAAAGTGTGTGTCTCTCTATATATTATGATGACAAATCTAATAGTGCTTGTTTGATGTCCTAGTTATTTATATATTTTTTTATAAAAAAATGTCAAACTCGAGATACTTCAACTAGATACGGAGTAGTATGCTTAGAATTACATTCTTTTTTAGACGTAGGGAGTAGTAGGTAGAGAATTCAAATATGATCTTAGATAATATGCGAGCTAATAACGTTGATAAAGAAATTATTATTAGCTGGCTTCTTTTACAAGCAGCCTACGGAGTAGACCCTAAGCGCAATCACAGCTCACATGTGCCAGTACTATGTCACTCCTACTTGAGTGATGAGCCAGACAATAAAATGGTGGTAAATAAATACACCTATAAATACAAATTAAGAGTAGTACTTCCTCCGGTTTCAAATTATAAGACATCCCAAAAATCTTGGAGAGTCTCAACTTTGACCAAACTTATACTACAATATAATAACATTTATGATGTCAACTAAGTATTATTAGATTCGTTATCAATTATATTTTCATAATATACCTATTTGATATTATAAATATTTGTATTTTTCTCTATAATTATTGGTCAAACTTCAGATGATTTGATTCTTCAATATTCTTGAAACGTTAATTTATGACGGAGAGAGTATATTATTATAAGGAAACAAAGTTTAATAAAGGCCTTCCATTTCCACTCCCCGTCCCGGCAATCCGTCATCCTCCCTCTTCCTCCGGAGCTGCGAAATTTTGAGACCCCAACCAGGACACCGCGGAGACCACCCACCCCGACCCCCCACCCCACCAGACCCCGGAATTCGCGCAAATCACAGAAGCGCACCTCGCCGCCGGCGAGCGCTCACGGCCGCGCGTACCCCCACGGAGGCGGAGGCTGTGGCGACGGAGGAGTCCGCTCCCTGCCGGCACGCCAAGTGGTTGCGGCTTGCGGAGGGCGCGCCTCGCCGGCGCCGGCGATGGGCAACTCGCTGGGTTGCTCGGCCTCCGGCGAGCGGCTTGTTTCGGCGGCGCGCGATGGGGACGCAATCGAAGCCCGGATGCTGCTGGAGCTCAGCCCCGCGCTCGCGCGCTACTCCACCTTCGGCGGCCTCAACACTCCGCTCCACTTCGCCGCCGCCAAGGGCCATCTCGACGTACGTGCGAATTCTTCCGTGTTTCCAGCGTCCCCCTTCGATTTTGGGTCAAGAATTGTCGTCTCTGTGCAGATTGTCACGATGCTGCTGGAGAAAGGCGCTGACGTTAACGCGCGCAACTACTGCGGCCAGGTAGATCTTTCTGCGCTCTCTGGGTTCAAAAGTTTTCATCTATGTGTTCCAGTTATCTTCTATGAGTGCAATTCGAACAAATGCTAAGATCTGTCGTGCACAAGTAGTGAATTTGTCAACTCTTGTGCCTTTGAAATAGATAGTGGCATCAAGATTCAGTTTTAGGTGACTAATTATGTTGCTCTGCTCAGCGATGGCATAACAAGACCTGAACCTGTTATGTACTTGTGCCTATGCTGCAGAGCTGAACCAAGATTTGATTTGATTTCATAACTCTTTCTGGCTCTTCTGCACGTGGCATAGCAATTACTGTACATTTCTGTTCATTCTTCAGTTTTTATCTGTATCAAAATAGTTTGTTGATTGGTTGCAATTGTTTTGATGGATGGATCAAGACTGCGTTGATGCATGCTTGTCGGCATGGGCACTGGGAGGTGGTTCAGATGCTTCTTCTCTTCAGATGCAATGTAAGACCCTGTCTAACATAGTATTTTTGTCTGCTACATTTTTGGCTTAGCGCAAGGTGTGTGCTGACTGTTTTTTTTTTTTGGCTAATTCAGGTAACCAGGGCCGATTACTTGAGTGGTCGAACAGCACTGCATTTTGCTGCACATGATGGATTTGTTCGGTGTATTAGGCTTTTAGTTGCAGACTTTGTCCCAAGTGTGGCCTTGGAGGATATTGCCTCTTCTGCAGTGGATGGTGGTGATTGTCAGACGAACAGTGGGAGCAGTCCTAATTCCTCATTGGGGCAGAAGTTCAATGAATCGTATGTGTTGTCAATGAATCAAATTTTATTGTTTGAAATAACTATCTGTTAACCCCATGTTCGTTTCAGTGCACGTGTGAGGTACATCAACAAGCCTGCTGATGGTGGCGTTACAGCACTTCACATGGCAGCATTGAACGGTCACTTAGATTGCATGCAGTTGTTGATTGACTTGGGTGCTAATTTCTCATCTGTCACATTTCCCTATGGCACTACTACAAATTTGATAGGCAAGTGTTTGTTCTTAGCTCAGATGCAATGCATTGAACAATGCTATGTTTCTTAACTCGAATAAGGTTTTGACAATGCACTGGTGGAACAGGAGCTGGCAGTACACCGTTGCATTATGCAGCAGGCGGGGGCAAACAAGAATGCTGTGAGGTAAGTCAATGCCATAAAGCAGCATCACCTTTTTGACAAGAAGCCTGTTTCAGACTTTCAGTTATAGCTATCAAATGGAGAATTAATTTGTTCTGGTATTTAATGATGCTGTTTTTGCAGCTACTAATATCAAAAGGTGTTAGCAGGTTGACACTCAATTGCAATGGGTAAGTTCTTTCTGTTAATAATGTTATGTAGTATACCAAATGTTTAGTAATATTACCATTTTATCCATTGGCCAAACTCACCTGAGTAGGGGGGCGTACCCAGTGCCGTAGGCTCCCGCACTGCGGGGTCTGGGGAAGGGAAATAGCCCGCAAGCCTTTCCCGCACAAATGTGCAGAGGCTGGGGCTCGAACCCTGGACCTCTTGGTCACAGGCGGTAAAGCTCTACCGCTTGCACCAGGGTCGCCCTTGGCCATTTTATCATTTTATCCATTGGCCAAAACTCACCTGAGTAGCCTTAACTTATTTTTCTATCTTGTGTTTAGGTGGCTTCCCGTTGATGTTGCTAGAATATTTGGACGACGCTCTTTGGAGCCATTACTTTCTCCGAATTCACACTCGAATGTCCCTGTATTTCAACCGTCCAGTTATCTTGCCTTGCCACTCATGAGCATACTTAACATAGCCAGGTTAGTGTTTAACAACTCACACATGTTTTCTTCAGCTGGAAGTAAAGTATTATAACTGAATTTCTTACTTTCATAGATAACTATCGGTGCTGCCTTTTGATATATGAATGTATGTCGCTATGCTAGAAGACTTTTGATATGTCAACATATGCCCTATGCTTTTTGCAAAGTAAAGGAGGAGGCCATGAAAGCTGTTTCATTCTGTATTCTAGTTGAAATAATATCTGTGAACAGTTATGGAAGTTTACATCTCTTTTAGAATTGCATTATTTCCATAGATTGTTACTTTTACTAAGGCAACAACTGATGGTCGAGCAAATATGTCATCGATCTGTATCTATTATGTCACCGTCAATCGTCGTAGTATAGTCATCTCTCATACTCCAGTTATTTTATCATTTACGTTTCTAGTAATCTGAAAATAAGTTTGTTTGAGTTAAACTGCTAGATTGAAGTTAAGTTGCTTCTGCTGACTTTGCAATTTCACATACTTAAGCTCCCTTTTGCAATTCCTCCTCGGATGTGTTTGGTGTTTTTTCTGCCGATAGCTTTGCATGTGGTTTAAAGATATAGTGGCTCGAATAATCTTAAATTTAAAATGTATTGACCATTTGTTTATATATTTTATTTGATGTGCATTTGCAGAGAATTTGGGTTGCAGTATACAGTACCCTCAGTTGATGATAGTGATCTCTGTTCAGTTTGTCTAGAAAGGTCTTGTTCTGTTGCTGCTGAAGGTGGGCACATTATCACATTAGACACTTGCTTAAATTTTACCTAGATAGGGTTCTTCAATATTTCTGGCACTATGACTGTAAGAGATGCTACCAATTGGTATTGGTATTTCATGAAAAGTTAAAAAGCCAGCTAGAGTAACATAAAACTATATAAATGAAAGTTAAATACCAAAACACTGATGGCACCTGTATATGCGACCTTTGTTGTGTAAAGTGCTTTTACACTTTTACAAAGCTATATGTTTTCTGTAGGATTTCCATTGATCTCTTGATCATGTACATCATGCTACAGTATGTCCCAATGTGTAAAGTTGGTATGCTAAGTTGTTAATATTATTTATTTTGTCCTTTCAGGTTGCAGTCATGAGTTCTGCATCAAATGTGCTCTCTACCTGTGCTCAACCAGCAACATCCGTGTTGAGTTCACAGGTCCACCTGGGTCCATCCCGTGCCCTCTTTGTCGGAATGGCATAATGTCATTCACTAAGTTACCAAGCACACCAACAGAAGGGCTTAAATCAAGTTCAGCACTCACATTCTGCAACCCATGCATACTGAACACCCGATCTATGGACTCGCCCGCCACTGTCTCCAAAGCCGAAATCAGACGCAACCGTGTGGCAGCTGTGTCTTCAGAGCTAGTCTGTCCAATCACTTGCAGCCCATTCCCATCGTCCGCCCTCCCAACCTGCAGGTGCAGCGACGATGATGATCCATGTGGTGCTACAGATGCACATGATGGCTCCGAGGTCCAATCTCCCCGCCCCTCTCACAGCACAAGTATGGAGCTGGACAAGAGAGGGGAGGAGGATGTAGACCGGACCAGCTGCTCAGGCATGTTCTGGAGTCGAAGAAGCTGCCACAGGGAGCAGCAGTGTGATGCAGAGATCAACGCTTGATTCTTTATTTGTGGTTGTGAATATGTTTGGATTCATAGCACAGCTCAATGCGGGAGATGAGCAGCGGTTATTTTTCCTCCCCAGCTGTGTACCTTTCTCCCCTATTTACAGCCAACATTTTCTTGATTGGTGAAATCCTGCTGCGCCCTTTGCAGCGCCGTAGCGTGTGTACTGTAAACAGTTTTGTTACGATGGGTTTCCTGTGAATCTAGGTAGCTTCAAAGTAAAGTTGCTAGCCAGTTACTGTTCTTTGTAGCTGTATGTAAATTGCAGATCTGGATCGAAGTACTTTCTCTTCAGTTTCTTGGTACAACACCAGTATGGCTACGCCTGAGCCCACAGGAATTTCGATTCCTTGCATTGAGACATGTAGATACAACAGATCAGTCTAGTAATATTACTACTACTTGCTTTGCTAGACGCGAGTCCTGGATCATCAGTTACGCCGCCGACGGCGGCGATGACAGGAGCGTGCTGATGATCCTGTCGCCGAGTCCTGGCACCGCTGACAAGAAGTGTCCAGTCCCGAGGAGCTCGTGGTAGTTGACCCAGCCGAGCGTGCGGCATATGTGGCGCTGCAGCTGCACGGGCACGACGCCGTCCTCGTCGCCCTGGAACAGGTGCACCGGGAACGGCGGCTTGTCGAGGTCCGTGGGCTCGAACTCCGGCCACCTCCCGAACATGACGGCCATGTCGCGGTAGAAGGACTCCTGCGCCCCCTGCTGCGTCGCCAGCCTCGCCCTCTGCAACAGCAAGAAGATAAATAAGTTGGTTTCGAACTGGGCTGAGAGACAAGACAAGACAAGACAAGGCAAGGCGACGAACCGAGTGGAACATGCCGTTGGAGAGCGCCATGACGCGGTTCTTCTCGTCCAGCGCGTTGGGGAAGGGCGCGGAGCCGTCGATGACGGTGGAGGAGGGCAGCCACGGCTGGGCCATCCACCAGTGCAGCAGCCACGGCGCGTAGTATGCGACCCGGAGCGACCACTGGTCGCCGACGGTCTGCTTTCTGTAGAGCTGGCGGGCCAGGCCCCGCGGCAGCCCGCGCCAGCGGTAGTTGATGACCGGCGCCATCATGGCCAGCCCGGCCAGCCTGTGTGGGATGTACCTGATGGCGGCCCACCCGGCGTGGGAGCCGAGGGAGGAGCAGACGAGGTGGAACCGTTCGCCCAGCCCCAGCGCGTCGGCGAGGTCCTCGATGTCCTGCGCCGCGCTCTCCAGCGACCGCCGCGGGTCCGGGTCGCTCTCGCCGTACCCGGCCCGGTCGAACGCCACCATGTACACGCCCAGCTCCTCCAGCAGCTCCTGTGGTACGTTCCAGAATACAGTAGTACTTTCCATCAGTTACACTGATTGACACGGTCGCGCCGCGTGCGCCGTCGGTCGGAAATGATATGATATTATGATTGGCCATGCATGCACCGTGCCGGCGCGCGCACGATTCAGCCTTCAGGTAGGCGAAAACACAGCGAGAATTCTACGCGTGCGTCGGTGCGTGGCTAGCTAGTCGTTTTCGTGGAACGTCGTTGCGTGTTGTTCATTCCTGGTCCTGGCGCGCGGAGGTTGGTTGGTTGGTGACCGACGACGACGTCAACCGCCGGCGCGGCCGCACGGGGTTGGAGGTGGAGTTGGTGCTGGCCACCAACTTGCTCGATCGGGTGCCGGCCGGCCGGTGCGCTATCGGACGGACTAGCTAGTGGTTGCCACGGCCTGTAGCACACGCATACTCCGTACATGCATGTGGAAGAAAGAAAGAACCAAATTCCAACCTGGGAAGCGCGGGGCGAGTCCATGCGGCCGCCGGAGAAGCCGTGCGAGTAGACGAGCTTGAAGCGGGCCCGGTCCCTGCTCACGCCGGACTCGGCGTACGCCAGGTACCGCCCGTCGCGCATCCGCACCCTGGGCGACGTCACCGGCGGGCCACCGGGCGTCCCGCACGGCGTCGGCGGAGGTGGGCGGACGGCGTTCAGGAGCCACCACGCCACTAGAGGCGCCACCGCCATGAGCACCAGCATCAGCAGCCCCACCGGGGTGCTCGTGCTCGTGCTTCCGGTCGTCGTCGTCGTCGCTGCCGGCAATAATGGCAGCCAGTCGCACACGCCGCGCATGTAGGCCAAGCAGACCCAGCACACCATGGCTGCACGCATTGCGCCGATCGCAAGCGACCAGTAGTAGCCTGTGGAGGCAGCTGCTGTTGCGCCTGCAGCCATGGGAGAGAGCTGCGTGCTAGCGAGCTGGAGTTGTTTGGAGCTGATGATGAGCTCGCTCGGAAAACGAAAACTAATGGGCGGAGTGGGTTTGGTCGTGTGTGTGGTGTTGTTCAGGCTAGCTTAGCTGCAACTACGAGGCTTTATGTGAGGACGGATCGGAGGAGTGGTTCTTAAAACGTGTTAGGTACTGCGCTGATGACTGATCATGAGCTATTGCGAGCTAAGTGGCGTGGTGACGCTTTGCAGTTGAAAGCAGTTTTTTTTTTTTGTAAAAGTTGATGAGATGTGGTGGTGGAAGGGGCAACCAGGGCAACCCTTTCACTAACCTACCGACGACGTCTGTTTGCTTGTGCACATACTGCACACACTACGTTTATATATCAGGGGAAAGTAAAGTTTGTCGTCAAGGGCACATGCTTTCGCGTTGTAGACCACACGATTTGCATTGAGATGTGTGCACAACAGTAGAGTGACAATATTACATTTTCTCTCTCCTGTTGTGTACACATCTCAATGTGAATCGTGTGATCCACAACACGAGGGCATGTGCCCTGAGGGTATCAGCCTCATTCGGTGCGTACGTGCTTTAGTTTTCTGGTCATGCCAAATTCTTGCCAGTAAGTAAGACCCTCACCTACCACCGCGGCGCCGGCCCATTTCAAAGTGCAGTGGTCTGTGGTCGCCCCCAACCCTACCTGAAAAGGTCTCGTTTTCTCTGCAAAAAGAATTGGTTTTACAAACAAGTTTATTATCACTAGATGCTACAACGTGGGTCATGCATGTAATATTTAATTTGTTTGATATTACGTATATATTTTACTAGTTCAAAAAGATTGAGTTTACACGAGTTCTAGTCTTTCTCAATAAATGAGATTTTGAAAGACTCCATGCATGATGGTCATTCAAGGGATGGGATGCTATGCCGCCGTGCCGGTTAATTTGACTACAGATTATTCAGTACTTGCTGTGGATTTTAGAAGACTCGATGGAAAATATATAAGAAGAACTATTTACATGGGCATGACGTAGGTGATGATGCTTTGCCCAAAGTTGCATCCACTGATGCTTTTGTACGTAAAGGGGGGCGGTGGTGTCACCACGAATCTATTTGGCTCCCTCTGGATCGCCCTGTCACACCTCTCTCTTTATTCAGGAGCAGTCCTTCCAATTTGTTGTTGTTGTTGGGGGTTGGTGGTGTTGAAGTATGAATGGACAGCAATCTTCGCGCCCTTTGGCATCTCATGTAATGGTACGGTACCTTTCTAGAGTCTCCTCACCAACTCCAAATACTGACCTCCCCGTGGACTGGACCAATGAGAGAGAGGTAGCTAGCTAAGCCTTTTTTTTCTGGGGGGTCGGTAGTGATCTTGGTAGGTAAAGACGTGTGTCTAAGAAGATGTGAAACGGCATTATTGTCAAAGTGGACAGATTGCTGTGTGGATGTGGTAAAGGTATAGTATATGGCAGTACCTGAATCGTTTGTGTATTGATTCGAACTTTAGACGACTCGGGCTACCTCCTTGTTTCATTCTGATTTCCCGTTGACAAGTCTTTGCATCCCCCGTCTAATTATCGTCCAAAGAATACACACTCAGTAAGGTTCAATGGCGCAAAGTTTCTCTCAAGAACCGTGTGTTGATATATACAAAGTTTCTTAACCATTTTTTTCGATAGTCTTCATTAAGCTGTTGTACAACGTACTACCAATGATTTCGTCAATGGAAAGAAGAGTATACTAAATCGCCCTCTGAAATCGATGGCAGTTCCAAGCTAAAGTTTTCTTCAGTATGAACTCAAGTTACGTCTTTTCTGAACCGTCCACTCATTTGATGTTTTCTGAAGGGCGTCGAGTCATACCAAGTATCGGTTGATTCACGTGTCACTATTGTCACGAAATGGTAATAGTGCCACGTACGTGAATGTTTTGGTGTTCCTTTGAGGGATGGGCGGATGCATGGCCTACCAGGCAAAGTTAATTCTTCCAATCTTCAACGATCAGGGTCATCCTGTTTGACATTGGTCTATGCTCCAAGAAATATGTGGAGAGGTAGTACTGTTTTCTTTCTATTCTACAGAAAAAAATAGTTTCAAGATTCTTGATTTTACCATAAAAACTCTAGATATTAGGTGTATCTTGGAGTTGGAGTCATATGAAACAGGGTAACTCGTAGAAAAACATAATCCAAGAATGTTGAAAAAAAAAGACCATCTTGAACAATTCACTTTGTTCGTTTGACATCTTGAAAAAAAAAATCTATGCTCATTTACTACGTCAAACTATTTCAATTGATTTAATCTATTTAATAAGATTTGTCTTCTTTTAGTTCTTCCCATAGAAGTTCACTTTCAAGTTCAGGTATTGTTGGGTCATAAAGGACGCGGTAAGTAGAGAAATACTTGCAACATTTTTCTTCTCATTATTTTCAAGCAATTGTATCTTTATTGTTATTTTTAATTAGATGCTCTAACCAATATATTTTTTAACATATCTTTTGAGGCTTTGAGAAAAATTCTGGAACTCTCGTACCTATCCCCTCTTTCTCACGTGCACCGGACAAAATGCTCATTAAGCTCACTTGGTGGCTTGTGTTAAAAAATGCTATAATTGAACTCAGTTTTGTTTCAAAATAAAAATTTGATCTTCAGAGACTTTCAACTCCTACTCGGCTCATTATGCTCTGCTCGTTAAGTTTGAATTGAAGTTGAGTCTCAAACAATTTAGGAGACCATGATAAGATTAGGTTAAATTAAATTTAAAAAAAAATATGCAATTGGACCCTTATCCACCCATACACTGTATATTGGGCTCTAAGCCCATGGGCTTTGTCACAACATTAGATAGGCTTCTAAGGCCATGAGCTTTATCACAACATTAGATGTTCACTATATCATATCATTTTATATGTTCAATGTATAGATCTACTCATGTTGAGTCTAATAAAATAATTTTTCTATATTTTATGATATTTTTGTGATTTACTATGATTTTTTAAAGATTTGGCCAAGATAAACAAAAAATAAAAAGATAAAACACCGATAAAACCACCATCCAAAACCAAAACCGTCCAAAAAGATAAAATATTTAATACTCTATGCATGTGTCTAAATATTTGACGTGATAGGACATAAAGTTTTTAGTGGGAAACTAAACATGCCTAAGTTTGTAAAACACAATAGGCTTATTTTGTACGTAAAAAAACAATGAAAAAGAATGGTATAATATTACTCTGTTGAAGAATTTTGATTTTTCAGGTGCTTCTTGGCACTCAAATTTTGCAAAAGAAATAAAGAATAAAATCTAAATGTCCCATTGATCATGAGCATGATCAAATAATATTGTACTTTGCATCGCCTCTAAACCTAGTAAGCCAACTCCTCTGTATCTGTACTTGATTGATGCTATCCTATCAGGGCTTTGCGGCGGCGGCTGACGAACCGAACAGTGTCCGGAGAACTGTGTCCCCGAGGCCGGGGACGCCGGACATGAAGTGTCCGGTTCCGGGGAGCTCGTGGTAGTTAACCCACGCGAGGCTGCCGGCGACGTGGCGCTGCAGGACGACGGGGACGAGGCCGTCCTCGTCGCCCTGCCACATGTGCACGGGGCACGGCGGCTCCGGCAGCGCCATGGGGTCGAACTCCCACTTGCCGAACATGACGGTCATGTCGCGGTAGTAGGACTCGTGGATGCCCTGCTGCGTGGCGGCGTCCCGCTTCCTCTGGAGCGTGCCGTCGGCGTCGAGCGCGGCGCGGATCTGGGCGTCGCGCTTGTTGGGGAGGTGGGTGGTGTTGTCGACGACGGTGGAGGTGGGCAGCCAGCGCTGCGCCATCCACCAGTGGAGCATCCCCGGCGCGTGGTGCGACACGCGCAGCGCCCACTGGTCCCCACGCGCCTGCCGCGCGTACGCCTCCGCCGCGGCGCCCGCGGGGAGCCCCGGCCACCAGTAGTTGACCACGGGCGCTAGCATGGCGGCGCCCGCGAGCCTGTGCGGGATGTAGCGGAGCGCGCCCCACACTGCGTGGCAGCCCAGGGAGACGCCCACGGCGTAGAACCTGTCGCCCAGGTCCAGCGCGTTGGCCAGCTCCTCCATGTCCAGCGCCGCGCTCCGCACCGACCGCCGAGGGTTCGGGTCGCTCTCGCCGTAGCCCGCGCGGTCGAAGGCCACCATGTACACGCCCAGCTCCTCGGCCACTTCCTGCATTTATTTATTTATTAGTATTATTTTACAAAAGCCTTTTGTTCAGCACGCTGCACGGTAAAATCAATAAAACGGTAGATGTGAATATGAATTGTTCGTGGGTTTGACTTGTTTTTGGTGACGTTATGATGGGAGAAGTATGCAATGGATCAACGGAAGAGAAGACTAGATCAGCGTATTTGCTGTAATAATTAATCAAAGTGAAATTCGTTCATGGGCGTTGACGAAATCGACCATCAAATCGACAGCTAGGACAGCTGTTTACTTTAATTTTCTGCGCGTTCGGATGCCAGCTGCTAGGAATTCCAGTTTGTGGTTCGTAGTGTGCTGTGCGACGTGGTCTCCAACTCTCTCCATACAAACAAATAAACAATTTTTTTCTTTGTAACCTCCCCCCCCCCCCCCCCCCCCCCCCCCCCCCCCCCCTGGAAGTTGGAACTACGATATGATGTTGCAATGAATGCAATGTAGCGAGAAGAGAATGAGTGGCTGCTAACCTGTGAGGCGCGGAGGCTGTCGAGGCGCGATCCGGTGAAGCCGTGCGAGAAGACGATCCTGTAGCGCGCGGTCTCCCTGGGCACGCCGGACTCCTCGTAGGCCAGGTGGCGGCCGTCGCGCAGGCGCACCCGGCGCGACGTCACGGGCGGGCCCCCGGGCGTCCCGCACACCCGCGGCGGCGGTGGCGGCTGCAGCGCTGCCCGGCAGAGCCACTCGCCCAGCTGCCCCATCGGGTCCATCAGCCCGGCGGCGGCGCCCTCGTCGCCCTTTCCTCGCTTGCCGCCGCAGCCAAGCGCTTGCGTGGACGCCCACAGCAGCCGCTCCATTGAATCGGTCCGCCGATGTGATGGATCGGGCGCTGGATGCTGGTCCTCGCGACGGCGGTTGTTGCGTACAGTAGGCGGCTTTGGCGCTCAGCTCGCGTTGTTGTTGCAGGGTGAGATGATGGCGAGGAAGGATGATCGGCACTGCAGCTGCAGACGGCCGGCCGAGGGAGGACTGGGGAGCGATCCAGCGGTAGGTGGGCAGCAAGCATCCCGCGCGCATGTGTTATTTATGGGGTGCTCGCCCTCGCAGTCGCGGCGGAAGTGTGTGGGCATGTGGACGTGGTCGCGCTGCGTGCTGGTTCGCCTGGACGACTCGGCTTGGCCGCTTGGGCTTTTGTTTATTGGGATCGCCGGGGACAACGCGGTTTTACTAGGATTTGCCGGCGCGCCCGCGAACGCGCGTCGGTGCGTGCCCGTCCGTGATCCGTCGGATGGGCCACGCCGATCGAGATTCCTGCTGGCTGCTGCATCGTCTCATGTCCTCCGATTCGCAGGTGGGCAGCTGTTGCACGGCCGGGCACGCGATGATCGGCGCACCTGCCACACCGGCCCTTTTTTAATTAGGATAATTTCATAATTGTTCTTCTTTTCAGGTCTAACTTTACGTTTGTCCCTATTTTTTAACTTTGCACAGTTGCTCCTATTTTTTGAATATGAAGATTGCAGTTACCCCTATTCCGTGAAAGAGATTTAACGATGTTAAATACATGCTGAAAAGGTAGAAATACCCTCAACACAAATGACTCACGAATCAATTTGTTTTTTACACACTCTTATAGTCCATTTATTTAAGACAAATAACAATATATTTTTTGTGTAAATATCAAATTATAATATTTAGACTCCCGACCAAGCCTTGCCGGCCGATGTGCCTCGCGCGAGGAGCGTCGTGATCGCGCCGCGCAGGTGTCAGCCGCACACGCACGCGCTCGCACACACGGCCGCCACCCGCGCACGCGCTCGCACACACGACCGCCGCCTGCGCCGCTGCCCGCGCACTCCCCCGCGGCCGCGCTCGCGTCTGCGCACGCGCTCCCGCACTCGGGCGCCGCCCGCTGCCAGCGCTAGCGCCGCGCCCGCGCACACGCCGCACGCCGCCGCCCGCTGCCCGCGCTCGCGTCGCGCCTGCTGCCCGCGCCTCGCCCGCCCGCGCTCGCAAGGAAACAGGGGATCCCAGGAAACAGAACCGGGGATAAGGGGTAGTTTAGACTTTTTTCCTTTTTTTCTTTTTTTTCAACATTTTTTCTGTCTATTATTTAACTCAATTTCACGGTGTTGAGAAACAGGGGTAAACGGTGCCTTCAATTTCGAAAACCAAGGGCCAACGTGTAAAGTTAAAAAAAATAGGGACAAACGTAAAGTTAGACCTCAAAACAAGGACAGTTATGCAATTGTCTTTTTTTAATGGGCTCAGCAGATAGGCAATGGAATGCTGACCCACGACTGCTTGTCTGATGGATGTAGTCTATTGTATGCGCTTTCTTGAATGAGTGGGGTTTCAGGACCGACGCTCCGTGATTTCTTTTCCCCCTTGATAATACTGAACGTTATATCTTATGATCATCAAATCGGATACCTATATATTTTCTGGTTTCATGTGTTGACTAGTATACGCTATGTTCGGTTGATAGTTTCTACGGTTGATAAGCCGGTTGATAGTAAATTATTATAGCATAGCTGATAAGCCAAACAAACAGGTTAAAAAAATACTTCTATCTAATTAGCCAAACCAGCATTATGAGATAAAAATATTATACCCTGTTTTGTTCTATTTTTATTGTATATAAGACACAGACGTGTATCAAGATTCAAAACAACAAAAAAATATTTGACTAATAGATTTAGTTATACTATCTAATGATTACAAGCATATAAGTATAATGATGATATAATAAAAATAAGTAGTGATGAAGATGTAATTTAGGTCATATCAAATTATGTCTTATAATAAGGGAATAAATAAAAAAATTATTGTATTTGTCTATCCATTTTCTATTCTGCTCCCATTTCTCAGTGAACAAAGTTGCTAAAAACCGGTAGCCACAAAATATGCTTGACCAACTGCTACGGGCCAGATTCCGGCAGAGTTGTGCCGAACCTGCTGGTGCCACGACAAGGGTTACCCCACCTCTAACATTGGAATTCAAAGTTTTTTTTTTGCGAGATCAGTTACGACGTAGACACTAACCTCTATGAACGCACGTGCACACCCTATCTAGCACCTCCGAAGAATTGAGTTAGACCGGCAAATCTCGAGACTGACGAAGTCACCACAAGCTCTTGCTGTCGACGCGCACATCGCCTATCAATGAAAGAATAGCGTCGTTAAATCATGTAACAAATTTAGGAAAATACAAACACCCATATCGTTAAATCCTGGAACAAATTCAGGAAAATGCAAACACACGTGTTAAATTGAATATATGAACCCGGATGGGTATGTTCCACCAGAAAAAAATCCAACCACCTGAGCATAAAGCTTCGTTTTTGTCCAGTAGCTAGCCTTTTCTTTTTTATAAACAACCGGTCTTGAGGCATGCAGGTTGCTTGAAGTAAGTGCAATATAGTTTTTTGCCCATATAATAGAGAGAATATTGGTTGTGGGACATCTTGAAAGACGAAAATTGGTTGGTGCACATCTTCACTTTAGATATTTGCTAGAAGACACTGTTGTTTCGTGTAATTTGTCCAATAGACACTGTGGTTCGGTTCAAGCTGTTCGAGGAGACAGAAATTTTAAGTTTGGACATCTGGTGCATGAATATTTTCATATCGACTTCACGAATATTCAACTTGCACAAATTTGTCTTTCTGGCTTGAAATTTTTTATTTTTATATCTCACAAATGAAGTCGAGTTTTGACAAGATATTTTACAAAGTTGTGTATCATCATATCATCTACATGTGTGATTTTTTTGGTGAATTTAGACGAGATTTTTGTCATGGTTTACACGGGTTTTCATGAAGGTTGTGGTTTGCACCTGATAGGTTGTCAATGTAATAAGCTTAAACTTTAGATGTACTAGATTTTTTTTAGATTCACTTTGAGAAATGAAATAGTTTTATAGTATATATAATCTATATAGTGTAAAACTACAAGATATATTTTAAAAAAAATGGTTGGTCAAAGATTATAATTTTTGACTTTAGATAAAACTAATGTGGTATGTAAAAATACGAAAGGACTATTTACTTTTTCTTGTGCAGACTGATGTTTCTTCTTAAAGAAGGTTAAAGCTGGAATTATCTTTCAATTGTATAGAAAAGTACTACACGAGTGCCACGGGGATATCGCATGCAGATGGTGCCACTTCAGCTCGCCCCGGGCACAGACCACAGATATATCTTGCACAGCTACACTTCCCAATTTTGCGTTCCATATATACTTCTTTTTTCAATTTCAGATACGCACAAGTGTTGTTCTCAATAATGTATGATATCCACAACAGTGAAATATTAAGGGCTCATTTAGATTTTTTTTTTAAGAAACACCCCTTTCGATAACATAGTCCATAGAGGGAGAGACCTGTAGGCCCATGTTACCATTTGAATAGTGCACCTTGGGGCTAAGATTGGCCTATGGTTCTCTTTTTTTGTCCATCGCTCATTGATCCACGTTGTTCTAAACAAAAAATCTCTCGCACCTTGTTCGTTTTTTAAAATGTTCTTGAGTTATGGTTGGAGTCTAGATTTCCTGTTTGAACTTTGAAAGAACCAGGATGGCAGGATGTCGCTGTGGGGTTTGGGAAGGAGGGTTGAGGGTTGGGTGCCGAATAGATGAATCTAAAAAATTGCGACTTATAAAATACAGAAACCGGTTAGAATAGGAGTTTTCGATTTCTCATAATTTCAAATCAGAGTATAAAACATCTCTAAGCAGTATTATCCTAAATGTTAAACGGTAAACTAAGTCACCCACCGTTTAGCTCATTATTTAGGAAAAAAAGAGTGTTCAAACGGGAAAAATAGATGTTTAAACGGAACCGATTACGCCGGATCATGAGGAAGACATTGGGGCGTGGTGGCTGCGGAAACGGTCACGTCTCGACTGCACGGCTCGCCCGGTGTTCGACTCTCTGCTAGTACTAATCTCATGGAGCCTTTGGAAGGAAAGAAATAACATGACCTTTGGAAGACCCGCTGTCGATGAGTGGATGTTGTGGCAATCTAATGTAAGCGAGGCAGCTGACTGGATGGCTGCAGGGTTCGCAACACTCTGTGGAGTTTTAGCTGTTTGGTTGCCAAACTTCGGAGCTTTGTGATTTTAACTTTTTCTCCCTGTTCTTCATAGCTAGGTTACCAGCCAGCTGGCGCTGGCCACTCGCCGGCATCCTAAACTTTCTGTAGCATTTGCTTACATATCCTCTTAATGAAAAACAGGTTAATCATCCGATCGAGAAAAAAACAACCGATTAAATAAAAATGGTGTATAACCATATAACATTTAAACGGTGAGTAAACATGCTAAATGACCATAAAACAAAGTGTAAAACAGATACTAAACAAGCATAGGAGCCAAACACCTGCAAAACATAGTTACCTAACACGGTAAGAGAACAGGGCAACATTGAAGCTTTAAATAAAAATCGTGAAGATAAAATCATAAAGTTACAAGAATAGAAAAAAGAGAGTGTATCCTGTGCAAACCACAACTTCGTGAAAACCCGTGTAAACCATGGTAAAAAAAATCACACATGTAGATGATACGATTATACATAACCTTGTAAAACATTTTGTCCAAACTCGACTTTGTTTGTTAGATATAAAAATAAAAAATTTCTAACAAATCATTTGTACAACTTTCTGGCTTGAAATTTCTTATTTTTATATCTCACAAATGAAGTCGAGTTTGGATAAGATATTTTGCAAAGTTGTGTATTATCATATCTTCTACATGTGTGATTTTTTGAGTGAATTTAGACAATTTTTTGCCATGGTTTATACGGGTTTTTACGAAAATTGTGGTTTACACTTGATATATAAAAGGTATCGAGTAATTGTGTTTTTTCTTCCTCCTCTCGCCGCCATTCTCAAGCGAGAAAGAGACAAAAAAAACTCGGTTGCTCTTTACGCTTCTCTAATTAGCCAATGCAACGGGCCTCAAACACCCAAATTCTCTATTTTAAGCCCGTCTTTCTTTTTTCCCGCTGGTGAGCCCATCTAGCATTTGTCCCGCAGGTGCTATAGTATAGGGAAAGTTGGGCGGGCCTTTCTATGTCGCTGCATAGTACTCCTTGTAGTGAACGCAAAAAATAGAATTATACTCCCTCCATCCTAAATTAGAATTCAAAAAGTCATAACATCTCAAGTTTAATTTAAATTATAGAAAAATTATAAAGATTTATAACATCAAATATATATTACTATAAAATATAATTGATAAAAAATTTAATGATACTTAATTGCATCACAAACATTATTATATTATCATATAAATTTAATCTAACTTGTAATTTGGGATGGAGGAAGTATTTGTTTATTATGTAAATTTAAAAAGAAAATTGCTAATTTTGAAGAAAAAAAGAAACTGCTAAATTAACAATTTTGCAATGCTTTAGATTTTGCCTTCAAACGCATCAAAGCTCGAGGAAGATCCAAATCACGCACTCCATGAACTCGGACGGGGACTCTTCTGCCTTCTCTATCACCACTCACCTGCTCAGCAGAGGCTTTTCGGGCACCGTTGCTGCACGGCCGCCGCCCAGTGTTTGTCACGGCTGCTGTAAATCGAGGCTGTCCCACTGCGGAAGCTGCAACGGGAGCCGGAGTGCCACTAAACATGCCTGCTTGGTTCCCACCCTGGGAAGTGGGAAACCTGCCTCGCAAGGCATCAACGATTGAACGCCTGGGGTAAGATGTCTGCCTGGGCCTGGCTGGGATCCCCAGGCGAGGGTGGCAAAGCAGTCCATGCTTCACGAAATAATGCAGATGGAACCAACTTATTCTAACACACTAGTTTATTACACATCGCACCCATCGCTCAAGACATTGATACAGGTAAATGGTATTATAAGATAGTTTAGTACATACAAACTCAATATTTATTTCAGGCCACAAATTCTGGACAGCTCACTTTTACATCCTGACTCGGCCATTATATGCAGAATCGTGTGCGCACAAACAAGCACAAGATCCAGGTACTCTAATTATCAAAGAATCTAGAACCATACTATATTTTGCCTCTGCTACTGGAAGCATGTGAATACAGTGAAGTGTCATTTTAACCAACTAGCCAATTGCCACAGAATTCCAATAGTGCCTAAAAAGTTGTTGAGAACTGACTGTCCCTGAACTTCAACATATCTTTCATACAAATCCTTGGGAGATGAACCCCGATGTTTTAACTATCATAAGTTACGGGAATACATTTGTCATTTGTGTATAATCAACTCTGATACCAAGTCAAAATTTATGTGGCTTGTTTCACCCTCAAAATGAAAACAGCAGCAGCCAAAAACGATGAAGATACCTTCCTAATGCACAATCTGACTTTTGGGACCATATCACAGCAAATCAAATATCCATCACTCCAATGTTCAAAGTACAGCTTGCTCATCAGCCGTACAGATGCCCAAAATTTACCTGTGTTTCCGAGATTTACCCTGGATTTCACTTTCTTTTCAAGATTTTTGACCTTATAGCCAAGAGCAGCAGCATCAGGTTGGCCCAGAACAGATCCCTGGGCTCCTGTGATTGCTGCTGGTGACTGTGCGGCTGGTATTGCCTTAGATCCACCAAACATATTGAAGATTGGCTTTGCCGTGAGCGAAGGCTTGGCTTCCAAAGCAGGAAGATTAAACCACATCCTCACAGCTGGCTTCCGCATAACTGACGAAAAGAAATGATGGGACACAAATTATCAACTATTAGACCATGAAAGAGAACACAAGATCCTAAAGATTCAGCCAAAGTCTGGGATCATACTCACCAATACCATATAACAGGGTGAATATGTTTGATGTGATCCAGTAACAGAAAATTGCCTGGACAAAAGAAATAATAATTAAGACTACTGAGGAAACGAGTACATCAGATATATTACACCGAAATATGAGGACTAGTTGGAACAAGCAATGCTACTGCCTCGACTTCTAGGCTTCTAGACTATTATAGTGCGCTATGCAGACTAATAGCATGCATCTTTGTAAATGTCGTGTACAATATCAAGATTCAGAATCTAATCAAGCCCTAAGAAAAAAATTAATTAGAAAGTGCTTGTAGGTTGTGACTAATATGACCATCCATGCTGTTTTCATAGTACCTTGGAGCTACAATAAAGTTATCCTCTATCACAGAGCTAAACACAAACAATATACAGGGCCCACTTTAAGGGTAACAGCTAACAGAGCTTAGGCGCTACCAATACAATGTAGTGATCCATTAGGCACTACCAATACAATGTAGTGATCCATAATAGGGTTTTATTGTTATGTATATAGCTCAGTAGTTAGGGCGCGTGGGGGCGAGGGACGAGGGCTTGAGGAAGACGGCGGAGATGGGCGTGCTACAGTGCCGCGGGTACTGTTCACAGGGCAGTGGCGACTAGCTGGGAACGCCGGCCGCGGGGCTCCGCCCACGGCCGGCAAGAGGGAAGGGGTTTCCTTCTAATCTCTTGCTTGATTTAGATTGATACATCTCCTCTCATTATATAGAGAGGATTTACTTGGCCCCTAAGCAAGCGACTAATTAACCCTAATGGGCTAAGGCCCAATAGGCCCTAGACTCTCCTAACACTACACCCCTCCTGGACATGCAGCTCGTCCTCGAGCTGCGACCTAACAACGACTCGACGTAACACAAACCTAACACCTAAAAATAAGCCTTTTACATCTCGGCTTATTTTATTATTCTCAACCTGAATTGGACTCCGACTCTTTATTTTGGACTCCTGAAGATAAAACGGACACCCTTCGCGTGCTGGAGCGACAGTGTGCAGCCACCTGGATCCCAAGGACGCCATCTAGACGAAAGGCCACCAGGAATTGGTCGCAACAACGACCAGCAGAGGCGTCCTCGCGGTGGCCGGTGACGAAAAACAGCGGCGCTAGGCAAAGCGCTCCTGCCGATGTCGAGAAAGACGAGGGAAGCGCCTGCCAAACAGCCGCCGACGCAGAGGTCGAGTTCGCTGCCCGCGGAAAAAACAGCATGCTCGCGCTTGAAGACGGCAGCGGATCGGCGTGGTTGCTGGCCGTTTGACCAAGCGAGGTCGTGCTCCCCTGCTGAGGTCGACCGATCTGGCGAGGTCGCGCTCCCCTATGCTGAGGTCAACCGTCCCGAAGGTTGCCTCGTGCATAGGTGAGCGCATCTTCTGCAGCCGCAGGCGCGCTAGGAGGCCATGCGTCGCCGCCTGCAGCCGCACTGCTGCAGACAACTTGTAGGTAAACGACGGGATCGACGCCGTTGGCGGTGGCGGTGGGGGTGCAGGTAGCGGCGGAAGGGCCAGATGGACAAGCCCCGCGCAGGCAACCTGTATCGCGGCGACTTTGATTTGCATGGCGGCGACAATGTTTTGCATTGCGGCGAGATTGCTCAATAGCCCCGCCCGGAACTCCTCGGATAGTGGCGCCCGTTGGGGGTGGCGGTGGTGGCGCAGGCTGAACAAACCCCGCCCAGGCAGCCTGCATCGTGGGCGCAGGCAGCAGCGGGAGGGGCGGCAGGACAAGCCCCGCCCAGGTCGCCGGCATCACGACCGGCGTCGCAGGGACAAGCCCCGCCCAGGTCGCCGGCGTCGCGACCGGCGTCGCAGGCAGCGACGCGAGGGACGGCTGGACCAGACTCGCCTAGGCAGCCGGCATCGCGGGCGCAGGCAGCGGCGGGAGGGGCGGCTGGACAAGCCCCGGCATCGCGACCGGCGTCGCAGGCAGCGACGCGAGGGACGGCTGGACCAGACTCGCCCAGGCAGCCGGCATCGCGGGCGCAGGCAACGGCGGGAGGGGCGGCTGGACAAGCCCCGCCCATGTCACCGGCATCGCGACCGGCGTCGCAGGCAGCGGTGGCTGGACAAACCCCGCCCAGGTCGTCGGCATTGCGACCGGCGTCACATGCAGCGGAGGGAGGGGCGGCTGGACCAGCCCCGCCCAGGCAGCCTGCATCGTGGCCGGCGTGGAGATGACGGAGATCAGAGATTAGGCCGCCGGTGGCGGCGCGGTCGACGGTGGCGGCGGTAACGTAGTTGAGGGCAGCGAAGAGATCGAACCTAAGATCTTTGATACCAAATGTTATGTATATAGCTGAGTAGTTAGGGCGCGTGGGGCGAGGGACGAGGGCTTGAGGAAAACGGCGGAGATGGGCGTGCTACAGTACCCGTGGTGCTACAGTGTCGCGGGTACTGTTCACAGGGCAGCGGCGGCTAGCTAGGAACGCCGGCCGCGGGGCTCCGCCCACGGCCGGCAAGAGGGAAGGGGTTTCCTTCTAATCTCTTGCTTGATTTAGATTGATACATCTCCTCTCATTATATAGAGAGGATTTACTTGGCCCCTAAGCAAGCGACTAATTAACCCTAATGGGCTAAGGCCCAATAGGCCCTACACTCTCCTAACATTTATAGTATAGCAATGGAAGGTGGGGCTGTTGAAGTATTAGCCACTTTATGTGTCGGCAGCCAGCCAGCCCTTCCTCATTAGCTAGAGATATAGGATCAATTAGGGATATAATTAAACACGATTTGTTAGAGCACTTCCAGGATTCCACCTAAATTAGATCTATTTTGTCAGAGTCCATCTAAATAAAAATTCACCCTAAATTGTTTTTTTTCTCACAACTAGCCCCCCTAAATTTCAACCACTATCTTTTAAACATATCTGGGCCCAGTTTCTTTATTGATCTAGTCTGCATTTTTCTGTCAGACGCTGATCGCCTCTTGTTGAGTCCTACACCATGGTATCAGATTGCATTGGTTTCAAACCAATATCGTGGCTTCTGCTGCCACCAACCTATCAATTACGAATATATGTGCCAGCATGTTGGCTGGCTGTGTAAAAATACAAGACTTGATTGGTAAGTCAAAGGAGAGGATGGCATGAATGCTAGGCAGTGGTGCGCCTACCGGCGGCAGTGTGGATGCCTGGTGAGGCGTCAAGTATGGGCAACAAACTAGTGATATATGGTATTGCCTTGGGCATTGCACAATCTTCCATGGTGAAAACAAAGACACTTATGTCCTCAACAGGTCCGATTACATTCACCAAAATTGGATGGTGTGTCATGGCAAGCAACTCCAGGCTTGATGAACTGGATGTGTTACCCGCACCCCCTTCCCTGTGCACACACATGCAGGTGCCACAGGATCCGTCTACGACCACAACACCACGCATCCTCGCGCACAACTCCATCACGACAACCTCTTCTTTGACATTCTGCAGGCCTTGATTGCTGGCCAAGTTGACCCACTGGCTCGTGTCACAGCACCAGACCTGCAACACCACATCTGCACCAGGATATCACCCCACATCCCTGCTCCTTGCTAGTAGCATTGTGCGTACATGGGCGTTGTGCTAGATAGAGGCAACCAGGTTTGCTAAATTTAGATGGGATCCCGGATATGTGTACTGCATCATACATGCATCAATTCTGGTTTCAAATTTTAGAAGTAAAAAAAATAAGCTGAGATGTAACTACAGTTTGATGTGTGTGTGTGGTGGGGGGTGGGGGGGTTATTGGTAGGCTCCATGATCCTACCGCGGCTGCGAAGAGCGTTGGGATAGGAGATTTGGGGACGGGGACAAGGTTGATGGTGCCTTGCGTAGGGTAGGAGATTTGGGAACGGGATGAGGTTGATGGCGCCAGGGCGCCGTGACTGAGCAGGGAGGCGGCAGCTGTGTGCGTGCCTGCCCTAGGCGAGCGCAGGGAAAGATGGAGAGATATCACGGTGGGCCAGGCAAAGATATTTGCCTTGCTTGATTAATTCCTAGATTGTTAAGGGTATTTATCCCCCTTCCAATACAAACTCGATTACAACTCTATAATAAAAATACTAAATATGAAAAGAACTCTATAATATGATGCATGCCCCTAATTTGTACTCATTCCCATGCATTGGAAGGCTTGTTAGTCTAGGTAACTTATGTTGCATGTGAATTCCAAAGGAAATAAAGTCCACCAAAAATGTTGCATGCATGGCTTTAAAGATAGCCCCCTACCTACCTAGGATTGCATTCTTTTTGGGACAAAATTTGAATGCTAGAATTGCATAACATTTGGGATAGAGTATGTCTACCCCAAGTATCTGTCACTTGAGATTTTTAGTAGCAACATATTCCTTAAGTATTCCAATATTGGTTGTTAACACATTACCGGTAATGCGATTCATTGAGTCATCTAATACCAAGAAAATATCAGCATGTAGCAATATTGTCATACCTTCGCAAAATTCATTGTAAATGGGACAGTCAAAACAGCCATTCCTCTAGATAAGTACTTCATTTTACCGGCCATAGAATTTCCATCCATTCCTTCTTGCAAGTTAAGCTGCAATAGCATAATTTTTTATTCGGTTTGAATGCAGAATCAATAAACAGAAATAGAAAAGAGCAGATGGTTCAGGTAGTTTAAACTAGGTGGAAAGTATAAGAAAATTTCTGCACGAGCAGAATAGTTTACTAGACCCATGGACAAGTACAGTGTCGTTACCTGGGCGAGTTTAATAAGAAAATGCATAAATGCTTATGGGGACCAGATGGTGGTAAATTCAGGTCCAGATTAAAAAAACATACATGACATGAATAATTGAATATATGACCATCAATGACTGCTTGTGTGGACTTCCATTTTATAGGTGGAGGTAGTTTCATTCCAGTAAAGAAATAATCATCCAAGATTGAAATAGAGGTAGAGCAAATTGAATGTACAATGCCAAAAGGGCAATCATAAAACTGAACCAAGACAGACAAAGTGCACACCTCCA
Source organism: Microstegium vimineum (assembly GCA_022036555.1). NCBI lineage: Eukaryota > Viridiplantae > Streptophyta > Magnoliopsida > Poales > Poaceae > Microstegium > Microstegium vimineum. The sequence goes on along the minus strand of CM039124.1, from coordinate 6,189,935 downwards.
CTGTGACCAAGAAGGTCAGTGCTGTTAACACAGGCAAGAGGTAAAGAGAATCTGGAGTCGTCAGGTCAGTAAACCACAATGCTCCACCTCCTTTGAATGAAGGTACTTTCTCAACCATGTTTGATACCTACAATTGGTACTGCATTAAAATACCACTAAAAAAAGCAAGGTGCAAGAAAGAATTGACTGAATGAAAAAAAAAACTCACAGCAAAGAAAAAGCTCATGAACATTGGCCCTTGGATCAGGAGTCCTTTCAGTGGAGTAAATGCACTAACACCATGTCTAAAGGGGAGGAAGAAAAAACAAAATAAGTTGGAGAAACTAGATCAAAGAGCAATATTTCAAATGCATGACACACAACAATGAAGGAAAAAGGCATATTACAAGCTTCAGTGTTTGATTGTTTTATCATGCAATTGAATGAAAAGTGCATAATACGAGCAATAGACTAGGAAGTGAGCTTTCCCACATTTAAAACCTAGTCATTCACAAAAGGAAAGGAAAATAGCGAACATAATGCATTAGCAAGAAAAGATTACTTAACAGATACTGAGTTTATTAAGAGAGTATATTAACGAGAAAATAACATCGCCACTAAAATAATATAACTAATAGCCTACTCAAGATCACATACTTTTTGAACGCCGCTTGCATTTTAGCTTGTCCCTCCTCCACTGATTTTGGATCTGTATCCTACAGGATATAAACTTCAAAGGTTAAAGCATAGCCAAAAGATGCATTTTACTGACAATAGTATATATATATATATATATATATATATATATATATATATATATATATAGTATACTATGGATACGCTAAGAACAAGATCTCACATCTATCTGAGCTTTAATGGCTTCCATCTCTGAATTTACTACCTGCAAAAATATAAGTTTCAAAGAAGCAAAGAATCATCTGATAGTTGGAACATTATAAAGGAAGTATGAAGCTCAAGATCATTGTGCATATATATAGCATAAGAGAAATAAGGAGATAAATACAGTGATCAAATTTAAAATTGTACAAATGACTTCTGGAATACCATCTATGCAACTTTAAGTGTCAAGCCTGCTGCTAGAATCCTAGAATTGCAACCAGGGCACCATTTAAAAAATCAAGGCAGTTGAATTCTGACTTCACTTATAACACGCTAAATAAGAAATTGGACAGCATATCCATTACTTCAATACAGTTTCAATCAAATCACAGTTATTTCTCATCATGAATCAAATGCCACCAAGATATAATTGTTTTCTATTTGTCCAATATTAATGCTACAAAAAATAATTACAGAAAATACCGTGGCCATACTTTTTTTTTCAATAAACGCGGCATTGTTTTTATATAGCTAACCAAAGTACATACAACTCGTCAAGGTTAAGATTTTAGAGTGGCAGCAAGTGTGGAATCACATACATGAGAACCAAGGAGAAATGCTCAGCAGTAACTAGTAAGTACTCACTCTATTCCAAATTGTAAGTCATTCCAAGAATCTTGGAGAGTCAAAGCATTTTAAGTTTGACCAAAGATTATAGAGAGAAACATAAAGATTTATGACATCAAATAGTTATAGTATGAAAATATAACTAATAAAGAATCTAATGATACTTAGTTGGTATCAAATATGTTATTATCCTATTATATAAAGTTGGTCAAACTTTTTAAACTTTGACTCTCCAAGATTCTTGGAATGACTTACAATTTGGGATGGAGGGAGTACTCTTTTTCTTCCACGCATAGTGATAAGCATATCAACTATCAAAAATCCAAACATCTAAGAACCCATGAGCATTCCAAAAGAGCATGGTGCTTGGGCCTAGTCTTTGAACAAGCAAATGGCCAGCTACATGCTCAGCTGCTTATCTTATGTGTTGATCCTGTAGGCAATACAGAGGTTGCTCTTTCCTGAATGACACAACTCACATGCAGCATAGCTAGGTTCTGTTATTTGATGAAAACATAGCCAACCTTTAGATGCAGAGTCATTTTGAACACAAATGCTCTACCACTATGCTTAAGATTTTATATATTAGAGTAACTGAGAAGCACATAGAAGTCTTGATGCCGCAAGGTGGACCAACAGCTTGCACACTGCAAATCCCTTGTTCAGAAATTGATGAGGTAACACTAACCATTTGCATAGCACAAGAACAACAGTTCTGCACATGGGTGTTTGCAAAGCATTTTCACTTGTAAATAACAGAACTTCATGTTTCTATCCTCCAAAATGGATTCACGAGAAGGTTTTGAGGCAGACATAACACTAAATTGAGCGAACAGGCAACAACGAGCTTAGGAGAATCGCATTAGGGGCACTTTACTTTTAGCTTCGTCGTGGACTTCATCTGGTTCACAAGCAACGGGATCGTGGCACTCCGGATAATAAGCGTTGCCAGTGCGATGCACGCCCACCTGACCACACACCATAGAAGAGACGAAGGCGTAGCTCATCAAGCAGTCGACCCAAGTGAGGAGATCCCGAACCTTACAGCTAAATCCTCAAAGCTCACCAGTTCAGCCCGGTAAAGGTATGGATGGCGTCGATCATGTGCTGAAGTGCGGCAACCGGGGCGAACGAGTCGGCAGCCGCGGCGGCTACCTCTCCCGGGAACGGCGCCGGCACTGACGGCGCCGCCTCCGCTGCATCTACTAGGACGCCGGCGGCTACCTCCCCCGGGAACGGCGCCGGCACTGACGCCGCCGCCTCCGCTACATCGACTAGGACGGGGGCGGCATCAACCTCGGCGGCTGGTGTGGCCCCCAGGTTGGGGGCGGGAGACGAGGACGAGGACCAGAAGCTGCGGCGGGTTGGTCCCGCGAAGTGGAGCGAGAAAGGGAGGAAGCCTAGGGTTTGGGCCGCTCTAAAACGTTGCTGAAGCGGGGCATGAAGTGATGGATGCGGGAGCGGGAGCGGCGGCGAGGGGCTCGCCTGCTCGTCGAGGGAGTGGGAGGTAAGCGCGTGTGGAACGCAGGGATGGAGGCGGCGGGTGAGATGGTGAGAGAGCCGGGTGGCGATGCTCCTCCGCGCGGCGAACGCCATGGCTGGGCTGGGGGCGTGGCGGCGCGCAGAGGGAGGCGACGCGGGGCTGGCTGTGAGTGACGACGACGGCGCGGGAGCACAACGGCCCAAAGCGTCAGTCAGTCCAACAAGCATGGGCTCAGTGATGGGCCGTCTGGTCTTTCGCAGGATTGGTTGGACCGGCCTTTTGTCACTAAGCAGTGGGGTTTTTAGGCCCATCCCGGTCGGCTTTAGGGATGGGAGATGGACGGCGCGTGAGGACGCTGATGGTTCCACTAAAAAAAGTACGCTGATGGAGATGAAAGCGAAATTGAGTGGACGCGGCGGGCCGCCGCGCACGGATCTCATGATCCCATTAATGCCCTTCCTCGATCCCATAAACGGACCCATCTCTCCTTGGGCCGTGGGATCCCCCTCCTCCGCCGCCCTCGGATCAGCGCCACCGCGCCGGAAGACCGGGATCGTGACGGCCACATGGACATGGTTACGGCGGCGGCCGCGTTGCCATGGGTGAGTCCCCATGCCTCATCTCGTCTCGTCTTTTATTAACCCCCGCGGCCCCGCCCCTGCTTTCCTTGCTTCGCGCTTCAGGTAGCATACATAGCTTCTGATCAGACCGTCCGTTCGGCCGGCCATGGAGGTTCTTGGTTTCGCGGCAATGGTCATTTGATTCCTTATTACTTTCATTCAGTACTCCCGACCTGGGCAAGCTAGTCGGGAAGGGGATATATTATCTGTTCGTGTTGGGCTCACGGAGGGATGGTTCTTCTTCTTGCGTGTTCAGGGAGGCGGTTCCCCGGCGTGGATCGACGTGCCGGAGCGGAGCAAGAGCGCGTTCATGGAGCTGAAACGGAGGAAGGTCCACCGGTACGTCATCTTCAAGATCGACGACAGGAGGGAGGAGATCGTCGTCGAGAAGACCGGCGCGCCTGGGGAGAGCTACGACGACTTCACGGCGTCGCTCCCGACCGATGACTGCCGGTACGCTGTCTACGACTTGGATTTCGTCAGCGACGACAACTGCAGGAAAAGCAAGATTTTCTTCATCTCCTGGTTTGTGCTTTCTCCCCTCCCCTCCCCTCCCCTCCCCTCCCCTTTCTTTTCTTGTCTGCGCATCTTTGATTTGCTTTATTGCTTAACCAGCAATGTTCTGAATTGAAAATTTGTAGTATACGCAATGGCCTTGCTCTGTTCATGTGTTACTGCTACGCAGTAGTCGTGAGTTGGATGTCTCCAATTTTTAGCCCCGTGGCTAAAACACACAACATGGAGCTCAAGTCTTGACCGTGGCTGACAGTAGCTGTTACATTCGTTTCAGTGTTCTGAATTTATGAGATCATGTCATCATGATCTGTCCAATGTGGTTAGAATGTAGTTATAGCATGTTTCAACCGCATGGAACTAGCATCTTAACTTTCCAGTGCAGAGTTGTTGTACTGACTACTGAGAGCAGACTGGTTGCAAAAACAGCAACTATTTGTATGCTCAAAAAAAAACAGCAACTATTTTCTTGGACAGTTGAATAGGTATACAGATTGAAAAAAAAGGCACCTTGTTTTAAGCTATAAAGGTTTGATATGAATTCGTGAAGTGCCAAGGAGAGGTTAGTTGTGTTGTATAGCAGTCATATATTTCTCATGTTGTCAAACTGATTTTTCGTTTCAGTATGACTGGGTACTAACTGGATAAATGATGGAATCATCATTTCACAACTACATTCTTATAGCACGCTCGTGTTAACGGCGTCTCCTTTCTGTGCAGGTCTCCTTCTGATTCTCGCATCCGTGCCAAGACCATATATGCCGTGTCAAGGAATCAATTCCGTCATGAGCTTGATGGGGTGCACTTTGAGATCCAAGCCACCGACCCTGATGACATGGATCTGGAAGTTCTCAGGGGCCGTGCTAACAGAACCTGATTGGCTAACGAGCAACCAAAATGCAGCTTGGGGTCGCTGATCTGAGGCATGATGTAGAGGTAGGCTGCCGATCACACCGAGCATGCAATGTTTCTCTAGGACCTCCGTGATGTTTGTCTAACTTGATAGGTTCCCTATAATATGATGTGGATTGTGGAACCTTTCCTGGTTTTACATATAAAATTGTCGGTGTAGTATCTATATGTTGCTAAGCCATTGTGCTTCATAAATGAGTCTTTGCCGGAGCAGTTGATGTTGTCGAATTACAACATGTCTTTGAACTTTCCGTCACAGGCGCCAGGCAAGGCTTGGGTCTTTGGGTGGATTGTTTGTCCAATGTATTATTCCTCACTAGTCCCTCTTGGCTGGCTCTTTGAGTGGATTGTTTGTCCAATGCATTCATCACTAGTCCATCTTGGTTGGTTCATTGTGAGCGATTTGATCGCGTACTTGAAGTAGATACTTAGACGTGGATGTTGTCATAGATATTGTAAGTGATCCCTCGTTCTGAATTGGATCAGCATATCACATGACCGGATTTGTCGGTCTGAACCAAAAGCAAGCCGCCCTAAATCTAAGTATTTAAGAGCATCTCTGAACCAAAAGCGAGCAGCTCTAAATCTAAGAGCATCTCCAACAACTCCTTAAAATTTACTTGCTAAATTCTATGGTTTAGCAAGTTGCTAAAATATTTAGCAAGTCAAAAAAATGTCTATCTCCAACAAGTTGGGATTTTAACATGTAAGTGAAAAAAAATATACCAAGTATGGAGATTTACCAAGTTTGGGCGATATTTAAAGTGGATTTAAGGAGTTGTTTGAGAGGTGTTTTCGTGTTTTTTCCAAAAAAAATAAGAATACCAAGTGGATTTGAGGAGTTGCTAGAGATGCTCTAAGTATTTAAGAGCATCTCCAACTGTTTGCTAAATGAGTTTGTCATCCTATAAAATTTGGCAAAATAAGAAAATCTACTCTGCACAAGTTTACTGTCAACTTGTCATTTTTATCAGCTTGCTATTTCCTCCGTCCCGCATTCGCACTTCCCATCGAGATTTCGTGCCTCGCCGCCGGTCTTCCCGCGCGAGCGCCCGCCCGGCTTTTCTTCTCCCGTGCCGCCGTGACGAAGGAACCGACGTAGTGTCCTCGTCGGCTCGTCCTCTGCCCCATCCATGTCCCAACAATATTTAAAGAGGGAGAGAGAGTAAAAGAGATGTGCTTCGCGTGGTGTGCTCGTCGTCTCATCCTCTGTCCCCTCCCTGTCCCAATCAAACTGATCGATCCGTCGCAAACAAGGCCGTAACAGCTGCAGCAGCCGGCAAGCAACAAGGCGAGATCGTTCGTCAGGCACAGGTGAGAGCTTCCTTGCACACCTCGGCTCCCATCGAACGCTGGCAAGTATATGCATTGGGATTGGATTGATTTGATAGTGAGAGGAGCAGTATCTGTGCCCGATCTCTTCCCCATGTGCGGAGCCCAAAATTACGATCCTGACTCTGCCGCCGATGGATTGGTTAGTTCCATCAGTGTGTTCTGTACAATGGCAAGGAAGCAACACAGATAATCAATGTGCTATGTAGGATTGTCATAACGGTTGAATGATTGTTGCCAAACTTACTGTAATATGCAAGCGCCCAACAACAAGAGAAATTCAGACCATATCTACTGCATACATGTCTGAATCCGACTATTTATGAATCAAACATCCACACCATAACCAATTAGCTTCCTAACTGAAATATGTGTTCTTCATATGATCTCAATCTTCCATCTAAATTTAGATCAAAATACTAATTAACCAATAAAAAAAGGAAAATCTAATTTAGCTAAAATAGTAATAAAGTGACAGTGATAGCTAGCAAAATAATATACAGGAGACCATTCATGAAAACCTGATGTGCTTCTTCGGTAAATCAGACGATGAGATAGACTGGAAAAGCAGAGGCGATAGTATGCTAGCTGGTAAGCAAGAGGAGGGCACCGGTCACCAGCATCCTTGCTTAGATGAGCATAAGCAAGCGGGTCCTTGCTCGCCCAAACACCACACGCAGTGGCCGAGGCAGGGGCAGGGTAAGGGAAGCTCGTTAGCTCGTTTGGCTCGTGGCTGGCTTGGTTTGACTCGACTCAGCTCGTTAAGATAACTAGCCGAATCGAGCCAAGATTTTAGTTCGTTGGTTATAACGAGCCAAACGAGCCACATTTTTAATGAAAAAAGTAGCAAAAATGGTATTACTTTTTGTATATTATTATACTATAGTATATATGTTAGCACATATTAATTTTTTTTGTTCAATTTAAAACGGTTGAATATTTTACTTTTGTACTATTACTATTATAAGCTTTAGATAAATGTAAATATTGTGATTTTTTTATACCTTGCTCGCGAGCTTAACGAGTCAGCTCGAGCTTTTAACGAGCCGAGCCGAGTTAGCTTTCTGGCTCGTTAGGATAACGACCCGAGCCGAGCTAGCTCGTTATCCTAACGAGCCAAAACGAGACGAGCTAGCTCGTTATCCACCCTTAGGGCAGGGGAGGGACAGAGGTCGCCCACATGCAACTCATGGCGGTGGAGGAGGCCGAAAACTTGCCTGAGCAACTCGCCGAGGCTGGGGCGGAACTCATCCCTCTCCTCCGACCTCTGTGGCAAATCTACGTCTCGAAAGTTGGCCAGACACCGGTGATGCCCTTGGCCCTAGCGGTTGGAGATTGCTCGATTGTGGCACATTTCTTGCCTTCTCACGTGTGCCACAGCAGGATCCCAGTGCCTCGCCTGGAGACGACGACGGCTGGTACAACGGAGGTTCGAGTCGGCGACTACACCTCGGAGCACGAGCCGAGACCGTCGCCTCACGAGACGACGAGCAAATTGTCTTGGTGCATTCATGTGGGTCTTTTTTGCAAAACTCACGCTATGGAGACGGCTCGTTGTGCGTGCCTTTACGTGAACCTTACATATCAATAATTTTATATTTTTCACATCTCTCTTTCATTCTTTATGAGGAGGTCCATAAATTACATCGTTTTCTGACCGAGATAGTTGTTTAAATACAAGATAATATCTTCTCTTTTCTATCCCCTCTCTCTTGAACAAGGAAAAATACTAACATGAATTGCTACGAGCTATAGCTGAGGACACCCTCAAAGCTGGCGAAGGTCGCACCTACGCTGGGGAAGAGCATCACCAGGGAGGGATGGAGAGCCAGAGGTCGCGCATGTGCCGAGGATGGGAGGGAAGTCGAAGGCCACGCAGTGGCGGATCCAGAACAAGATTGAAGAGGGGATGATGTGTTCTTCTTGTTCTAATCTCTCTATTTTTCTTCTTTTCTTCTCCACCTCTTAAAACAAGATTGAAGGGATGGGGGGCTAATCTCTTCTTCTTCCTAATCTCTCTATTTTTTTTCTTTTCTCCTCCACCCCCCCCCCCCTCAATCTCTCTATAGTTTTCATTGACACACTAGCTGTAGGGGTGAAAGATCTCTAGTGTTTTGGGTAATTGATGAAACCTAAGTACTAACCTAGCTCTAAGTGGTTGAGTAGGTTAAGTACCCTATGGAGAAGATGAAGAATACAAGTGATGGAGCCTAGGAGGCTAAGGAGAAAGCTATGAAGGTTCCACACTTGGAGAAGAAGAGAAGAGGAGGAAACCCTAAGCTTTTCAAGGCAAAGGTATTGCTAGGGATTTTCCATTTGAGTGATCAAGACACCTAGTGGGTGTGATCATATTTAGGATAGGTAACCGTACTATTAAGAGGGGAAAATAGTTAGTGGTTACAACTATCAAGTGCCATTAGGTTGATCATAAGTGCATTGCATCTAAAACCTAATGAAGAACCCTTGTAAAACTTGATAAAATATGCCACACACATGCACAAGTCAGTGAAACACTTGGTGGTGGCACATGAGATCAAGGGAAGCAATGAGAAGCAAATTCAGATCAAGATAGAAACTCCGGACCAATTGAGCATGGGAGCTCCGGACCAATGAAGGTGGTCCGACGGCCGCTCCTAGCTCTGACTGTCTGGCCAAGAAGCGTCGGACCAGCTGACATGAGGAGCTCCGGACCATAGGCGAGTAGTCCGAAGGCTCGGTCAAAGGCAGAGCAGAAGTCAAAGTGACCTCCGGACTAGATGGTTTAGCCCGGTGGTGTGGTCCGACGAACAGGTCCGAAGCTCAGGTGCTCCCTGCGTAAAATCTTCAAGGCACTGAGGAAGCTCCGGACCAGGTGGCATGGTCCGGTGGACCAGTCCGGAGGTGTGGTCCGGTGGTCGGGTGCTCACTCTGTTGAGACTTTGGCTGAGGCAAACGCGTCGGACGAAGCTTCAGACTAAGACACCGGACCAAGGCGAGTGGTCCGGTGGTGGCCTTTCCTGCGCGCCAACGGTCGATTTTCAAAGTGTGGGACCACCTGCTATAGTCCGACGGTGGTGACTAAAAGTGGTCCAGTGGTTATGTTTCTGCAGCTCCAAAAGTGAAAAACGGCTAGTTTCTTTGAGGAGGCTATTTAAGGGTGTGTGACAGGTTCAAGGAGTTTCTCTTGCACATTTGGCTATTGCATACTCTTGTGAGCAAACCACACACACTCCCACTCATCTTATAGTTGATTGTTCATCCATTTGAGTGAGTTGAGTGATCAAGTGCATTGCATGAAGTGATTCATCTTAGTGGCACTTGGGAGTTGATACCGCTGCTAGTTTCTTGTTACTCTTGGTGATTGTCATCACCTAGACGGTTTGGAGCAAGCGGTGTGGATTCGAGAAGTTTGGTGATTGTGCTTCGTCGACCACAAGTTGTGATGGTGAGGGGTTCTTGTGCCTTCCCCGCGGGAGATCGCAAAGGTAACTCTAGTGGATTGTGCATGTTGTTGAGTGCCCTCTCTTGTGTTGGTTGTGCGGCATCCGGTGACGGGTTTGGTGGTGTGATGCCAATTAGCTCGTGAACCTTCAAGTGAGTGAGCCGACACAACGAGGACGTAGCTAGTTGGCAAACTAGTGAACCTCGGGTGAAAAATCAAGTGTCAACCTCTTGTTCATCATTGTGATTGATTGGCTATTGGAGTTCTTCACTTGATTGGCTCATTACCTCGACAAGGTGGTATACTCACTCCTTCCATCTTTGCATTACCTTCTTCATACTTGTCTTAGTATATTAGGTTGTGCCTAGAGGGCTTCTAGACTTGAGTAGGATTTGAGTGATCCTAGAGCCATATTAAAAAAGCAATTGTGGTTAGAAGGCTTCACATATCTTAGTTTGATATTGCTAGTCTAGCTTCGCCCTCTCGCTATCTAACTTGTTGTTGAGTTTGTTTTGAGTTTTGAATTTAGGCTATTCAACCCCCCCACCTCTAGCCTTGGATAAAACCTTTCAAGGGGGGCTGGAGCCCACCCTACCCCCCTTGTAGATCCGCCCCTGAGGCCACGCCTGTGTTGGGGAAGAGCGCCGCTGAGTAGGGTTGCGCATCGGGGAGGAGTGCCGCTGGGGTAGGGTGCGCGACTGGGAGCCATGTCGTTGGGGGACAGGGGAAGAGCGTGCGAGCGAGCATGGCACGAGAGAGAGAGAGAGAGAGAGAGAGAGAGAGAGAGAGAGAGAGAGAGAGCAGTGCATGGGTGGGAGAAAATAGGGAGCTAGATTTATTGAGCCCTGTCACCACTGGCGTGCGCGATATCCATATTGCAGTAGTGTTTGCAGTAAAAAGAGCTGCAACACATACTCTATACCGGTACGGTTACATGCACGCACACGCTATTCCTAGGGTTCTCCTCAGCTGGTGCAGCATGCAACTGGTGGGTCCACGCGTCCTCGAACTACGTGTCCTCCTATTTCAACTAACTAAAGAAATATTATAACTCACAAGCAAAAAAACAAATTAAATTCGGTTTGTACCATTAAATTTATTCCAATATATCTTTCAAAATAAGATCTCACATGGGTATTAGATAAAGTGATAAGTGAATTTCAATGTTGTACTAGTTGATATAGAGTAGGAGATATAAAGAATGATAAGTGTAAAAAAATATGTATAGAGAAGAAAATCTTTGTTACTAAGAACAGATAGAGGATAAATTTAGATAACGTATCGAAGTCTCGAGTACCCCGCAAAACACTACTGACATAAATCGCCGTGGCCACTCATGACTTATAATACCGCATCTAGCGATGATACAATGACCAATTCATATATGTATTGTGTTTTGTTGTAACGCACATAAAGAGGCATAATTTCTCCCAACTCATTATTCTTGGCCACCTCCCCCTGGCTACCCAAGGACTCCATATCATCTAGTATGTGCATCAGGCTCATGATTCATGCTCATGCGAGGCAGTACAACTTGTATCAAACGATGATTGAATAGACAACATACCTATTGGATCGCGCCATACATATCTCACGTGTCTTGGACCCATGACTTGCGCTCCTATGAGTTACTCCTTCTGTGTCTGAAGAATCAATTTCCAAAATTCGTGACAGTTAATTTTTTTTTAACTTTGACTAACTTTATACAAAAATATAATATCTATGACTTAAAATGGGTATCATGTGAAAGTATGTTCTACAATAAATCTAATGATACTAATGTGATACCATAAATTTGAATGTTTTTTTTCAAAAAATTTGGTCAAAGTTTAAAAATTTTGACTTAAGACAACTTCAAAAATATATTCTTTCAAGAATAGAGGGAGTACAATAAATTACATCTATCCATGATACGGAGTCCAAATCCTATATTATTGGGTTTCCGTTGTAACACAAGTGCATATTTGCTACTTTACTATAGTTATAAGTTCACTTCGTTGGAGATTTATAGAAGTGTATACATTGATTTTATTTTTACTTGAGTTATTGATGAACTTAGGGCCTGTTTGGTACAACTCAGCTTCACTAATGAAGCTGTTTTTTAGAAAATAGCTTTACAAACAACTTTTTAGGTAAAGCTGAGCTATTTTGAAAAAAGTGTTTGACAAAAAACAACTTTATGTATGCATGTGAGAGAGAAAGGGGGAGAAAACTATGATAAACTACTATTTTCAGCTTCATCTCACTTCATGTGTTTGTGAGAGGGAGAGAAAAACAGCTTTAGGGGTAAAGCTGTTTTGAAAAGAGGTGTTTGATAAAAAAAAACAGTTTATAACAGCTTCATGAAATTGTTATAAGCTGTACCAAACAGACCCTTAGTAGCGAAATTATGTTTATGTATATTGAATTTAAGAATGTGTTAGAAAGCTGTTTTTTATTCGTATTTAAGAATATTTATATGTTCATATTGCAATTCAAATTAAATCATGGTACAAAATAATAATATCTGGATCTGATCGAATAAGAATACGATCCGAATTATATTAAAATACGGTAAAAAATAATATCCAGGTCTGATATCGAATAGGGGGTATACGATCCGTGTTCCCATTGCAGGACGTACCTGTATCCCCCCACGGCCCCACGGCCCCTCCAAGTTTCACACGCGACAAGACATGTCGAACCGAGCCGGACGGCCGGGGCCGTTTTGAGGCGTGACCGGTCCACCCAGGCACCCACCACCTTTCCACGCTCGTCGTCCTCGCCGCCGTAGCCCGTTAACCGTCTCCGGGCCCGGCCTGCCTCCCCACGCCACGAGCTCGTCGTAGCCTGTAGCCCCACCAACAGCCCACGATAGCTTCCTTAAAAAAAACCTCGGCGGATGGCTGCGCTCCCGCCGCACCCCACCACGTCCTGTTCCTGCTCCTAGTCCTCGTCCTCTCCTGCATCATTCCCTGTCTCCGTGCGACGACCGAGATGGCGCCAGCCGCCGCCGCTGCCGGCTCCGACGAGGGCGCCAGCGCGCTGCTCGGGCTCCTGCAGCGGGTGCAGTCGGAGGCGCTGCGCGTGCTGGGGCCTCACGACTTCGACCCCAAGTTGTACGTCGACCTGCCGCTGGCGACCGACGAGCGCGCCGCGGACGCCGCCCTTGCGGCGCTGCCGCGCCCGGCGCCGTCGCGAGCGGAGCTAGATGACTTCCTGTCCCGCTACTTCGGGGACCCCGGGTCCGACCTCGTGGCGGCCGTCCCGCCGGACTTCGACGCCGAGCCGCGCGGGTTCCTGCCCCGCGTCCACAGCCCCGAGGCGCGGGCGTGGGCGCTAGAGGTGCACGCGCTGTGGAAGCAACTGGCGAGGCGGGTGGCGCCCGACGTCGCGGCGCGGCCGGACCGGCACACGCTGCTGCCGCTGCCCGGCGGGGTCGTCGTGCCGGGATCCAGGTTCCGGGAGGTATACTACTGGGACTCCTACTGGGTCGTCAGGTACCTCTCCTCCTCATACACGATCCGTCTCCGGCTCTCCGCTCGCTTGGTTTGACCGTCGCCGCTTTGGTCCATTACTGCTATGATTTCCTTGTTGCCTGCCCTCGGTCCCTCCGTGCCAGACATGGACTCAGTGCGTCACATCTAATCTTCCGTCTCTAGTTTCGTCTATTTAAAATATATTAATTAAAAAAGTAATTTATCAGCCGGAGACAACTTCGCGAAACGAATCTTTTAATCCTATTTAGTTCATGTTTTGACAATGTTATACTACAATAAATATTTATTAATTATAGATTAACTTAGTAATCATCTTGTTAAGTCCCGCATGTCCCGCAGGGACATGTAATTAGTTTTATAAGTAGTCTATTTTTAATACACTAAACTATTACCGAAAGATTCGATGTGATACGGCAAAACATTTGCCGCTCCATCCAGACATGCCCTCGTAGAGTTCTATATTTAGTTTCGGACCAAATTAAGTAAAACTCTAGATGACCAGATCACATACTCTATCAGCTTTTTTCCATTGGGATTTGTGAGAAAGAAGTCGTGGAGGTTACGTGTTTTTCTCTCATTAATATCGCTGCTGCGGTCCCACATGAGGCAATCTCTCGATTTTCATTTGTGCGTTCCAGCGTTAGTCGTACGCTTTGTCATCACCTGTCTGTTCTGTTAGTCGTAGTCGTAGGCTTCGTCATCGCCATGTCTGCTCTGCCAGTCGTGCGCCTTTTGTCATCACCAGGTAGGAGTAGGATAAAAGACTCTGGGCGCCCGACTTTTCTATGGGTGCTGGGCTGCTGGCCGCCGTGCTGTGGCCTTGTAACTGGAATTGGTTTCCTGATACGAGATTATTGACAGGGTCTAGTTCGGTACTTCCTACTGATCTCTTATATAGCTGTTAGTTTTTTTTTTTAAAAAAACTACTGTATAAGCTATTCGTACTGACCCAAATAGACATTTGGAACGAACTAGCCGTTATTCTTATTCTTCTTTTTGGTATGGCTCAATGCAGGGGATTGCTGGTGAGCAAAATGTATGACACAGCAAAGAGTGTTGTGCTTAACCTTGTATACCTGTTGGAAAGATATGGTTTTGTTCCGAATGGTGCAAGATCCTACTACACTAACCGAAGGTGACAATTCTGTCTGCACCAGATTGATCTTTAGTTTGCATATATACAGAACCTATTGCCAAGAGGTCGTCATCATCTAATAGATGCTTTCTTTTTGTAGCCAACCACCACTTTTAAGCTCTATGGTTTTAGAAGTATACAGGGCAACTGGTGACGTGGAGTTTGTTAGGAAAGTATTACACTCTCTGCTTAGAGAGCATAGCTTCTGGATGTCAGGTACCCCATGAAGACAACAAGAGTTTCAGATTTATTTGGTATGTTTTTGCATGATTGAAAGAAAGGTAACATTACATTATTTCTATATGCAGAGATTCACAATGTGGCTATAGCGGACAATCATGGTCAGGTCCATAATTTGTCTCGGTATCAGGCTAGGTGGAACAAACCTAGGCCTGAAAGTGCGACAATTGTAAAGTCTTAGCCTTGGCTATATTTTTAATTATTTTTTTGTTGTCAGTGTAAAGTTTTACCACTTAAGGATCAACTAATATAGTTTTCTTCTTTTAGGATGAGGAACTGGCTTCGAAGGTTAATTCTATGGCCACCAAGGAAAAACTGTACCGCGAAATTGCTTCAACAGCAGAATCAGGATGGGATTTTAGCTCTCGATGGATGAGGTTTGGATGTTTGCTATCCTAAAAAATGAACTAATGAGTTAACAATTTTACTGTTTTCTCTACACTAGCTGGTTAAAACAAGTACTGCAATAGAAAACAAACCAAACTCCAGCAACCATTGATACAAATTTATTTTTGCATTGTCGACCACAAATTGTTTCTGATTGGTTTTACTTGTTTTATGTAGGAATTCATTTGACATGACAACATTGGCAACCACTTACATCATACCTGTGGACTTGAATGCATTTATATTTAAGGTAACATTTGGAGCTTGTCATGATACTTAAAATTTCAATGTGGGATGATGTAGGTTTGGCATGACGTGGGTGCATAATATAATATTAAGCCCAACTTGGAAGCTAGTTTGGAGAAAAGATATATTAAATCCAATTAGCAATGCTTGCAAATGTGATAAAACCAAACTTTCTTTATGTGCAACACAGATGGAGCTGGATATTGGTGCCTTGGCTAAACTCGTTGGAGATAATGCCACTTCAGATAAATTTTTAGAGGCTTCAAAAGCACGTTATATTGCAATTGACTCTATTTTGTGGAACTCTGAGATGGAACAATGGCTTGACTATTGGCTTTCTGCTGATCCAGATTGTCAGGTGCTCACAAACTGATCTTTATACGATTTTATCCACTTT
Organism: Microstegium vimineum; assembly: GCA_022036555.1. Classification (NCBI taxonomy): domain Eukaryota; kingdom Viridiplantae; phylum Streptophyta; class Magnoliopsida; order Poales; family Poaceae; genus Microstegium; species Microstegium vimineum. Next base: position 6,174,324 of record CM039124.1, on the reverse strand, counting down.
GGTGGTGTAACTGATATGCATTATTATTCCAGGGAGTCCATGAATGGAAGTCCAACTCACAGAACCGCAATATATTTGCTTCTAACTTCATTCCGTTGTGGCTAAATGCATACCATTCTGGTGCGTCTTTGACTTGCATTTATTTGTTTCTAATGCATTAGTGTACAATGCTTTACTATTATTATTTTTTAAAAAAACTTTCAATGGGGCGATGCAATCCTCACCTGGTTATAATGTAAAGAGGTTTAGCCTCGGCGCCTATATATTATAAGATTGTTCTCAGAGTAATTTATTACGTTCTCAGAGTATGCAATGCTTTATTATGACAAATTTCTAATACTATCCCAGTTACATGTTTTTAATATGTTAACAAGAATATCATGTGAACTAAACTGTTCTAACAAAGAACTGAAAATTAACCAGCAACAACTTTTGACAATTCTTGATGGTATTAGCATACTCCTACCATGTTTGCAGGATGAAGGAATTGAATATGTTGGATTAGATCATAGGAAAACACAATTTTGGGTTGGAGAACTTTTCATATATTAACTATAGAAGGTCTGGTTATAGCCATGAGGATGGAGGGGAAAAGCTACAACCTTTATAGAGATAGATTTCTTGGAGCTTAAGAAAACTACAACATAAAGCATATTCTAAAGTAGATGCTTAGTAGATAAGATAAGAGATAAGCTATATGCATCGCCTACTAGTGTATTAAATATTAATAGAATAATAATCCCAGTCACAAGGCTTATTGTTATTAGAATGACCATTCTCTCACATTTTCTGGATTTCTTTTTTGTCTGTCTTTTTATTGGAAGAAAAATTATATGTCTGAAATTCTTTTATTCTTTGGGGAAAAAATCTTTTACCCTTTATATTGTCACTTACTCCGACTGCCTTCAATTAACCAGGATCTGTACGCTTTGCTGATGAGGCAAAGTCAAAGAGAGTCATGGCGAGCCTCAAGGCATCTGGATTACTTCACGCCGCAGGAATATCAACTTCCCTGACAAACACAAGCCAACAATGGTTAGTTCCCGCTGAAAACTATCTGATGATAACACTCCACCAAGTGAAACTTGTACCAAAAATATTTATTGCTTCTAATTTCTTTAACAGTTGAGCAAATAATTGAACAGGGATTTCCCAAATGGATGGGCCCCACTGCAACATCTTATAGCTGAGGGGTTGTTGCATTCTGGATCAGAGGCCAAAAAATTAGCCGAAGACATTGCTACGAGGTGGGTGAGAACAAATTATGCCGCTTACAAATCGACGGGCGCGATGCATGAGAAGTACAATGTTACAGCTTGCGGAGAATTTGGAGGCGGTGGTGAATACAAGCCCCAGGTATGGTGAAAAGCCTTTCATCAGTTGTTCTCAAGACTGATCCGATGATCAACAGTTTTGGGCATTTCTGATGACTGACAACCTCACACATTTTCCTTCCTTGGTATCTTCTAGTAATTACAGAAGCAGTGGATACTTTGTTAACCAATAAAACGAGAGATATAACATCTGTTCTAACTTGAGCTCATGGACATGTTTTGGCAGACTGGTTTTGGCTGGTCCAATGGCGTGGTATTGTCATTCTTGGAAGAATTTGGGTGGCCAGAGGGCAAGGAAATAGCCTGCTCAGGCAAAGTGCTCACGACAGGGTGAATTTGGTTTCGCGCGAGAGCAATCTGGTTAGGCATCGTTCGTTACCACCATCTATAGATGGCTACGCGAGTGGTGTGGCATACACTAGAGACAAGTTTTACATTTCATTCTGCAGTTCTGCAAGTTTGTTTGTGTGTTCTATTGTTTGCTTTGCGACTAGGCTAGGAGATTCTTCTTGTATCTGTTGGTTAATCTACAATATGTACTACTATAACGGACCCAATTCTTATATTTAAACTAAAGTAGCTAAGCTCTGCTAACTTTAGGGAGTGTTTTAGCTGCGTTGTTTTGATCTCTAGCCGCTAAATTTAGTCAATTAAAATTTAGTCGCTGGATACAATCAGACCCTTAGATTAGTTCACCTGAATGGCAATTCTTGATGCAGCTTGTTAGTTTTGTCAAATGAGGCGGCATTGTCTTCTGCAAGACAACGTGACACAATGCAAGGCTATAATTCCATGTGTGACATAAAGGTGTAGAGCTGAGCTGGAACTTGGGGTAGTACCTAACCGTGGTGCGTTGAGGAAGCCCTAAGGATGATCAGCAACAAAGCATGAAAGCAGCTCCAAAGTACATGTTTGCTTTGATGAGGGCCTGACTCCTGAGGGCTCAGTTTTATTAACTTGTAAAACTGGTACAGAAAGGGGGTTCTTATGTAAGACTGCCACCTCTCATGCTCACTTTGATCTTGCGCCGCCCATGTCCGATCGGACGGTTCGCCTCCTCGATCCGAGCCGCGTCCTCCCTCTACACCGCCTTTGGCAGCTGTCTGTTGAGTGAACCCTGTGTGCCTGTGTTACTCACGGAGCCACAGTCCTAGCGCCGCCGCGAGAGTCGAGACGAAACATGGCGGCCGCGCTCCTGCCGGAGACGGTGCCTCGGCTGCTGACGCCTGAGACTCTCCGCACGGCGGCGAAGCAGTCCCAGGGCATCCATCTTGTCCCCCTCTCCCTCCGCCGCGCCATCAAGCGCTACCTCCTCGGTAATCGATAGACGCGCCCCGCGCACCCCCTGCTCGACTGATTGCCTCCCCTGCTAACCCCCTTTCGCTCGCGCAGACCAGGACAAGGAGCACATGAACCGCAAGGTGCTGCAGCTCTCCGCATCCTTCGCCCGCGCCAAGGGCACTGGCGCCGAGCTCGCCGCGGCCGCCACCCGCGGCGCGCTCCTGGACGACCCCAACGCGCCATCAGGCGCCGAGCAGCGGGCGGCGCGCTGGAAGGTGCGGTCAGCCTATGGCGATATCGGCCTCCGGTACCGCGAGGACGAGACAGTTGCCTACGTCGCGTCACGCATGCCAGCCATCTATGCTGCGTGCCACCGCGTACTGCGCGAGGTCGCAACCATCACAAACCTCGCTGTTGTTGTTCTCCTTGATGAGCTGAATTTATTTAATGTAGCACGTTCATGGACTGGTTCGTGGGCTTTGCAGGTTAGACGGAGGTTGCCAGAATTTGCGCCTGCCAAGGTGTTGGATTTTGGTGCCGGGCCAAGCTCAGCCCTTTGGTAACGGATGCCCTGATTTACATCTGTTATTGCTGTGTTTTTTTTTTTTTTTGCACAAGCTTAATTTCTCTATGAGAATGCAGGGCAATGAGGGCAGTGTGGCCAAAATCAATAGAGAGGGTAAACCTGGTCGAGCCTTCCAAGGAAATGCAAAGAGCAGGGCAGAGTCTTCTTGACAGTAAGCTTAACTCTCATTTTTGCTTACTTGTTGGGATTAGTAATCAATTGTCCAATTGATTGGCTGACGCTCGTGTGGCACAAAGTGGTATATGTGTTGCAACTTGCAAGCATGTAGGAATTTTAGGCTTACTATAAATAGTGCAAGCCATAACACAGCCACTGACCATGTGCCATAAAGTTATATAAACTCCACACTGTAAATCTGAATCTTGTACTTTTATCTGGAAAAGTTCATTATTTTTTTTGACTTGCATGAGCATGGTGCTACTTCCGTGTCATACACTTAAGTGTTAGTTGCTTTATTCATATTTTTTATTTCATTTGTGAATTCTGGAATGAATGCTAATTATTACTTTTTATGTGGCAAATGTTTATAGATTTGAAGGGGTTGCCACTTATTCACAGCTATGACAGCATCCAAGAATTGAACCGGAAAATAGAAAAACATGAGCGAGGCCATGATCTTGTAATATCAGTAAGTTATACTTACTGGTTTGTGGAACTACTTCAGATCAACAATTCATTTTTATTTTTACTCAGTTTACTTTTGGTTGGTGATCGTAATGTTTCAACCTTTTATTGAATACTGTCTTCCTTCAACCTACAGTCTTATGCACTTGGTGAGATTCCTTCTTTGAGTGACCGAATCACAATAGTGCGCCAGCTTTGGGACCTGACAAGTGATGTTTTGGTATAATCAAACCTCCACCTCTCTCAATATAGCTGCATATGTGTGTGTGATAATTTTTCAGTCACTTGTATCTGAAGAAAATAATGTGCATGTTTAGGTTTTGTTAGAGCCTGGAACACCTCAAGGAGCAAAGATCATAAGCCAAATGCGCTCTTATATCCTTTGGATGGAAAAAAGAGTATGCTCCACTCACTAAATGTGTCGACACAATTCTTTCACATATTCCCTGGTTATGTAACAGTTTATTTACATAAGTTTTGTGCTCTCCAGAAGTGTCGCAAAATTGAAAAATCCTCAAGCCGTCCTCCAAGTAGCATGAAGAGCATCGTTGCACAAGAAGCCTCATTGAAAAATGGGTCTTTTGTGGTTGCCCCTGTAAGTTGGAATCGGAAATACTTTATTTATTTCTCCAATACTACTATTTTCAATTTCACGAAAGGGCCTGTAGCATAGTGGTTGTAGTGCCTTAGTAGTTAGTAGCACCCCAGCGGCCTGGGTTCGACTCCCCATGAGAGTGAATTTCTGGGGCTAGATTGAGAAAAACACCTGTAGCCCCCTGCTGTTCCAGAGGTATAAGTGGCCTGCAGGTGGGTCCAGCCTACTCCTAGAAATATGCTTATTGTGCGCCTTTGAGGTGTTTTCTTGGTCCTGCAGCGAGAAAGTTTCTGTTATCATTTATCAATACCTGGGGTCATCTTTCTCCCAGGGTTTTATTTCAAAAAAAAAAAATCTTTCTCCCAGGGCTGAGTTTTAACTAATTCAATCTTCATCTCAGTGTCCTCATGATGGTCGATGTCCTTTGGAGAATTCAGACAAGTACTGCCACTTTGTCCAGAGATTGGAGAGGACATCATCTCAACGCGCCTACAAGGTATTCATCTTTTTCTTGATTATTTGCTATGCTTTGTATGAGAAACAATTTGAATGTTTTACATGATCCCAGTCACTAAAAGGAGTTAAAGAATATCACGGTCCATGCACCATAGATAAATGATGATGTGCTGTTGCTCCGTGCTTGCTTTTCATATGATATAAACGATCATGCATATGATTTTATGCTCCACCAAAGGTCGCACAGCTTTAAGCAGTATGAGTCGTGGTAGTGTCTGGTGCAGGATCCAGAGGGTGTGTTCAAATGTGTGCTTTGCATTTTTTGGGTACAGCATCAGAATACCTTTTTGAATTTAGTGTAGGCATCTGAAAATATTTTGACCTATTAACAAGACTATTGAACTATATAGCCATTAGTTTTCTTTATTTTCCTTCTCTTTATATTTGTTGCAGAGGTCAAAAGGTGTGCCTTTACGTGGTTTTGAGGATGAAAAATTTTGCTATGTTGCTTTAAGAAGGGGCAAACGGCCAGAGTAAGAGCTTGAAGTTCATATTTTCCAGATTATTTCTTGATCTAAACATTCATTTGTATTGGTGCATTTTGTTTAAGTTTCCATGCGATCCTGCATGCTTATGTTCAACTTTTAAGTAAGATTCCCTTCTGTAAAATAGGGAAGCTTGGCCACTTGATGACTTGAACTTTGAGACACTTAAAGAACGCCATGCCAAGAGAAGGCCAGCCGATCTTATCATTGACTATGGTAATATGCATTCATGATTATTCATCGAGTCCTTTGTATTTGTGGTTTCTGAAAATCATGTTTCTGAGTCCTGCTTTTTCTCAGACGATCAATTTCCAAGCGAGGAAGACGAAGAGGTTCATATCGATGGTGGGGACAGTCTGATACCATATGCTTCAGATGAACATGAATTAAGTCTGTTCCATGACAGTGAAGAAGCAGAGGAGGACGACCAAGCGATTCGTGCTGACCTTGGAGGAGGTTGGGGCCGCATTATATACAGCCCCATTCGAAGAGGTAGGCAAGTACAAATGGATGTATGCCGTTCCACCAAACGGGACGCATCCGAAGGAGCATTTGAGCGTGTAGTTGTCACCCGAAGCAAGAATCCTACTTTGCATTTTCAGGCCCGTAGGTCACTTTGGGGCGACCTCTGGCCATTCTAAACGGTAGAATCCTCGAACTTGGTTAAAGCCAATATTGTTATGGAGCTCTGAAACTGTTCAGCGTTGGACTCGGTAGGTGAAAATCTCGATGCGACTTCAGTGAATGTTGTGCCAGAACTGATCTCAGCGTGTTCACTAGCAGATGAATATTGTGGGGAAAAAAAATCTTTTCCATCTATGGGTATAACAGTATGAACTATAAAGGATGTCCCAGAATTCTGACTTCAGAGCTTGGGCAAGCTACTACATGGCACGCTCTTTGAGCACTAATGAAGAGTTAGACCAGCATTGTAATGAGTAATACCCAGTGCATCATAGTACTCGATGTGTAGTACAATTTTAACATTTGCCCATAATGCTCGATTGTATTCTTTTAACCTTCGCAATAGTCAGATTTCATGAATAGAATTGCTCATACAAGATTGACTGAAACTTCTTTGATGACTACTGGTATACATGAGTTTACTCTTCTAGGACCATCTTTGTAGACCCGCCTACAATTAAGTTGATGTTTTGTGTTTATTGGTTCTCAAAGTTGTAGTTTCTTCATGGGTCATAGTTTGGTGCAAGTTATTGAAGTTTATATTTATAGTTTGATGATGAAATAAAGTTTATAGTTTTCCATGCTTTTTGCTGCTTGATATAATGCACAAACATATACTCTCTCCGTCCACGAAAGGATACAACCATGAGTTTGAATATTTTTTAAAGTATTAGAGGAATATTATGTTTTTATAAAATACTTTGGTTTTCAAAATCTATTAGGTGTTGGGTTACAACAAATCTTGCAGTCTCTAAAACCATAACTTTATTAACACTATAATCTTTTTAGAGTTTTAAAACTCCATTCATAACCTCTTTTTTATAAACTACAGTTTTGTGTCTCTTTAGCTTATAAAACTTCAGTTTTATTATACTACAATTTTTCAAAACTGTAATACCCAAACAGATCTTAAGACTTCTGTGGGGTTTGATCTTGGAGTAACTAGTACTTCAATTTTTGTATTGCCTTCTAGTCTGTGGATGGCTGGATGCTTTTTCTAGAAGAGGTTCTTAACCCTAATTTCTGTAATCTGGTTTTAGTCTTTAAATATGGGAACCGTAGAAACTCGCACGTGGATCGCTGGATCTAAATCCGATGGATATGGCTAATGGTGGGAGAGATTAGCAATTAACCCCTCCCACCATATCTATCGGATTTAGATCCAGCGATCCACATACGAGATTTTATAGTTTCCACGGAAACCTGGTTTCCATAGCAGCGATCCACATACGAGATTTTATAGTTTCCACGGAAACCTGGTTTCCATAGCATACGTTCTTTTTAAATATAGATGAGCTTTAAAAAACGAAAAGTACAGTAGGGTATTGTTGCAGCAGGAGCGTTCAGCACCAACTCTTTAGCACTAGCGATCACGGCCAAATAATTCCGGAGAAGAAAACAGGATTACGTTGGCATGGGCCCACCAGCTAACAAAATGCACAATCCAAACCCACGTCTGCCATCGACAACTCTATCATCGTGTGGCTCTTTCATTGCGGCCAGCAAAGGTGGTTCCGTGGTTGGTCGAACCTTCTCCAGCGCTCTCCCCGCCGCCGCTGTTCTTGCACCGAGGCAAGTTCTCCTCCTTCTGCTCACTCGCCCCAGGCTGCTAGAGACCGACTAGTCTACAGGGTTTATCCCTGCTAATCCGCTGTTCTTTTAGTCTTTGCGGGAGATTATTAGATTAATAAAGGATTTCGCAACACAGCTCAGGGCCATGGCTATGAGCCATCACTTCTAGATTAATCTCAGGTGTACCAGCAGTTACCAACCCTGCTTTTGTGATCATTTCCAGAGAACTCCAATATTTCGCCTGTTGAGTGTTGACCTTGGGAGAGGCGGGGCGGGCAATGGGCAGCAGCACGGCGGAGAAGTTCAGGTTCTGCATTGACAGGGGCGGCACCTTCACTGACATCTATGCCGAGGTACCCGGGAGAAGAGAAGGCTATGTCACCAAGCTTCTCTCCGTCGACCCGTCGAACTACGACGACGCGCCCATCGAAGGGATCAGGAGGATCATGGAGGAGTTCTCCGGAGAGAGGATCCCCCGGTCGGCCAAGATCCCCACCGGCAAGATCGAGTGGATCAGGATGGGCACCACGGTCGCCACCAACGCCCTCCTGGAGAGGAAGGGCGAAAGGATTGCGCTCTTTGTCACAAGGGGGTTTAGGGATTTGCTTCAGATTGGTAACCAGGCTCGCCCGAACATATTCGACCTCAAGGTGTCAAAGCCGTCGAATCTTTATGAGGAGGTGATTGAGGTCGACGAACGAGTTGTTCTCGTTCGGGATGGTGACAGAGATGGGTCATCTGTCGAAGGGATCTCTGGGGAACTGGTGAGGGTGGCAAAGCCTGTCGATGTTGAAGCACTGAAGCCTCTGTTGAAAGGTCTGCTAGACAAGGGGATCAGATGCTTGGCAGTGGTGTTGATGCATTCGTATACTTATCCTCACCATGAACTCCTGGTTGAGAAGTTAGCTCTGGGGATGGGATTCAAGCATGTATCATTGTCTTCATCGCTCACACCAATGGTCCGTGCAGTGCCTCGGGGTCTGACAGCAAGTGTGGACGCCTATCTCACACCAGTCATCAAAGAGTACTTATCAGGATTCATGTCGAGATTTGAAGGGGGCTCTGAACAAGTGAATGTGCTATTTATGCAATCAGATGGCGGACTTGCACCGGAGAGGAGATTCTCTGGGCATAAAGCGGTATTATCAGGCCCCGCAGGTGGTGTGGTTGGCTACTCGCAGACCTTATTTGGACTTGAGACATCCAAGCCACTGATTGGGTTTGACATGGGAGGTACATCCACGGATGTGAGCCGCTACGATGGAACCTATGAACAAGTTCTGGAGACACAGATTGCTGGGGCAATTATTCAAGCTCCCCAGCTTGACATAAACACTGTGGCTGCTGGTGGTGGATCAAAGCTTAAGTTTCAATTTGGTGCTTTCAAGGTTGGGCCTGAATCTGTTGGAGCACACCCTGGTCCAGTTTGTTATCGAAAAGGTGGTGATCTAGCAATTACTGATGCCAATTTGATCCTAGGAACTGTTATTCCTGAGTACTTCCCCTCAATTTTTGGTCCAAATGAAGATATGCCCCTTGATTATGAGGCTACAAGAAAAGCCTTTGAAAATCTTGCAGTTGAGATCAACTCTCACCGAAAGAGTCAGGACCCATCAGCAAAGGACATGGCAATTGAGGAGATTGCACTTGGGTTTGTCAATGTCGCAAATGAGACAATGTGCCGGCCTATACGCCAGCTGACTGAGATGAAGGGGCATGATACAAAGAACCATGCCCTCGCATGCTTTGGTGGTGCTGGCCCACAACATGCATGCGCTATGGCAAGGTCCTTGGGTATGTCTGAGGTACTTGTTCACCGATATTGTGGAATATTGAGTGCATATGGGATGGGTCTTGCTGATGTCATTGAAGACTTGCAAGAACCATACTCTGCTGTTTATAATACCGAGTCATCTGCAGAAGCATCTAGAAGAGAAGCCCTTTTAGTAAAACAGGTGAAAGAAAAGCTGATGGAGCAGGGTTTTGGAGAGGAGAGCATTAGGACAGATTCATACTTGAATTTGAGGTATGAGGGAACTGATACGGCCATCATGGTTAAACAACCAGAGCAGGGATCTGGAAATGACTATGCTGATGAGTTTGAAAAATTATTTCAGCAAGAGTACGGCTTCAAATTGCAAAACAGGAAAATACTCATATGTGATGTGAGAGTTCAGGGTGTCGGTGGTACAAACATCCTGCAGCCTCGTGAATTGATGCAGATATCAACAAAACCTGTGAAAGAAAGTTCATGCCGGATTTATTTTTCAAGTGGGTGGCAAGATACTCCGCTGTACAAGCTTGATAATTTGGGTTATGGCCATGTCTTGGAGGGTCCTGCAGTTATTATGAATGGGAATAGTACTGTGATCATAGAAAAAGACTGTAAAGCCATCATTACAAAGTATGGTAACATAAAAATAGAGATTAATGCAGCTCCAAGCACTGTATCAATATCAGAGAAAGTTGCAGATGTGGTCCAACTTTCTATTTTCAATCACCGATTCATGGGTATCGCTGAACAGATGGGTCGGACACTTCAAAGAACTTCAATCTCCACTAACATAAAGGAAAGGCTAGACTTCTCTTGTGCTCTCTTTGGTCCAGATGGTGGCCTTGCTGCAAATGCACCTCATGTCCCTGTGCATTTAGGAGCCATGTCTAGTACTGTGTGTTGGCAGCTTAATTTTTGGGGTGATAACCTCCATGAGGGTGATGTTCTTGTAACAAACCATCCATGTTCTGGGGGGAGCCATCTTCCAGACATAACAGTTGTCACGCCAGTTTTTGATCATGGTAAACTTGTTTTTTTTGTTGCTAGTCGAGGTCACCATGCTGAGATTGGTGGCATCACACCAGGAAGCATGCCTCCTTTCTCAAAATGTATCTGGGAGGAAGGTGCTGCCATCAGAGCATTTAAACTTGTCGAAAGGGGTGTTTTCCAAGAGGAAGGAATTGTCCAGCTGCTGCAGTCACCTTGCTCTGATGAACTTGCTGGCTATAAGATCCCAGGAACACGTCGGATCCAAGATAATCTTTCTGATCTCCATGCTCAGGTTGCAGCAAACCAGAGGGGTATATCACTTATCAAAGAACTGATAAATCAGTATGGCTTGGTCACTGTTCAATCATATACGAACCATGTTCAAAAGAATGCTGAGGTAGCTGTCATAGAAATGCTCAAAACAGTTGCGTCTAGAGTTGCAAAGGAGAATGGATCATGTGTTGTTGAGGATGAAGATTATATGGATGATGGCTCTGTCCTTCACTTGAAACTCACCCTTGATGCTATTAAAGGTGAAGCTACAATTGACTTTGAGGGTACCAGTCCTGAGGTCTATGGCAACTGGAATGCTCCTGAAGCAGTTACAACAGCTGCTGTCATATACTGCCTACGGTGCTTGGTGGATGTCGATATACCACTAAATCAAGGCTGCCTAGCGCCTGTGAAGATCCTCATTCCTAAAGGCTCTTTCCTCTCACCAAGTGACAAGGCTGCTGTTGTTGGTGGCAATGTGCTAACGTCTCAGAGAGTAACTGATGTTATCCTAATGGCGTTCCAAGCCTGTGCCTGCTCTCAGGGCTGCATGAACAATTTGACCTTTGGGGACGACACCTTTGGTTACTACGAGACCATTGGAGGTGGATGTGGAGCTGGGCCAACCTGGGACGGCACTAGTGGTATTCAATGTCACATGACAAACACAAGGATGACTGATCCTGAGATCTTTGAGCAGCGGTACCCTGTTCTTTTGCACACATTTAGCATCAGGGAGAACAGTGGAGGTTCTGGTTTACACAGAGGTGGTGATGGCCTTCTAAGGGAGATTGAATTCCGGCGGCCCATTGTTGTGAGCATTCTATCCGAGAGACGGGTGCATGCTCCCAGGGGACTAAAAGGAGGACGAGATGGAGCTCGTGGCGCAAACTATTTAGTCAGAAAAGATGGTAGAAAGATTTACCTTGGAGGAAAGAACACTGTAACGGTTAGTGCTGGTGACATTCTTCAGATTTTCACGCCCGGTGGTGGCGGCTTTGGCTCTCCTTGATGATACTCCTTGCAGATGCTGATCTTCCTCCATTTGTTCCTACCTATGTACTGCCTTAGATTAAATGCTTACAGCTTACCGTTTGCTATACTTGGCATCCGAAGCATTTTTGCAAACGGTAAGCATTTTCTGAACCATTTTCTTGCTTTGGGCGGTACACTAGAGTTTGGCACCTTTTTTTTTGTGTGCAAGTGATAAATAGGCTAAGAAAGAATGGTTTAGCATAGTCGCATCGTTGAACCAATGACCAAGAATCTGTGGCTCACTTAGGCATTGTTCATTTCCATCGGATTAATCCATTTCAGGTGACATTCCGGGTGGATTGTTGTGTCCCATTTTCAATCCGGATGAGAACTAAAATGTGCGTTCGTTTTATGCCGGCCTGGAATGTCTACGTGACCCGGAACAAAACCGGACCTTCTACCCTCTAGAATTAATCCTAGGCTGGAATGAGTGACAGACGGATTCACTCATTCCTAACCATTCCTAACCCAGAATGAATTAGCTCTGGATTGAATCCTGCACAAACGAACAAAGCTTTAGGATGTAGTGTGGCAAGCTATATTTTGGGTTTAGGCCTAAATACTTGGATCATATATCAGTAGTGTGATTTGGAATGGAAACACCATAATGACTACATTGTGCGACGGTAAAGGAGTAGGAGGGTGCCATGGTGTATGGCCACACCCTGCCTCTAGGGACGGTGCTTTTGCGCATTTGTCGTGTCCTTTTGTTCAAGCGTGGCGCGCATGTATCATTTTTAAAAATGCTTGGGTCTTGGGTGTGTTGTGTGCGTGGGATTGTATATTAAGTACTCTTTTATTATGAAAACTAGAAGCATATTGTGCGCGTTGATGCGGGAATCACATATGATTATTGAAAATTACTACTTGTGCTTACATGAATGTGTAAATGTCATAATGCATGTTAGTAGACGGTGTAGCACGTTGATGCATACAACTAAATACATGTTAGTGGATGATGTGGATTATTGGCTCATGGTGAGATAGAATGCCCATGAGGATTGAAAATACAAGGTATATAGATATAAATATAAATGGCACTACAGTACAAACTTGTTATTGTTGTTAGCTTGATGCTCTCTCCGTCTCAAAATATTTGTCGCTTTCGTTTTTCGAGAAACAACTTTGACAAAATATATATTTAAAAATATTTATATAATTAGTATCATTAGAAAGATCTTTGAATATAGTTTTTAATAAATTTATTTAGAGATAAATATTATATGTATTTTCTACAAATCGAGTTAAACTTGTGGCACGAACACCGAAAACGACAGATATTATGAGACATTATGAGACGGAAAGAGTATTTCCTTTTAGTAACCACTGCACAGTTGTTCTAACGCAGATGAAACCTCAGAGTTAAGCTGATATAGTAACACCGTCAATAATGACCCAAATTAATAAGGAACAGACATTTTGGAGCACTGGACTCTGTTTTCGACCACTGACCACTGCATACGTGTGGAGGAAATGGCACAATTATGGCCATCTTTAGTATGGCTACATGTAATCCAACACATGCTCTGCGAGAAAGCTTAGCTCAGATTGCTTCATTTGTGAATCTAGAGTTGAGCTGAATAGGTTCATTGAGCAGATAAATGATGCACATTTTTCTCCAAAAACCTTTTCCAAGTCTTCTTGCATATTAGACACGGAAGCTGCGCCACAATTTTCTTTTGCATTTCCAGAGTAAAGAAGCAGAAACTCTGAACATTTTAATCTGAACACAACAACAAAGACATTATCTTATTGTGATAAAGTTGTTAGTCATAATGGAACGTGGCATGGAGTATCAACAGACCTTACATGGTCGTCCATATTCGCATCTTTTACAATAGTAGCAATTTTATTTAGCCCGTCTTGTTCTTTGAAATCCTACAAAGATGCCAACAAGAGATCAGAGGAAATAATACATACACAAAAAGATGAGTAGACAATCTGCTCTTTTCGACGAGCAGATCTTAATTACCATCAGGTTTTCCGAACAATCCACCAGCAACGCTAAAAGAGTGTCCAGACATGCTCTTTGCTCAAGGATGCCCCGTGCCATCAGTATATTCAGAACTACCTGAGTATAGTACAATTTATGCAATGTTCAGATAGAAACAGCATTAAAGCCAGCAGCAGTATTATACGTACGCATTGCCACTTTGGTGTTCAAGGAATCCAAAGCCAGTAGTAGCTTTAGCATAGTGTCTCCTGTTTACGGAAAGAACATGACTTGTCTGCGTACTGGCGCATGAACTACTATGGTCGGTATATATTTCGCCTCTCGTGCAAGGAACCATAATTCAGTAAACTTGAACTGAACGTCTTCTAGGTGAAGAGGTACTGTACTTAGTACTACTCTCTCCGTCCTAAAAAAATACGCAATTCTAGCTATGAATCTGGACACGACGGCGTATTTTTTTGGACGGAGGGTGTACTTTGCTAAGAGCCCAGGACCACGGGATCCTTGTGGGCCCAGCACTTGAAACCGTACTATACTTGCATTGCATGAAACATTCAACCTGAGCAAAAGCAGATGCAGGAGCAGGACATGGTCCTTCCTGATGTGTTGGACGGGCCACTACGGAGAACGGCGTCTCTACTAGTGTGTGTGATGACAACTGAAAAGAACTAGCCAACTAACAGTAGTAAAGGAAAGGAGCAGGACAGACTAGAAGAACGAACGTCGGGCATTGCGTTGTTGATGAACGAACAACTCTGAGCGAACGACGTCAATTTCTAGGAAGCAAACTAATGCCAATGCCAGTATCGATGCAAGTTTTATTTGAGTTTTCGTTTGGCGTCTGATAAGCCGGTTGAGTCTGTTTTTTACTGTTTTGTTATGAGAGAAAAGTACTATTTCAATAACAGATAAAACGCAAATGAACAGAGAGTAGCTTGTCATATACTCCCTCTGTCCCAAAAAAGTGACGTTCTCGTTTCCTAAGAAACAACTGTCGACAATTATATATTAAAATATATAAATATTTAAGTTAAGTAATTAGTATCATCGAAAATATTTTTTTGTCTAATTTTTAATACATTTATTTGAAGATATAAATATTGCACGTATTTTCAATAAGTTAAACTTGTGACACGGAAATCCAAAACGACATTTATTTTGAGACGGAGAGAGTAGGTATTTTTATGATACGACAATATATTTAAAAAGAGAGTGAATGAAATTCTCTAGGCACGAGTACCAACTCTCTATGAGTCATGAAATTAAATAACTATGAAACTTTAGAATGAAAAATTTTACATAGAGAAAAAATACTTCATCCAGTTTCATTTCCTCTGACAGAATAATATTGAATCAGTCAGTCGACTTTTGTAGCGGTCTATTTGATAGTCGAAACAGACAGGGCTTAAATGTAGAGGCAGAGATGCAGAGCAGCGATCCGAGGCCGTACCTTGACGGCATTGTAGCGGTGCGCCGCGGCGGCGCAGGCTGGGCAGAGGAGGCAGCAGCCTTCGAGCACCCTGAGCGCGAGCACGACCTCAGAGTCCGTGGCGGGGTTCCTGAGCCTGCCGGCGGCGGGCTCCAAGCCCAGCACCTGCGCCACCGTCAGCACCGCGTCGCCCCCGGTGGCCGCCTTGCGCAGGCTGTGCTCGAACAGCACCGGGATCACTGCACATACGGAGGTAGTACGTACATAGCACACGAACCCCAGTTCCGATCCGCGTCAGCACGAGTGATCGAGTGACTGATGCAGAAGAGGAAAAGAGGCAGAAGAGCCGGGACGACCGACGAGTCGTGAACGTGAACGTGGCGTGGGGACCTTGCCTTGGAGATCTCGGATGGACTGGGAGTCGCGGAAGAGGCCCGCGTCGGCGTCGGCGGCGGAGCGCAGGGCGCGGAGGAGCGCGCGGATGCCGCGCAGGCGCAGGAACGAGAACCCCGCGGCCGCGTCGCGGAGTCCGCACCGCAGCGACAGCGCCAGGTCGCGGTACATGCGCCGCCGCTCGGACGCCGTCGGCCGCCGATGACTCACAGTCACAGCAGCTGCTGCTGCCGCCGCCGCCGCCGCCGCGTCCGCCTCTACCGGCTCCATCGCTCCTGGCATCGCCCCACACCTTGCGTCACTGGCTGGCTGGCTAGCTGGCTCCAGGCTTCCGCGACCGCGAGGCGCGGCGTCAGTCTCTCTCGTTAAATTCTCGCGGCGCGGCTTCTGCGGTCGAGACGAGCGGGAGATCCCGGGTCGCGGTCGTGGACGACGCGCACGCTTCGCTTCTCCTGCGGTGGGGTCGGGTGGCCCGTTCTAATCGTCCGGGGTCAGTGGGCCACACCCACCTCCGCACCTCACTGGCTCACTGTGCGTCTCTGTCTGTTGCCACCGCCGTCCGTGTGGACTGTGGAACTCTGGACACGCTCCAAACACGCGGGCGCCGTGGATTGCGGAAGTGTCATCAAACGAATCCATTCGTACTAGACCATCCTATTTCTACCGGAGTTTTTAGTTCCGAGGATGGAGATGGATGCCTTTGTTGCTCTAAAGCACGACTCACCGAGCAAGCAAACACTAACACCACTACAGAAACTTTTTCTGCAGCGGGCGAAATTGCTTTTGCGAAGCGGGCAAACGCATCCGACACTGTGGTAAAGTCACGGTAAATCACCCGCTGCGGTTAATCGATTTACTACGACAGATATATTAAGATGTCCACCGCGGTTAATCGTTTAAAAAAACAAAAAAAAAACAGGTGCCCACAGCAAGCCCACCGATGAGCCCGCTCCTAGCCCAATATCGGCGCAGATCCACGGATATCCAGGCCGGATCCACAGCCGAGGTTTCCTCCTTGCTGGATCCGCCGTTGGGACGACATCGATCCGTTGCCGGGAGGACTCGAACTGCCCCTGGAGGAGGATGTCGTCGTCGATCTGCCCTTGGAGGTCTTCGTCGTCGAGATCCGCGTAGGGCCGCGGCTGCCGGAGGGCATGGAGACGTGGAGCGGCCCGCCGCGCGGGGGGGGGGGGGGGGGGTCGTCCTTCCTTCACCGCCGAGCTCCGCGCAGAGGTGCATCCCACCTGACCGCGGCCGCCGAGGGGGCATGTCCAGCCTTCGACGCCGCCGCCGGAGGGCGCGCGTCCCGCCTTCGCCGTCGAGCTCCGCGCAAAGGTGCGGCCCACCTCGACCGTGTAGGGCTGCGGCCGCGGCGGGGGCGTGTCCCGCCTTCACCGCCGTCGCCAGAGGGCGCGAAGATGCAGTCCCAGCGTGTCCCGCCTTCACCGCCGCCGCCAAGGTCGTAGAGAGAGAGAGAGAGAGAGAGAGAGAGAGAGAGAGAGAGCGGAGGGCGAGGGGCTGCTGTGTGAGGGACGAGAGTGATTGGATGAAACCCTTACTATCTACTTTTATATTCGGACCAGATATCGGGCCGAGTTCTGGGCCTAATGGGCCCCAGCCTTAACTGTGGCGGACCTCATTGGATGTCCGCTGCAGTAAATTGATTTACCGTGGCAGACGTATTAAGATGTCCGCCACGGTAAATCAATTTACCACAACGGATAATAATGTTTGTCACGGTAAATGCAAACTGGCCGCCGCGATAAATCGTGAGATTTACTGTGGCGGACAAAAAAAGACGTCCGCCACAGAGGGTAAAATTACGACGCTACGGTAAATTGTTTTTGTAGTAGTGTAAGTCGTACCTTAGATATGCCTACAAGAAAATTTGAGGGTCTAAAAGATAACTTCTCTAATAACATTATTTGTTAGCCCATAACTCAGTCTCATAACATGACTAACGACACATGACAACTTCTCCAATAATAGAGTTTGAGACCTTTTTTATTTGCTTGATGAAATATATATTCTCTCATTATTCTCGCGTGGTCTTAAAATATATGTATGAGACTAGCTCTCAATCATCAAGAGATAACTTTATTTCTCTTTTTGATAATATATAAAATAATAATGTGCTTGAAGATACCTCGTACTGTCGTACACCATTGTTAGGGGTACGGTGTCCTAAAAACACTGTTGACCCCGCTTGCGTAGTGGGCGAGCTGCGAGGCCTATTTACGCACCGTTGTACTTGTAGCGGAATGAACTCACGAAGGACTCTCTCAAACTGTCGCCTGTCGGTGCGCTCATTCGAAGCTCTGTAGACTGTAGACTACTCATCCTTCACCAGTCTCGGTGAATGGCGTACTAGTACACTACTAGTACGTAGAGTGGTCTGGCGGCCGCCTTGGTAGTTGATGCTAGCCCAGCAACAACAGTAGCCCACTGGACCGCTTCAGAATTTACCGCCTGCTTTCGTTTGGGTGATAAGCCCATTCTGCGTTCAAGTTCCAAGCCCGAATGTAAATCCTTTGCTTGGGCTATCACCACCATTGGGCCCGGCAAAGCGCAACCTTCGCCGACCATCCAGAAGCCTCCGCTCGCGCCGCACGCCGGAGGAAAGCAACTCCCACCAAAGCCAACACCGCCGGCGGCGAGAGAGAACGGGAAGCGCACGAGCGGGAACCTCGTGTGCCGGCGATGGAGAGGGACGTCGTGGTCTCCGACCCCGAGGCCGCCGGCTCCTCGTCCACCCCCGCCTCCTCGTCGTACTCCTCCTTCGCCGAGACCAGGGTCATCTGCCGCGTGTAAGCTTTGGCTCCCCCATACGGCCATACAGCTTCTCCTCGGGCCCCGGCGGAACTTGGTGCCTACCTGCTCGTGCTAATGCGTCCTTCTATGTGTCGCTTGCTTGCAGGTGTCAGAAGCAGTTCGCGCAGTACACTTGCCCCCGCTGCAACGCCCGATACTGCTCGCTCTCGTGCTACAAGGTGCGTCCTCCTCTCGCTTCGTCTCTGTGTGCGATCTCGTTCCGCGTCGTCCTGTCTTAGGGCTTGTAGAATACCGTTCGGGGATTTCACTCTCTTCGTTGGTTTCATGCCCGCGCTGCCTTCTGCCGACGCCCACAAGGTGTTTGTCGAATTGCTGCACTGGCTGTTGAAGCTTTTGGGCCAGAAATCCTCTGATTCCTGCTCAAAATGGGTAACTATCTCGCTTCTAAATCATACAAACCACCGGCCAATTGTTCACTTTGGCCTGTATTTTTTTTAGATAATGGAATTAACATTCCAGCCTCTGCGGTAATGCACACAGCCTAAAGCCTCTGCATGACCACACACAGCCAAACTTATTATAAAAACTAAGAATTAAAAAAAAACTTTAGTACATGAAGATATATGTACTAAAGATCTACTACATCCAAAAAAGAATTGAGTTTACTATTCAAGACAGTGCTAAAGATATGATGTCACTTCATGACAGTCTTCGAATCAACTACCATGCCTTGAACAACGTGCACCAATGTAGACAACCTCCCCCCCCCCCCCCCCAGCTGGCAAATCGGCCGATGTATCGGTGGCGTTCGAAATAGCCACCATCGATCTTTTGTGCGGGAGGAAGACCCCGAACTGTCTTTGATCCATCGACTTTGTGCGTTCCGGGTCGCCGAGGTGCATCGTGATGTCAAATATTGTCGCCAAAGGAAAAGCATCTGCCCCCGGCGAAAGAGAGGCCGTTGCTCCCTGGAAGCCCCCCCGGATCTGGTATCCCGTCGGGGAGCTCCGTCATGTCGTCATCCTTCACCAAGAGATGGTCACAA